>JACEFO010002579.1:0-391228 GCA_015342445.1 Digitaria exilis
TAAACCCAAAACCCTAAACCCTAAAACCCTAAACCCTAAACCCTAAAAACCCTAAACCCTAAACCCTAAACCCTAACCCTAAACCCTAAACCCTAAACCCTAAACCCTAAACCCTAAAACCCTAAACCCTAAACCCTAAAAACCCTAAACCCTAAACCCTAAACCTAAAGACCCTAACCCTAAACCCTAAGAAACCCTAAAAACCCTAAACCCTATAACCCTAAACCCTAAACCCTGAACAAGGAATAGAAATAAATTGTGAAATGCCATACTAAGAGCTTTGCCATTCTACATTGAACTTGAAGCTATATCATTAAGCAGTGAAATGCACTTGTGTTATTCTCATTCATCCATTAGTTGAAGGCATTGTTGTTCAGGAAGCATATTATATTCATTTTTAGAACTGGCCGGATAGGAAAAAACTGGCACATCTAGAATGTAGTAGGCATAGGAAAAATCAACAACTAGAAGAGCATTTGCCACAAGAAACTGAATAATGAATTCATGCTTCATTTCTCAAGTGAATCTCAAAATCATGTATCCCTGAATAAACTCAGCAGCCTAGCATACTGTCACACATATTGTCATCCATTAGTTAACAAGGCAGTGTTGCTCAGGCAGCAAATCAGAGTTTTGAGAAATGGTCAGACTGGGGAAACTGACACACCTAAATGCTATACACATAGGAAAATCAACTATGCATCCCTCACAATAAACTGAACAGAGGCGACATGCTTCATCTATAAAGAAAATCTCAAAAGCAAGTATCCCTTAATTAATTCAACAGCCAAGCTACGATTCAACTGAGAGCACATCTTCTCAGTTGAGCTAGAAAAACTGTTTATCACTGCAGAAGTGCAGAATCTTCAATCCACCAGGAATTGCAAAAATGACGAAACAAATCTAGGAAAACCCCCAACATAAGTGGCCTGTAACTGCAAAGCACTATGATGCATTGTCCCGCCATCCTGCCGCACGCCGAACAAGGCCCTAGGGGTCTGCCAACCTCCCTAGGCCAGGCGGAACAGAGCCGGTACGTACTGCACACTCCACATGCCCAAGAGAATTCACAAATTAATCAGAGGGCCCAAGGCCCCTTCGGATGGGCTAATCCAAGTCTCTCTCCCACTCATTCTCTTGCTTTCTTATTAATTTGTGAATTCTAGAGCCTAGAGGCTAGAGCAAATGCACAGACTGTTTCTAAAACAGTGATCAGTGAGCTGACTCTCCAATTTTCCAACTGTTGTGATGAATTCATGAATAATGAATATTGCCAAAGGGGATTTCTTGTTAATATTGTTTTTATTATTTATTCTACAGAGACATCTAGCAGAAATGCCACAAAAATCATAAAAGCCACGAAAATCACATGTTTGGACAATTCCGGAAGAAGAGAAGCTGATGGAGATTTGTCAGAGAGCTTCTATGCAGGAACTGTATCGTAGCGACAGACATAGATTTTATGCTAATGTTGCAACTGAAATGAACATTGGGAAGACTCATTCTAAAGATTATATTAGATTGACTCCTGATAAGATTCAGGACAAAATCAAACGTTTCAGATTAGCATATAAAACACACTGCAAATTAGCTGTAGAAGTTGCAGAGGTGATTATGTTGTTTCCAATTTATGCCCCACTCTTGCAGGGTAATTGACTCCCTTTACTTTGCATCACAGGGTAAACACTTGGGCTTCCAGTCACATATCAGTTTCTTTGACAAATTTGCAACGGTATTCAGTTTCTTTGACAAATCTGACACTGGAAGTCAGGCCACAAGTTCAGGCTCAGTGTTGGGAAAGAGAAAGAGATTGAACCGTCCCTTTGACCATGAATCTGCAGTGGGCTATTTGGTTCAGTGTGAACTCGACGAGTTTGAAGTTTATAGGTATACAAAAGCACTGGAGGATCCATCTGTTCTGGCCCCGTTTATAGCTTATGAAAGCCATGATGATAGGATGAAATTCATCAAAGTTTGTGCGGTAAGCAGTAAAGGGCTGTTTGGAAAATACAACATTTAATTAAATTTCCCGTGATATGAACATTGTGTTTCTCATTTTTGTAGGATAAACTTGTGAAGCTGTAGTAATGTCTTCCTGCTGTTCCTGATGATGTATCAAGGGAGCTTTCATGTTTGGATCATCTGGAGTGCTTCGGGAGGAGTCACTGTTTTATTCTTCCATTCTTCTAGTAGTTGTTTGTCCTTTAGATCTGGTTCATGAGTGTTCTGAATCAGCTTTCATGTTTGGATCATGTTGGTATGGTTGGTCTAGACTTTGTGTGTTTGATGTAATAACAACGCCACTAGGAGAAGATGCTTCTCCATGCCACTATTGTTTTTTTCTTATTGAACTTAGTAGTTTTCTGTATGAACTTCCGTGGCTAAGTGCATTTTCAGAAATGTTTAGACATGTTTGCCAGCAATTTCAGAGAATTTTTCTTTAATAACAGTGACTCTTTAGTAGTTAAATGGAATGTTTATACTTTGGTGAGTTTGAGTTTTCATTTGTTGGACCAGATATGAAGGATAAGTATTTTGATGGAGCCTCAAACTTGGAATCCATTTCTGTTAACAATAGCGAACTTTCCCAAGTCTGAAAATGGTGATTTTCAAGGAAATGTGAGGCTGCTTTTTAAATATTTTCTTTGGGAAGTATTTTCAAGGAAATGTGAGGCTAGCAAATAAATATAAAACCCTTTTCTTTAATAAAAGAAAATGCTTAGGAGAGGTGAGTGCCAAGAGGTCGAGGAGATCGTGGAATTGGTTTCCAAATTGAGTCAGCCAGCACACTCAAAAGGTTTCATACTCCGGTCATGACTTATCTTTTCTTTTGGTTAGTCGGGTAAGCTTTCATACTCCGCTCGTCTTCGAGCCGCTGCTACCGAGGTCCAGCTCCAAGCCTCGCAGCGACGCACGACGCACGAGCGACGGCCGAGGAGCAGCGACGACACGAGCGCGACCGCCTTCCCCTTCGGCGACCGTCTTCGTCGACCGCGACTGCCTCTCCCTGCCGCGACCCTCTCCCCCGTGGCTTCTCTCCGGTAATCTCGTCCCCCCCTTCGAGATCCGACGAGCTTGACGGCCGGTTCAGCCTCCCCGTCTTACGGCTGCTGGGTCGACGAGCTTGACGGCTGGTTCAGCCTCCCCGTCCTGCGGCTGCTGGGTCCTTTGCCTGATCTGGGTTTGCTAGGGTTTGTGGGGGTGTCTGCGGCTGCTAGGGTTTGCTAGCCAACACCGTTCAGTGCAACCACGTTGTTAATTTATACTATATATGAGATGATTGCGATTAGAAGCCACATTAGCAATATAATATTGTCGTTTATTACAGACGACGAGATATTGCATGTGGAGTGTGCAGTACGTACCGGCTCTGTTCCGCCTGGCCTAGGGAGGTTGGCAGACCCCTAGGGCCTTGTTCGGCGTGCGGCAGGATGGCGGGACAATGCATCATAGTGCTTTGCAGTTACAGGCCACTTATGTTGGGGGTTTTCCTAGATTTGTTTCGTCATTTTTGCAATTCCTGGTGGATTGAAGATTCTGCACTTCTGCAGTGATAAACAGTTTTTCTAGCTCAACTGAGAAGATGTGCTCTCAGTTGAATCGTAGCTTGGCTGTTGAATTAATTAAGGGATACTTGCTTTTGAGATTTTCTTTATAGATGAAGCATGTCGCCTCTGTTCAGTTTATTGTGAGGGATGCATAGTTGATTTTCCTATGTGTATAGCATTTAGGTGTGTCAGTTTCCCCAGTCTGACCATTTCTCAAAACTCTGATTTGCTGCCTGAGCAACACTGCCTTGTTAACTAATGGATGACAATATGTGTGACAGTATGCTAGGCTGCTGAGTTTATTCAGGGATACATGATTTTGAGATTCACTTGAGAAATGAAGCATGAATTCATTATTCAGTTTCTTGTGGCAAATGCTCTTCTAGTTGTTGATTTTTCCTATGCCTACTACATTCTAGATGTGCCAGTTTTTTCCTATCCGGCCAGTTCTAAAAATGAATATAATATGCTTCCTGAACAACAATGCCTTCAACTAATGGATGAATGAGAATAACACAAGTGCATTTCACTGCTTAATGATATAGCTTCAAGTTCAATGTAGAATGGCAAAGCTCTTAGTATGGTATTTCACAATTTATTTCTATTCCTTGTTCAATGTAGAATGACGAAGTAGTAAGTAAATCCCATTTAAACAACAGAAGGTAGACATGTGGGTAGTCAACAGCTTAATAGCCCATTTTGGAAACTTAATAAATGAAAGAAGGTAAACTGGTATGCTAGCTAAACATGATTTAATTAACATCACCCTTACAGCCTGGGAGAGAAGCCTCCCTCTCCAGCCTGCTACTCTTTTTATCCTCATTTGATGTGCCTTTTTTCCAGGTAAAAAGATGTCTTCTCGTTCACACGGTTTTGAATCAGGTGGTGAGGTATGCTCAAGACTCGTGCTCATTAAAGCTGCGTTGAGATAGCGACACATCTTTAAAAATGTTAATTAGATGATTCACTATTATTCAATGGTTGGATTGATGATCTAAAAAATGTTAATTAGATGGTTCAATCAAATTGGCTAACTCAGGGTTGAGTTTAGCATCTCTTTTGTCGTTGTGGTGGTTTAGTGTAGGGAAAACTTGGTTCTCCCAGTTAGCTGTTCACCGGTCTAGTTCCTCTGAAACAGTCGCAGTACTGCTTGTATTTCTGTTGGTTATGCTAATGGAAATGGGAATGTCCCCTGGTCGAAAAAAGATGGTTCAATCAAATGTTAGATCGATGAACTAAAAATGATGAAAATTTGAAAGCAATTTGTTACCTCCTAATATTTGCATTTGTACAAACTAAATGTGGTTAATTGTCCTCCCTAGATGAAGAGTCAGAATTCCAGTGTGCAGTTCGCACAAGAAGGCAAAGAAGGCAATTTGTTTCACGACTTTGGCTTCAAGGCCGCAGATGTTGTGAATGCAGCACGACTTCTGGGTGATGCAGAAATTAAGGAGGTCACGGACTCTGGTTTTTCAGCTTTCCTAAACCTACAGTTGGGAACAAAAACAATCTGCGAGCGCAAGGAAACCAATTTGTGTATGCGAATAGTTGATCTTGAAGAGAATAGGATCAAAGTGCAACTACAGAAAGATGTAATTGGATACATCACACCAGAGGAGATCTATCATCTCACGAGACTGCCCCGAGGTCTAGGGTTATTAGGGTCTAGGGTTTAGGGTCCAAATTACTACCCAATAATAATAATGAGAACCACAACCTTGGCAACAGCTGAAAGATGGCATATGTATGATGTTCAGAACAAATTAAGGATAGTCAACGACAAAATTGGAATTATAGATTCTAAACAAAATTAAAATTATATGTAAATATGCACTAATCTCATTGAGCTTATAGTTTGATGAATGCAAAAATATAATCTCTAGATGGAGGAACAATTGAAATAAAATAAATAGAACCATGTGGGTTTAGAAATCCCTATTCAGAACCTGGTTATGCAAAGAAGCTTGTAAATGAGTTTTGTTTATTGCCTAAAACAATATATCCAACAAATTGTGCACGACAATCAACAATACAATAGACATCAAGCGTAGCCCAAAAAATAACAAATTTACCCACTAGCAATTATTCCCACCAGGAATGAAAGCCTAATAAAGTTCAACAGAGTTAACTTTGGAAGCAAGAAATGTCTACCTGGAATGCAAAGCCTAATAAATTGCAATACAAATACAGTTAAACTCTGGATGCAAGAAATGACTACCTGTAGAGGGTTCTATTAGCATAAAAAAGATAATTCCTAACATGTGGGGCTAACAATGAATCCAAGGAATAAAAAAACATTTTTCACTAGCAAAGTATGAGAACATTTTAACATCTTAGTAAAGAAAATATCCAGAGTTAAATGAATTATTTTCAAAAAGGAACTTACCCCTAGAAAAGCACCTTAGTACAATGAAAAATTGAAGGACATTAGTGCAAGGTATTAGGAGGGTAAGATAGATCACAAGAGGGCCTTCTGCTGAGGTCTTCCATTATATACAGTTTTGAACCCAGTTAACAGTATTCAGCTTCCCGTATTGATAGAGCTAAGCAATTTACAATACTTCGTTATGAACAAAGCTCCCAATCAGCTGCATATAATGTTATTCTCAGCAAAGAGCAGTCTACGGATTGAGCAGTAATATATTAAGTCCCCTTTAGCATAGGCTTTCAGAATAACCAAAAGAAAAATATAACTGAATGGCCCTGAATAGTAGAGCTATGGGAAAATAACCTTTAGGGTCACAAATGTGTGTTCTCTTAGGGTTTAGGGTGAGGAAATACATATTGCATGGGTGAGGATAAAGCTATACCTATACTCTCAATGCCCAGGCTGGTGATGACAATGCACAGACCAATAGTATGCAGACGTTGCTAAGATCCAATATTACGATTAGACCTGCAAGATAAAAAATAATAGTTCTGGTCATCTCCAAATGCAAGGTTTTATTTATTTGCACGAAGCTCAATGAGATTGTTAATGCAATGAAAACACTCATATTTTGACTAAAAGATCCGAGGTTTTTATGCCCATGAACATATGGAATAATTCCACTGCAATTTCATTGCCCTATTCCTACTATTGACAAATTTCTCTCAAGGAAGGCACATTGTAAAACAACCTGCAAAAAGTAATTACCCACTAGACAAGTGTGAAAACAGAAAACATAAACGTGAATCAGACAGAGGACAGAATCAGAAGGTGAAGTGATTTGATTGCTCATGTGTCATGAGAGAGATCTAAGAGGCTGAATCTGCTGCCTTCAAAGTGCACTAATCATCAAATGCTAATATAGCTCAATGAATGGGATTCACATATCAATGAAAGGAAAGTATAATAACTTTTTGTATAATATTTAATCATCATCCTTCAATGAAAATAATACACTGCTGCACTGCATGAAGATATTAGTCCAGTATATATACATGAAGGGACCTGCAAGGAGTTACTAATAAATTATTAGTTTTTTATTTAGTATATGACAACATTCATTAAGTCTTTACTATCTCCGTAAGTCCAGGATTGTCAAAAGACTCCATAAAAAAGCCTTCATGAATGTTGTCAAATGTTACACATATTATCCTATATGATAAATATCCCACTGAATTTTGCAGAAACACTGGAAACAAATTTCTAGAGGCACAGGGCACATAATTCTAGTCAAAATAGATGCCTGCCTAAAAAGCAATATCAAATATGACAAATCCAATTTATGATAAAAATATATATACAGTAAAAAACAAAGTTTCTTATTAAGAGAGGAAATACATAAATGCTATATGTTTGAGGCAATGCGTAATCCAAACAAAAAATCCACAAAAAATAATATTTGGTTTATTCAATATGTAGAATAACATAGATTGCTTCTTAATTAATCTTATATAAACATATTGATGACCTCAGTTTGTCAATGGAGTTCCAATAAACATACACAGAAAACTGCACGAATACAAAGATACTTCACATTGACCGTCACACAAAATGCTGTGCTCCAGCACATCACCTACGTAGCCACAGAAACAAGACAGCGCATAACGGTTTCACAAGTTTTCTCTTGGGAATCATGAATGAAATTAACCTACCAAATGATGAACACACCATCCAAGAATCAGAGGCTCGTCCCTTACCTACTGCGCACCAGGTTACCAGATCGCAAGAAGGAGTAGGGGAAAGGAACTGGGTTCAGACCTTCTCATCGTCGCTGTCCTTGCTTGCCTTGCTGTAGAGATCTCGCCAAGAACTGTCTTCTCTGCACTGCAGCCGTGCCGCGCGCATGGACGGGGCGTGTCGTACTGGCGGTGACCAGGGGGGCAACGTCCCTGCTGCCGTGGCCGTGCTGCAGTCTGTTCCGCGACCGGCACCGGCGATGGCTGCGGATGAGGAGGCGGCAGAGATTCCAGGTTTGGGACGACGGAGGGTCGAGGAAGGAAGGGGGGAAGAGACGAGGATGGTGGATGGCATTGCCGGCAGTGGATTAGGCTACGAGACTCCCTCAAATAGGCGAGGGAAGGGGAAGCGGTGCGCCGGCCCTTGGCGCCGAATGGGGAGGGGAAGCGCCGAAGTGGTGCCCGTTGGCGCGTCGTACCATGCGAATGGGAAGAGACAAGGGAAGGGAAGGGAAGGGGAAGCGGTGCCCGTTCGCGCGTTTTTCTTTCTCAGCGATCCTCACCCGTCTCAATAGGCTTGCCGCACGCGGATCGCGACCATCCGCAGGACACGACCCCCACCGTCCATCTCCATCCAACGGCTCCCGCGGGCTCCATTGTGCTTTCTCCGATCCCATCACCTCCCGGCCGCACCGCACGTGTCGATCCAGTTTGCAATGAAACTGCGAGTGATAGTAACCTACAACAGCCTTGCATGGCGCGTCATTTGCCCCAGGAGATTCATCGTCCTAAGGGCAGTGGCACATTATTAAACAGCAACGTAGTAGTGACTCACTAAGGATAGAATCAAACCAGTCGTCTCAAATGTTTGGGCCTTGTTTAGTTGCTTAAGTTGGCATCAACTTGGTGCATGGAAAACCATGTCCCTTCCCACAGGACACGTTTTCCAGCGTGCCAACTTTTCACTAACTTTCCAATCTAAACAAGACCCAGACAAAGCGACTGCAAACTATGAGGGATCTACCGTGTGTGATGATGGCTCTTCATCTCGTGAAGGTCGGGTGTTAATATAGCTCCTGCAATTTCTTCACATAATTGAGTTTACAATTATCGCCCTTAGAAAAATACAAAGGCCGATGTTTTGATTATCGTCCTAAGAAAAAACTAAAACTGATTTGTATAATTATAAATATTGATAATGACTAAGATACATGGTTATTTTTTGGCAACCAAGTTTTGCCAAAAAAAACAGCGGGCATGTGTGTATACCATAAAATGGCATGATATATAATTGAGAAAATAACATATTACTGGTCGAGTAATTAATTATTTTTGAGTTAGATTATAATTGCGTAGTTACTCGGCTGTAACTTTATAGGGTTAGCTCAAGTGGCATTAGTTTTATGACTGGTGTAGTTCTCCAAGTTCTAGACGGCCAGTTATATCTCTATTTAGGCTCTGTCGTGTTTGCATGGATTATTTATTCGGCCAACAAATTTAGACGGTAAAAATGTTTCCTATTCTATATGCTGACCGATACATAGAGGATCCCTTAATTAAAAGGAAGAAGTCCATTTTTGGCCATCGAACTATAGTGCGGGTTTGGTTTTGACCATCGAACTCTAAAACCAGGAATCTTTGACCATCAAACTCCTAAAACCGTTTATATTTGGCCATCTGATGGTTTTCACGAGTCGTTTTGCTGACTGGGACATAGCGTGGCAGTGGGCCCACTTGTCAGCCCACATCCCTCGTCTCTCTTTCTTCGATCGTCTCCGACTCCGATTCTCCACCTCTCTTCTCGCCTCTCTCCTCCGTGCATCAGGCGGCAACGCGGCACCGGAGGAGGAGGAGCAGGTAGGACAGTGCAGGCAGGTCCACACGGTGAGCGAGTAGGGCCCCCTGCGGTGGCGCGCAATGCAGGAGGATCCGACAGCGGTGTGCAGTTTGGGGCCCGGCGGCGGCAATAGCGCGCGAGCGGCAAGTGCGATGAGCATGCGGTGGCGCGAGTGCACGAGCGCGGAGGCATGCGGCGGCATGAGGGATGCATGTGGCAGCGCATGGTTGCCACCAATGCGGGTTGTGGTGGCTCGGCACCACCATGGTGTTGTGGCGGTAGAGCCTGGATGGTGAGGGGCAGAGGCATCTCATCGATTCAGGGAAGGACATGTCAAATCTGGGTGCTAGCTCGTCGATTTGTGCCCCTATAGCTGAATCGGGCCCAACGCATGGAGCAGCTCAAGAGCATACAGGTTGAGCTCGCCCTCCATGGCCATGCTCCCATCTTGCCGAGCTGCAGAGATTGGAGGGGCGGGAGCGGAGAGCAGAGTAGCTCGGCTGTTCAAGAGAGAAGGAATTCAAGGCACCTCCGCTTCAGGGGGGCACACCTAGCGGCGCGACACGCGGGATGGATGCCGCTGCGGGGAAGGACGGGCGACTGGGTGAGGACAGGAGCCGGGAGGAAGAAGAAGAGGAGAGAGAGAAATAGGAGAGAGATTAACAAAACTGACATGTGGGTCCTACTACCATGTGTAAGCCATGTCATCAAAACCACCCATCAAAACCACCAAATGGCTATATGTGAACGGTTTTGATACTTGGATGGTTAAGAATATCCGGTTTTAGAGTTGCATGGCTAAAATTAAACTCAAGCAACAGTTAGATGGCTAAAAATGGACTTCTTCCTAATTAAAAAGAAGAGAGATTTATGGAATTATACAATAAATGTTAGCAGACTGTTAGGGACTCAGTCATCCAACTGCACGTCAGAAGGCTCTCCTAGATTGTAGCTAGTTTAGGTAGTTACTGACCAAGTCTTCGTACTCGTGTATATGTACACTACTGAACATATCAATGGAATCGTTGCCACTTCCTATTTTCTGTTCTTGCTATCGCTTACATGGTATCAGGCGATCTCCGATCCTAAACTTCCGCTGCCCTCCTCCTTCCTATCGCACTGCTTGCCATCACCGGCGTTCAGCCCTTCCCCACCTCGTCTCGCCATGTCTTCGTCCTCCTCCTCCTCCTCGTCGGACTCCGACACCGACGTCCTCCCCAACACCCTCTGTGTCGCCACAACGCCGGCTGCTCCGTCCGTCGTCCATGGGATCAACATCCAATCCCAGGTTTCGATCGTTCTCGACATGAACGAGGCGAACTACACTGTGAGGGTGCGCGCCTTCTCCGCCGTGGTTGGTTAGAGCTCTCCAAGACAATGCAATTGATGCTGAAATTGTTGGTGGCCAGCATGAAGGCAACATGGTGTTCATACCTAGGATACCTATGTCACCATCGGATGATATTTCTCTTCCTTTCAAGTTCAAGAGGAAACAATTCCCCATTCGCCTAAGTTTTGCAAGGACAATAAAAAAAGCTCAAGGGCAAACTATCCCAAATGTTGGCATCTTCCTTCCAGAGCCTGTCTTCTCACATGGACAGCTTTACGTTGCATTGTCCAGGGGTGTGTCAAGGAAAACAACAAGAATTTTGCCTAAACCAAAGAAGAAATTAGATCCCACAGGGAAGAGCACTAAAAATATTGTCTACAAAGATGTCCTCCAATGATGCAATATCGATAAGACTTTCATGTTTTCTATCTGTAGTTCTAAGTTCGTTGTATTCTTGTTCTTATATTATCTAATTGGTTCAGGAGAATATGCAATCACCTATATGGTGCCATGGTGCAGAAGAGTGACAGCGTAGTGTATTTTTTCCTGATGCATTACATGGAGACTGTGTAAGGGAAAATAAAGGGATTACAAGTAAACTTTAGGCTCCCTGAGATCTGGTTTTAATTTCAAATTGTCTTTTTTCTCTAAAATGCTAATACTCTAAATGATTTTTTTTCTAAATTGTTAATACTCTGGATGTACTTCTAAACTGGAGCATCTCTATTGTAGTGATTATAATCATTTCAAATCATATAACTACGCCGTAGCGTTAGCACGGGCACCCTACTAGTACGTGTAAGGGAGGGATCAAAATGACATGTTAAAATTGCTAACCGGCCGGCTTATCGTGTTTTGAATATTGCAAATGGATTCGAAAAAAAAATATTGCAAATGGCACATTGTGTATACAATAAACCTTCGAGAGGGAAGACACGCATGCGCGAGACGTGGAGCGGCCAGGTCGACAGCGGTTGCCGTGGCGACTAGCGAGAGAAGAAAGGCTGGCCCTTTCTGTCTTATTTTTCCTTTTTGTTTTCTTGTCCTCTACTAGTAGTCTGGAGTGGACGGGAGGAGGGGAATTCGATTCGATTATCAATTTCTACTACTACTTCTACTGCCTGCTCCCCCCCCCCCCCCCCCCCCTCATCGTCTTCCCTCGGCTCTTCTCTGCCGCGCCTGGATTCAATTCGATTCGCCGCGCCGTCGTAGCGGCATGGCGCGCACGGCGCCCCCGGCGCGGAAGGTGCCCCTCCGGCAGCTGCTACGCGCGGCGTCGGTGGCGTGCGGGGTGCAGTTCGGCTGGGCGCTGCAGCTGTCTCTGCTGACCCCCTACGTGCAGGAGCTGGGCATCCCCCACGCCTTCGCCAGTCTCGTCTGGCTCTGCGGCCCGCTCTCCGGCCTCCTCGTCCAGCCCCTCATCGGCCACCTCTCCGACCGCGTCGCCCCCGCCTCCCCGCTCGGTCGCCGCAGGCCCTTCATAGCCGCGGGCGCCGCCTCCATCGCCGCCGCCGTCCTCACCGTCGGCTTCTCCTCCGACCTCGGCCGCCTCTTCGGAGACGACATCACCCCGGGCAAAATACGCCTCGGCGCCATCCTCGTCTACCTCGTCGGCTTCTGGCTGCTCGATGTCGGCAACAACGCGACGCAGGGGCCCTGCAGGGCGTTCCTCGCGGACCTCACAGGTTGTTCCTTGCTGTTTTCTCCCCCATTAATTCCTTCCTTCATACCAAGGTTATTAGGAACTTTTTAGTTTTTTTTTTTGAGGGAAGGTTATATTAGTAGGATGCGGTGACAATTTTCCTGAAATGCGAGGGTTCACTCGATGTCGCTTCCGCCGCACGCACGCGATTTCCCCCTCTCTCTGATCGGATGATTTCCGCCGGATGCGTGGCGCAACCAACAAGCAATTTAGCACATCCCGAGGGGGCCAAGCCGAAAACGGCCTCCGATATTTCTCTGCTGGAAAACGTCGCTTTCCCCTTTAGCCCGAGATTCTTTGCTCCGATGCGACGTCGCTCGCCTCGCCGCCGTGCCTACCTCCTCATTTTCACTTGCCCCGCCATGCTCCCAATTATGTATGGCCGTGTTGCATTGCCAGCTGCCCCATCATTAGCATCAAGTTTAGCAGGCCCTGACAACAAACAAGCAACGATGTCACCACCACACCAATTGTTGTTTTCCCCCAATCATCTCTATGCTAATAACTCTTTTGTATATGTGATGTGGGACTCAGGATTAGCCTGGGGCTGTCAAGGGATCGCTTTCCTACTGATCAGGTAGGCCTACACAGGCAGATACATTCAAGTGTTTACAGCATTATTGTTGCAAGTTTGGAATCATAGGAAGGTCGGCATCTTTTGCCAACAGCCAGATATTAAAGGGACCCCGCAAAGGCTGAGAATGGTTTGTGCCTGCGGGCTGCTATCGTAAGCCAAGAGGCAACATCTGATGCCGCACTACTCTCTGATGGAAATGGAATGATCTGTGCTCATGTTGATAGGACAATGTTCATGTTTTTTATTGTAAGACATATAGACTATTATTCAAATTATTTTCTGTTAATGCAATTTTAGCACAGCTAACCAATCTAATAACTAAGGAGATTTTCTATTTCCTCGATTCTTATCCAATCCTGGGCGCACCTTAAATTGTTAGGGTTTATAATACTTTTCAAGTTTCTCTTGTCAAAACAAAGAAATGACTCTCTTCTAACCCCTCATTATGTTTGGCAGAGAACGACCCAAGGAGGACTCGGATTGCTAATGCATACTTTTCACTATTCATGGCCCTTGGAAACATACTTGGATATGCCACTGGAGCATACAGCGGCTGGTATAGGATATTTCCTTTCACTGTTACACCATCCTGCAGCATCAGTTGTGCCAACCTCAAATCTGCCTTTCTTCTTGACATTATTATTCTGGTGATTACAACCTACATTACTGTAGCGTCTGTGCAAGAGCCTCAATCTTTTGGAGGCGATGAAGCAGAACATCCAAGTACCGAACAGGAAGCTTTCCTCTGGGAACTTTTTGGGTCATTCAGATACTTCACATTACCAGTTTGGATGGTCTTAATTGTTACTGCCCTTACATGGATTGGATGGTTCCCTTTTATCCTCTTTGATACTGATTGGATGGGCCGAGAGATCTACCGAGGAAGCCCAGACAACCCAGGAGAGTCCCAAAATTACCATGATGGTGTGAGAATGGGTTCTTTTGGTCTAATGCTCAACTCTGTCCTTCTTGGATTCACCTCTGTTGTGCTAGAAAAGTTATGTAGGAAGTGGGGGGCTGGGCTAGTATGGGGTGTATCCAATATACTAATGGCTTTGTGCTTTGTGGCAATGCTTGTAATAACATATGTCGCAAAGAACATGGATTATCCTCCCAGCGGAGTACCACCAACTGGCATTGTCATTGCTTCTCTGGTGGTTTTTACGATTTTAGGAGCGCCCTTGGCGGTGAGTAATAGGATCATCTTTTTTGACAGAAATAATCGTCTGTCCACTTCCAACTCAATTGTATGTTGTCCATGCAGTCTATTCAATTTATTTCCTTGTTTGCAGATCACATACAGTATACCATATGCAATGGCTGCTAGTCGAGTCGAAAATCTGGGTCTTGGCCAAGGTATTTCCATTTTGATTTTTGACCATGTATTGTTATCATGATTCCATTTCCCAAACTTATTTGTTTTCCCCTAACAGGTCTAGCAATGGGTATTCTAAATTTGGCTATTGTCATACCACAGGTAATTACCCTTTTTGATGTTTTTTCCTGGGCTTTGGTTCAGTCCTATTCCTATTTTGAGTCTAGTCCAACTGTGAACAGTAATGGGATAATTGGTTCTTAAACTGATGAGTAGAGAATGGATCCAAGTAATCCTACCCAATACGTTTATAGTGCTGAATTACTGACAGGCCAGATTCAATCTTCAGTTAATTGTAACACATGGCAACACAGACAAACACGAGACAGAACAAGAAGCCCATGATGATCAAATCCACTATATCATTGAGTAGTATAGAAGCAGTGTGTGTTCTGATGGCTCTGTCTCAACAAAGGTGGATTCCCTATGGAGAAAATCTCAAGAACAGTCTAGAATTTGGATCACAAGGCAACAGCCTCCACATAGACTGAAGTTCTCTTGTGCAGTAAAAATCATGAGTCTGTCATTAACCAACCATTTGCGCCCAAAGTCGCAGGAATAACCAATGTGTGAGGTTCACATGAGACTGAACTTAGTCTTCTCTTTTTTCCAAAAGCTTCACATGAAGCCAAACTGAAAAAAACAATTGGCAGTTCTGAAACCCAGCGAAACAAACTAGACAGACAATTCAAATTCTTTGAATAATCCACAAGGCAAGCAAAGCCACAATATCTGTAGCTGACCTCTAATTTATAGTGAAAGCAAATGCTTGATAAATGAAGATGTGGGCCAAGATAAACCTGAGTCAGTGGTGAACACTAACTATTGCAGGTGATCCAATTACCCTATTCATGGAACTGAAGAAGTTTTAAATTGCAATCGCAGATGTTGAAATCTTATCTTTCGCAGAGTTGAAGCTCGACTAGAGCCAGCCAGGATAGATATGGTGGTGCAACTTGTGAGGATATCATATCACTGACACTGGCACCTCTTGCAGGTTATTGTGTCACTTGGTAGTGGGCCATGGGATCAACTGTTTGGCGGGGGAAATGCGCCGGCTTTTGCTGTGGCAGCCGGTGCATCTTTCATCGGTGGGCTGGTGGCTATTCTGGGGCTTCCACGAGCACGCATTTCATCGTCAAGGAGGGGTGGGACACACCGATAAGTTCGTTGCTGCTTATCACCGTTACATTACATGTATGAGTTACACATGATGTGTATGCTGTGGAAGTGTTTGCAACAATTCTTTCCGGGGAAGTTGGTTGGGTGGGCACAGCAAGCCCTCCTTCCTGCATGCGGGGAACAAAACTCATGAGGGGAGAAGAGCAGGAAGCTCTTATGAATTGAGTGCTGCTGGCCTTTTTGGTGGTTTGCGCTGTTGAGCTATTTTTGCCTTGTCTCCATCATTTGTTGTTTTGTTTAAATGGAATGTAAGTATGTATGTAAGAATGTCGGCCATTTGTAGAGAGGTTAAGTAATGAATAAAAGTTACAGGAGTTGCGTAGAATTGGAGATGCTGCCACTTGAGGTGTGCATGCATATATGTACTCCTGTCAGTATGTACATCATCGTCTATATAGTATCTGCCTCGGTGGGTGATGTGATGTCCAGCTCCAGTTGGAGCGGGACGCCGGGCGTGGGTTCCAGAACCTGCACCTGGGGAAGCGCCTCTGACAGCATGGCCTGGAACGACTGCGTCGTCCCCTGCTTGGAGAGCAGAGCGGCCATGATCCCGCCGGCGTCGACGTCGCCGTTGCTCATCGGCACCACGTACCTGGCTCGCAGCAGCCTGGCCAGGTCGACGGCGTCCTCCTGGCCGGAGACGAGGGTGAAGTTGGCGGGGAGCAGCTGCTTCACCACCGGCGTGATCACCACCTCCGCCCGCAGCCGCTTCTCCTCCAGGAACGACCTGCCGTACACGCAGTGCGGCTCGTAGTAGAGGACGCCATGGCCATCCATGAGGAGGATGTAGCCGTTCTCGGGGCGCTGCCACGGCGGGCCCAGCACGGGGCCTGCGGTGGCCAGCACCCGGATCTGGTGGTGGTCGCCGACGGCGGCGGACTGGCCGGGCTCGAGGTAGGTGACGCGGCGGAAGGGCGTGGGCAGAGAGTCGAGGACCGGCTGCGCGTTGGGCGTGGTCACCACCGGCAGATCGGGCGCCCTGGCGGACAGCTGCGTCAGCGTGCGGACGTGGCAGTGGTCGTCCAGGCTCTGCGTGATGAGCAGCAGGTCCGGCCCCGGCTCCGGCGCCAAGAGGTCGTCCACGCCGAGGGCCTTCACTCTGGGGTTCTTCTTGGCGCCGTCGAACAGCCAGGGCGCGCCGAAGTCGAGGTTGCCGACGACGAGTGGGTCCACCAGGATGCGCAGAGGCGCTGCTTGGCCTTGCTGCTGCTGCACCTCCCACACCCAGCTGTTGATCTCCAGGTACGTCAGTTTCAGCGTCACCTTCTCCCTCGTCGTCTCGCGCTTGTTGATTCTGGTGGCGGCGGTGGATTGCTCGGAGGACGAGGGGGATGAAGACGACGACGAGCTACTACCGCTGCCTGATGCTGCTGCTACTGATCTTTGATCTTGACGCCGGCTCCAAGCCGGAATGCAGAGGCGATGGCAAGGAGGAGAAGCAGCGACTGGTGTAGTGGGGCTGAAGAGCAGCCGTAGGCGGCCGGCCATGGCCATCGTCGCAATGCAGCCCAAGAATTCCGGCGATGATGGAGAGTTGAGTGGAGGGAGGAGGGGACTCCACCACAAAAAATTGTTGGCACAGTTTCACAAACGAGTGGCTGTGGATCGGCAACGTGTTCATTCCCCTGCCCTTTCTCGTCATGGGCTACTTTGGGCTGGAGGCTTGGGCTGCACGACCCAAGGCCCGCCTCACAATGATTTCCTACAATATTTTTTCGAAAAAGCTGACTCGCGACCAGTCACGCTGGAGCACGAAAGCGCGATCGGCCCGCACGGCCCCACAGCCCATACGTGTGACGCCCCTGGTGGCCTTTTTAACCTGCTACAGCCCGCATGCAACGCACGGACGGTAGTTGGAGCGGCTGGATTCACATATCAATTGTTATTTTAGACATGATACTATTGGATATATACCATTAAAAGATCACAAATTTATATATATACCATTGGACTCACATGTAATTGACTCATGTAAACCCCACATGTAAGTGAGATAGTGATGGTATATATCCAACTTTGTGACTTTTGATGGTACATATCCAAATATCCCTGAATTGTAACATTAACTTAGAGTGACAATGAATAACTTATTATCATCATTGATTGGCAATACAAGTATAAGGATACATAGCTAACTAGCTAAGTGTGCATGTGATCCTTGCAAGCCTAAATTAGAAATAACATTATTTTCTACATCAAGATTAAACATTATATAATGCCATTTAATCATTTTTCGGAGTCCGTAGCAACGCACGGACATGTTTGCTAGTCGTTGATTGGTCAGCGATTCGACGAGGGATAATATTCGATGCAGTTTTTTTGTCCTGGCTTGGCTTCCACCATCTATCTGTGCAATCAGATCTAGCAAAGCTAGGAGCAGAAGCGTATATACATCCGCCAATAGGTTGACAGCACACGACACGACACGTGTGGTACAGATATTAACCTTATCGTTTGTTAGGTCAAGTGATGAGCACATAAGATCCAATTTCTAGTGCCCAAGTGGACTCTGTCCATCTATGATGACACATGCCCGTGACAAACTAATAAACAGTTTTTTAATAATAAAAACGGTTGAAGAGCAACATCAACACACATGACACATGCATCTCGGCTTTTGCAATAGCCAAGAGCCGTTGTATTATTTATTTATTTATATTTACTAGCAAAGACGCACGTGCGATACGCACGTGATACAAAACTATTTATATTTTTTATTCGTGCACGTAATAAAAAAATATTTTTTATTGACGTACGTGATACTATTTTATTTTTATTTTCTCTTGTAGGCGATTACGTCAATACAGATGAATGATGCCACTCACTATATCGGCTGAGAAAAAAAACTAACGGTCAAGATCCAGTTGCCTTATCTTAAACCAACGAATTGAAACATGGAGTCCTTGCATAAACACAACGACTCTCCACTGACTTTACTTTTTTTGGTGATCGAGTAGCTAATATCTTACTTAGTGTTCGTGATGTACAATGACAGTGTGAGTGCTTCGTTGTATGAGATGTGCACCGCCGGGAGCACCTGCGGATCGGCGTGGAGGTCATTCCCGACCCAGAGACCACGTCATTGACGAGAATCATGGCGGCGGTACCGGCACGCCGCACTACCTCGCCCTTCTCCATCCTCGTGATGATTACTCGCATGCACAACTTGATCTCCCCTCTCACCTTCTCGGGTCCACCAACGACCCCGGCAAAGCACGCATGCACGCACTTGACATGCACGAATTCATGGTTTAACATATATAGATCGTAACAAGTATTGTATCGCTTCGCAAACGGCAGGAAGATTACCCTTGCATCTTTTTGCGTCCTGGCACAAGCCCATGCATGGTTTGATCGCATCGATCAAGAAACAAGATCAACATCAATCGCAATCCATAGTTATTTTAAAGCCGATTAATTAAGTGATGAACTGTGCACAACCGAATCAAGAGGTTTCCGATGATGGTGTGCTCGCCGTACCTGGCCGTTTCCAAGGCCGACCGCGGCGACCTCCTCGTCTGCACATTGCATGGCACGTTCGCGTGCGTGGGGAACACAGACACCACACACGCAAGGCACAGGGTACTCTGAATGCATGGCACGTTCACATGTAAGTTTTCTTTTTAGGAAAACGTTCACACGTAGATGGCAGCCGAGCGTGCGAGAAACCACAGGCTCCCGCGAGTGATGGGCCTCAGTTCGGCGACGGGTAGAATATAGAGCATGGTGAGGAAAACATTTTGATTTTGGCAGAAACATGCGACATACACGTGATATAAAGGGTATATATCACCTCCCCTGGTCTTACAGACAACTCTAAATGAGTGGTACTACGTACTATGGGTACCATGAGAAATATTTTCAATTCTACTCGCTCTTTCAACGTATATTTTTCTTTAATTACTATTTTTTTTCTTGAGAGGTCAGATGTAAAGTTAAATAAATTAATTAATTAACATTTAAAAATTACTTTGTCTCCGCTTGAATTAGCATTCAGTTTTAGTTTTCAAATCTTGAATTTCTTCAACTTACAGTGAGTATAATTCCTGATGCTTTCTTTCTTGTCTTCTTGTAATGGAAAAATCGTTGGTCAGCTCCTCTAGCTCAGGGTCACATATGTCATGACACGAAACTCGTGATTCTGTTGCTGTCCAAGTGCAACGATACGCATCTCTCTCTCAGCAAAAACACTCAATCCCCGTCGTCTCGCTCCTCATCGCCGTTCGCGTGCTCTGGACCGGTACATGGGATCATAGCCGGGCGGAATGGGAGGTTGACAAGGGGCGGCGACAAGATCCCCCACGCCTCTTGCTGTCCTGCCGCTGGCTCTCGTGCAGCAGTTGCGGCTTCGACGATTGGCCTGCCAAGGAGCCCGACCCAACGCACGGGGTTGGGGCTGGGACTGGGAGGCGACGGCGGGATGGGCTGCACCGGGCGCGCGCGACAAGGCCGCGATGGCCAGGCCGGGGGCGGGGTGGCAATTTTATCGGAGACAAATTGATTTAGGTGAGTAAAATAAACATGGGTGATAAAATAAAATTGGTTTTGTCAGAAACATTCTCTAACTCTTAGTTTTGGTAGGTTTGATGTTCTTCCCACCTCCGTTGAACCTTACACGTGGGTCCGGCGTGAGAGGTAAGGTGAAGCTAAATTAGGTGAGAAACGTTTTCAATTCTACTCGTTCTTTTTTCTATATTTATTTTATATAGGACAGGCCGACTCGGCACAGCAGGAGGAAAGGATTCCCATTTCCCCAGAGGCCCATCCTGGCCAGGTGGTTACAGAGGAGAGAGCCATCGCATAGTGCTCCTCTCCTTCCTCCATCCGATCCAATTGAAGAGAGAGAATGGCTGAGCCCGAGCCTGACGACGCGGTGCTCTTCGTTGGAGTGTCGCTGGTGCTGGGCATCGCCTCCCGCCACCTCCTCCGCGGCACCCGCGTCCCCTACACCGTCGCCCTTCTCGTCCTCGGCGTTGCGCTCGGCTCCCTCGGTAAGAGAAGATGGAATTTGCGAAATGAGTAAACAGAATCCTACTGCTTCCGCCTTCCTCTTTACTTAACTTGCAAAATTAGCTACCAGCACGACTCAATTCAGTCACCAATTTTCTCTTTTTACCTGCTCCTCTGTTGACTACTATTTCCGCCCCGCCTACAGAGTACGGAACACAGCATGGCCTTGGCAAACTTGGAGCCGGAATTCGCATATGTAAGTTCCTAATGCTAATATATACTAGTATAATTCATTTGGCATGTAAGTAAGGTCGCTAATTGCCTGCCCGCTTTTCCTCCTCTGTTAATTACTATCCTTCCAATTCAATTGCAGGGGCCAACATAAACCCTGATCTTCTGCTGGCTGTTTTTCTACCAGCCCTCTTGTTTGAAAGCTCATTCTCCATGGAAATACACCAAATAAAGGTAGTACACCCTGTCTGTTTGTCTAATCATTTCAGTGGTTCGTTATCTGTTTTTTTTTTCTGTCAGCATTGGATGATCCTTGTCAGTCTTCCTGTTATAACCCTCTGCCCATCTTTGGGAATGCATGATTCACTGATCTATGTTGTGGCATTTCTCCCCCTCGTACCCAGTAATTTGAGTCATTTTGGTTTGAAGTTACGATTTATAGTTCCCTGACAACTCGCCTCCATCAGCAGATCGCTATGAAAGCCACTAGTTAGTACTATAAATCCTGCCGTGCGTGCCTCCATTTATTGGGAAACCTCCTGTATACTCAATCTGCAGCTTATTCAGACAATTTTACTCTCTCTGGTCAATATCATATTTTCATGAAACGATACATTACCATCTAAGGTGTCTGATTTCTGCATTAAATCATATTTGGTTATCTGTTAGCGTTATCCCTTCTTCCAATAAATAGCAATACTAACTATTGATCACTTCTGCTGCGATTTTCTTTTTGTGACATAGCACTACACTGGTCCACGTATGTTGTGTTGACTGTAGACTACGGTACTTATTTTGCAGAGATGTATGGCACAAATGGTGTTACTTGCTGGACCAGGTGTTGTAGTATCAACATTTTTACTTGGCTCTGCGGTAAAGGTATGTGCTTAGAGAAAAAATCACATTGGTTTTAATAGTCCAATACTTACTAACTGGTGTCCTACAGCTCACTTTTCCATACAACTGGAGCTGGAAAACATCATTGTTGCTTGGTGGATTGCTTAGTGCAACTGATCCTGTTGCTGTGGTTGCACTTCTTAAAGAACTTGGAGCAAGTAAAAAGCTCAGTACAATCATTGAGGGAGAATCCTTAATGAATGATGGGTAAGCTACTTTAACAAAATTGTGTAATCTGTAGTATTTGACTCTAGAAGAGGGTATGAAGATGAACCCTATAAATTTAAATTGGACTTCCTTTTTTCTAGCCACTACTGTGATGAGAAGAAATATTCATGCTAAAACTAAATTTGAAATTATTTGCAGAATTGTAGTAGTAACCAAAGCTTTTTTTTTTGTCAATAGTCACTTTAGAATTGTGATTTTTTTACTGTATTTATATAAGTTAAAATCCAGAACTCAAGATCTTGTTAACTATGCACTGACCTTATCTGAGCATACAAGGCACCATTGACTATTGTGCAATGGGGTTCATTCTCCTCATTGTATGTATTAGCTACATTTGGGTAATCTGGTATATGAAAGATACCTAAAAATGTTAAAATTTCAACTTCGGTTATGAAATCTATAAGAGCTCCACTCATGCTAAATGACCACAAATTCTACAGGACCGCCATTGTTGTCTATCAGCTATTCTATCGAATGGTGCTTGGAAGAACCTTTGATGCTGGCTCAATAATGAAGTTCTTGTCTGAAGTTTCACTTGGAGCGTATGTGGAATTTCTTTACTAAATTCACAGGGAATTATATGGCTGTGTGCTTATAATAATAATGCTGATTAGTATCTTCTTTTACCAGTGTTGCTCTGGGGCTTGCATTCGGAATTGTATCAGCACTGTGGCTGGGATTTATTTTTAATGATACAATCATAGAGATTTCGCTTACTCTTGCTGTCAGCTATATAGCTTTCTTCACTGTAAGACTATGCCACTACAGATACTTGTAACACCCTTCTCCCCCTCTCAAATGCAAGGCATATGCAATAATGATCTATATGTAGAGTTAACACGTCCTAAGGGTAGACATAATGTAAAACTTATACATCCACTCTGAAAAAAAATCTCATCGAAGCATGGGCCCCCAGCAACCAACAAATCTAGCTGAAGAAGTTCTCTGAAGAAACAGGCTCAATTTTGAAAATCTGGAAGCTCCCCTCTGAACATGATTAGCATCAAACGTTTTTGTTAAAAGTGGATTAATAATTTTTGCAAGCTTTGTTTTTTTACTGTCATTAAAGAAGCCTCTTCATTCACCAACTCATAGCTGTCTAGGTCTGTTATTGTTACTGGTTGATTGCTTCCACAAGCCAATCTACTGCTCATTTATGAATATATGTTCACACTCCAGATAAAGATTCTAATATGTTTTTGCAGCTTCGCATATTGAAATATACAAGATATGAAATGCTAAACAAAGCATTAGAGGCTTTTGGTGAGCTTAGGGATGATGAGGAACTTGGACCTGCTGACTGGGCTACTGTAAAGAAATATATCACATGTTTGAACGATTTGGACGATGATCTAGAGCATCCCCATGATGTTGGTGACAACGATGATCGTATGCATACCATGAATTTAAGAGATATCCGGGTGCGGCTTTTGAATGGTACGTTATCACTTATCAAGTTACTGTTAATGTATCTAATTATCATAGGATCTCTTGTCTTTTCTGATTAAGGCCTTTTCTTGATGCTTTATATAATTTATTTTTGTAACCCTTTTAGTTAGCTTCCTTGTTCTATAACCAATGGCACTGTTCTCATGCGCTCGAGTGAATAGTGTGGCGATTTAGCGATAGTTAGGCTTCAAGGTTGGACCCCTTTCTTGTGTAAAAACAATAATCGTTTGAACATTTGTGTTGAAGTATAAGTTAATTGCTCATCTTTCACTATCAGCTTAAGCTTTTGGGTTCAATTGGTTGGTGCGTGCAACTCAATATGGTATCAGAGCCAGAGGTTCCAAGATCGAATCCTGACGGGCACGATTAAATAAAATAATTGTAGCCGACTCCTAAATTCCACGTTTGAGGCCTAAGATAGCCTACACGTGAGGGAGAGTGTTGAAGTACTCTCTTCGGGTTGGTAAAGGAAGACGTTTAGGACACACTTTTTAGTATAAAATATGTATAAAATATATTTTAGAAGTACTTTTCTGAAACTATATTTCAATACAAATATACTCATATTATTTTTATATTTCTAAACTTAATATTTAAAAAATTATTTACAGTCAAAGTTTACAAAGTTTGACTTAGGAGAATCTCAAAACGTTATTCTTTACCAAAATGGAGGGAGTATAAGTTAATTACCCACCTTTTCCTATCAGCTTAAGCTTTTGGGTTAGCTGTCCACAGTGGATACGCTACCCCCGGATGCCGGATGCATCATCGTATGCGCACGAAATTGCGCTACCCCCGCACGCTAGCATAGCCTTGGATCGCCACATCTAGCGGCGGTAGCATAGGGGCGCTACGCACCACCTGGCATAGGGCCCGCACGCCTGCGCGCCATCCCAACAAGAGAGACAGACGGAGAGGGAGAGATAGCGACGTCGACGGCATGGCGGAGCTCCTGTTGCTTCTTGCCGCGCTGAAGAGACGAGAGACGTCGCGCCCCCAAACGAGGAAGGCCGCCATGACCCTGCTCCTCCGCCGTGCACGGAGCTCCGCCGCCGATTCCACGTCGTCGAAGCCGAATCGACCCCAAATCGACCTTCTTCTTCGAATCGAGCTCCGTTGCTGACGAATCGAGGTTCATTGCCGTTGGATCGAGGTCCTCCGCGCCCCGTAGCAGCAGCGTCGCCGGCGAGCTTCCTCCTCTTCTCATCAGCGTTCGAATCGAGCTCAAGCAGCATCAGCTCAAATCGAATCGCCACGCAGCAGCTCGCCGCAGATCTTGCAGCCATGGCGGAGGGAGCAACGGCAGCGAGGAGTGCTCCGCCGAGCTCGAGCAGGAGAAACGGAGTGAGAGAGAGAGAGAGAGAGAGAGAGAGAGAGAGAGAGAGGGAGAGCATTGGCTCGAAACGATCCTCTGACTGGTCTGCTGAAGGCGGGTCTTGTCCTGTACCCATACACATAAAAATCTCTATTCACCTAAATTTTTCTTATATATGCCCTCTTCTCAAAATGAGAGAGTAATTTCACTGTTATATTCACCATTTGTTTCTGACATTAGCCTATTGGAGCTGTAGCAGCTTACTAGTTGCAAAAACAACAAAAAAGCCATGTTGTCCCAAGTAAGCGGGCAAACTTTCTCTACCCATCTTTCTAGCTGAGGTATAGACCCTTCTATCTTTGCAGCACGATGATACATTATCTATTTTCGAAATGAATTGCTACTTTGCTAGTGGTGGTGTTATGGGCATGAGCTTGGCACGGGGGTAGCAGCATCAACCAGAAACAGCGCTTACCTGACCTGTTAGCCCATAAGTCAGTACTGTGACTTGTTTATATTGGTTTATTAGAGAGACAAGATTTGTTAGGAAGTAAAGGTTAGCAAGTTCAGGTTGTTTGTTAATTCATTTAATTAGCATCTATCGTATAACATTTTGGCCTCCATTATTATTCATATTTTATTTTTCTGACAAATCTTTTGTCAGTTCGATATGTTGGGGTTATGACTGATGTCCATTTCTCTTTCTATCCCTTCTCGTTGGAGTATGTATTATCCATACACTGTTTTCTTACTGTTCCACGGTTATGCAACTTAATAAGTGTTGTTATGAATGTTTTCAAGGAGACAATTTATTCAAACATATTTTTGAACAGGTGTGCAAGCCGCTTACTGGGGAATGCTTGAAGAGGGACGGATAACTCAAGCTACAGCAAATATTCTGATGGGATCAGTTGATGAAGCTATGGATCTAGTTTCCAGACAACCATTATGTGATTGGAAAGGTTTAAAGTCCAATGTCCAGTTCCCAAATTACTATAGGTTCCTTCAGATGAGCAGGTTGCCACGAAAACTTATCACATACTTCACTGTCGAAAGGTTGGAGTCAGGATGTTACATCTGTGCGGCATTTCTTCGAGCCCACAGAATTGCAAGGCGGCAGCTACATGATTTTCTTGGTAGTATATTGGGAACTCTTGATGTGTTCTTCCCTTCAAATTACCTGTTATTTCTTCAGGGCACAAAAATAGAACTCGGTACTAATTGCATATGAGATTTCCATGTGCGGTGGACTTATTGTTCCATAACTTTACATTGTCTTTTGCGTGTAGCTTATCAATGGCAAGAGAAAACAGACTTTTAAGAAGGACCTTTTACCATAGAAATTTGCTAAAACGTTGAATTGTCAAACTACAAGGTCGTGGCGGTGACAGAGCCTTATTTCATTGCAATGATGATGAAGCTGGGGTAGTTCAATCTATGTTTCAGTTACTTCAAATTATGAAAGCTAGAAAACATTGCTAAAACATTGAATTGAAGATGTCATTCCCTTTATGGTTTATAATCTACCTTCCTTTGTAGATACCTTGACTTAAAGCTGCTGATATATTGTCAAAACACTTCACCTATTTCCATACCTATCATTTGTTTTCTTCTTCAATCTCAGGTGATAGTGAAATTGCAAGAATTGTTATTGACGAAAGTAATGCTGAGGGAGAGGAAGCTAGAAAATTCTTGGAAGATGTTCGAGTTACATTCCCACAGGTTTGTTGCTACAATGCGCGTCTATCATTCATTCAACTGCTGTGGAGTACAGAACCAATATCGTAACGGAGCGAAAGATCATTGCATAGCTAACTAGAGATTCCTCCGGTGATAAATTGCACTGCCCAATCTTGAAACTTTCTCTGTGCAAATTTTCAGGTGCTACGTGTGCTAAAGACGCGACAAGTCACATATTCTGTATTGACACATTTGAGTGAGTATATTCAAAATCTGGAGAAGACTGGGTTACTGGAAGAGAAGGAAATGATCCATTTAGATGATGCTTTGCAGGTAGATGGGATATTTACCTTATAATTTGTTGTTCTGCCTCTGGCGCAAAGGATAATAAATATGCTAAATTCCATTGAGCTAATTCACTTGGCAGACAGACTTGAAGAAGTTGAAGAGGAATCCACCGCTAGTGAAAATGCCAAGAGTTAGTGATCTTCTAAACACTCATCCTTTAGTTGGCGCACTGCCTGGTGCTCTACGTGATCCCTTGCTAAGCAATACAAAGGAAACCGTACGAGGACATGGCACGATTCTATATAGGGAAGGCTCAAGGCCTACTGGTATATGGCTTGTTTCCATTGGTGTAGTAAAGGCCCTTGTCTCAACAACACTTAGATAAATCTTGGTTGGAGTCTATTCCGTTTTGTTCTAATGAGCATATTCCTTTGTTCCCCAACAGTGGACAAGCCAGAGATTAAGTAGAAGGCACTCCCTAGATCCAATTATCACATGGAAGCACTTTGGGTCTGTATGAGGTGCTGATCGGAAAGCCCTATATCTGTGACATGATAACAGATTCCGTGGTACACTGTTTCTTCATTGAAGCTGAAAAGATAGATGAGCTGCGTCAGACAGATCCTTCAATTGAGGTTTTCCTATGGCAGGTAAGTAATACATTAATGAGTTACATAGGGAAGTTTGCATCACATGTATACATCATGGCACTCAGTCCAAGTACTCATACAGGAAATCACAGGAAAGCGCTCTGGTCATTGCCAGGCTTTTGCTTCCTCAGATATTTGAGAAAATGGCAATGCATGAGATCAGGGTTCTCGTTGCTGAAAGGTCGACGCTGAACATATACATCAAGGGGGAAGACGTTGAGCTCGAGCAGAATTACATTGGCATTTTGCTGGAAGGATTCTTGAAGACCAGGAACCAGAATCTGATCACACCTCCAGGGGTACTTCTGCCATCAAGTACTGACTTGAGCTTATTCGGACTCGAGTCCTCAGGTATTTATCCAAGAAGTGCTCTTCTGACCCTCCTCGAATATGTTCAACAGAAAGAAAAGAAGGGTCACTCGGTGTTTTCATGCTTGCAGCCGTGAACCATATAGACTACTGCCACACTGCTCCCAGCTACCAAGTAGAGACTAGAGCGCGGATCATCTTCTTCGACATAGGCAGGGCCCTCGAGGGAGATGCTGATCTTCATAGGAGCGTGTCGCTGGTGTCTCAGGGCGGCCATGAGCCGGCACGGACCATGAACAAGGAGCACAGTGGCTTGCTTAGTTGGCCAGAGAGCTTCCGGAGGTCCCGGGGCCCCAACAGTAGTGCTAGCCTGGCTGAGATCAGAAACCACCCGGGCAGCTTCTCCGCAAGGGCGCTGCAGCTGAGCATGTACGGAAGCATGGTGAACCTCACCGGCCAGGGTCACCGGCGGCAGAGGCCCCCTCGCCTGCCGGCAGCGAAGCAGAGGCACAGCTCGTCCTACCCTCGGGTGCCATCGAGGCCGTCCAACACGCGGCCTCTGCTCTTCGTGCAGTCGGAGGGTTCCAACATGAAGCGAATGGCCGGCGAGGCTGCCGCCGCCGCTCCTACACCGGCGACCTCGGCAGGCCAGCAGCGGCCACGGACGGTGACGCAAGATGACAACTCGAGCGATGACTCCGCCGGAGAAGAAGTCATCGTCAGAGTCGACTCCCCCAGCATGCTCTCTTTCCGTCAGTCTTCTGCCGCTGTTGATTCGCCGCCGCCGCCGCCGCCGCCCCAGGACCTGTAGTGAATGTACTGTATTCCTCTGTAGCAAAAATAAAGGGACACAAGACACCTCTATTGTCATACCCGGTTTTAGAGAGAAAACCGAGTACATCTCATATGTGTGCCAGGATCAAATTTCACACATATGATAGACCGTGAGTGAATAGCAGAAACAGTACTCAAACGAATATTTAATAAATAAAGTATTTATTACACTCACGAATAAGGCACAAAGGCCAAAATAAACTGGTTCACACGATAACTAAGACGATATCTCCGAAAGCACTCCACAGGCAACTGACTGGTGGAACACATGCCTAGAACTCATCAAGATCGCTGAGGTACTCTGCTCCATTATTACCTTCTGATCCAATATAAGCAAGGGTGAGTACACTTATGGTTGGTACTCAACAAGTGGGGGAAATATGCAAGCTATCAAGGATAGGCTGGGTTTGCAGCGGTTAGCATTTTAGTTGGTCAAGTTTTATTAACTAGCAACTATTTACTAAGATATAAGTGTATACCAACCCACTTATTAACAATAAAATGAGCATAAAGTAAATCATAAATATAACCAATAACATATGCATGAGATGATTTGATTTCATGTTTCGATAGATTAATCACGTGAGGGTCCAGGCCGTTCATGACCGCGAACACGGCTGTTATAACAGTTTTACACTCTGCAGAGGTTGTACACTTTCACCACAATTCGCGTAAAAGCTCCGAAGAACTTTAAACCCAACCATGCTGTGCTGATCAGGCACGTACCACACTTCCAAGGTGTGACTGCATAGGGACGCTACGAGGCCTTTACAAAGATTCCCTAGTTAGAAACAATCCGCTAAGGTTTCCGGATCGGAAGCAGGCATAACCCTCCCTAACGGGTATAGTGTCTTAGCCAAGCCCACTTCCCGAGAGAACCGGGCTATACACCGTCAACCGCCACCCCCCATGCCCTTTCGGTAAGATCATTCCGAACCAGAGTTTCTAATTAATTAGCCAAGACCAGAGCCATATAGTATTGTGGTTGTACGGTTAATCCTGGGTGGTTCTCCATGTTCCGATTAACATGGTGATCTTGTATTAACACAACAAGATATAAATAAAGATATTCACCAATGTTGGATAGAACCCATCATGAACCAAGGTTAAGCATCTAGCATAGCTACCCAACATAAAAGTAAACCCGGTGTATCAAGGCTTAGGGGTAAAAGACTAGTCATCCTTAAATAGGACCCATCAAATTAATGCATCGCGAATGTAAATATAAACTTTAATGTTATGCAATGTGTATGGGTTCAAAAGAGTATGCAGAGGGGGAAATCCACTTGCCTTGCTCAAAGTACTGCGGTAGCTCCTCCTCGAAGACTTGATCTTGATCTCCCTCGAACGAATCGTTCTCTATACGTTTCACACAAGCATTCAATCAATAAAAGTAAAACAATACACCAAACAACTTTGAAAGACGCAAAGACGTGTCTAGAACTATTCTTGATGAAGAGACGATCGCGTGAGCGCAAAGATCACTCAAAACGGATTTAAAACGATCAAGATATGGCTAAAACAAGGTTTAGGGCTTCTTTGAACTAAATCTAACTTTCCAGGGGCTTAAACAGAAGAAACCAGGGACCTAAAACGTAATTTTATATAAAAACCAAAGGACTTTTGTGAAAAACGACCAACCAGGACGGCGGGTTCTATTTTTAGAAAGACCAGGGGCCTAAACGAAAAGAAAAGGACCTAAATCTAATTATTTTTGAACTGGCTTGGACCGCGGGTTGATTTCTAGAAAACCTAGGGGCTCTTTTGCAAAGCGGCACGGCTGACCGGTAAGGTTCGGTTTGACTCGAGTCGGCTCGATCCTCGACCGTTAGATCTCGATCGAACGGCTCAGATCGAACGGGCATCGACGCGGCGGCGCTGACGACGACGCGCGGCGGCGCCTCGCCGGGAAACTCGCCGGAGTTGGCGTAACTAGGGCTAGGAAGCTCGGAAACTCGCCGCGTTTGGCTCGGGAGAGAGCTGAGACCACGGCGAATCCGTTTTTGGGGATCTAAACTAGGGTTAGGCAACGGTGGAGGCTCACGACGGCGAGCGGCGGTGCGGTTGCGACGGCGACGCGACGGGGACTCAAGAGAGCGAGAGAGAGAGAAAAAAAGAGGTTCTGCGCGCTCCTTACCTCTACACCAACCTCGACGACGAGTTGGAAGCGGCGAAGACGACCTCGAAAGGGCGAATCGCGGCGGCGGCTCTAACCCTAGGGTTACGGCGGCTATGGAGCTCTAGGCGACATGGAGACTCGGGCTTTGGGTTGGGGTTCAAAGGAGTCGAGGCGGCGGCTTATAAGGGCCGGAGAGACCAAGGCTTGCGCGCCAAGAAGCGACACGGAGACGGCGTCGCCATGGACTCGACGGAGTCCTGCTCGAACTCGGCTCGGGGAAGAAGACGACGACCGACAAGTGGGGCCCACCTGTCAGCGACGCGAAAAGAGAAAAAGAGAGAGGAAAACGGACGACTGGGCCGCGGCGACGGAATGGGCCGGAAAGGAAATTGGGCCGCGGCTGCGCGAGGGGAGAAAAAGAAAAGGCCGGGAGAAGAAGAAGCTGGGCCGCGAAAGAAGATTGGGCCGGCTAGAAAAAGTGAGAGAGAAAAGAAAGGTTTTGAATTTAAGTTTAAACTTTTGCAAACCTTTTCAAATTCAAACAAGCATTCAAAAATATGCAAATCAGCATGAATGCAACAAAGACTTTAATGACTCTAATTTAAATGATGTTTAAATATTTAAGAGCCAAAATTTGAACTTGCAATTTAATATTCCCTAAAACAAATAAAACTAAGAAAATGGTTGCCTAAATTGATTTTTTTTTAATGTGATGAAATTAGGGTGTTACATCTATGTTATAGTGTTTTTTCTTTTCTTTTCTTTTCAAACTTGGTTGGATAGGCCTTGAAATTCTTGCAAAATTCATGCTATGCCAAATCAGGACATGATGCATGTAGGTGCAAGAGGCACACGACAGACTCATTTTATTGGACCAGAGTAGCCCGTTAGTGCTGATAACTCTGTCTGTCTGTACCCCTAGCCTTTCCCGATTCATTAACTTTCGAGACCGGACCTACCAATCGGGTTCATATACATACATCAGAACTCATCTTCTTACAAGGACTAAGGCCCTGTGGCTTATGTTGATAGCAGGGGACGAAAACTCAAAAGATACATAAAATAACAGCTAGGTCAGCAACAGACAATGTTTAAGCCACGGTTCGCCCATAGCATATCCCGGCAAGGTAGAGGTTCTTGGCCCACTTCTCCTGCGAGGCGCCAATCAAAGGAACAAGTAAGACATAGAAAAAAACACAAACTACTAAGGCTAAAGCAAGTGAGATACCACATCCCGTTTCCTACCTTGACATGTTGACTGGGAAACTGTGTAGTCCGCAGAGTCTCTTGCGTCTCGTCTCTTGGGCGACGCCTTGGCTTGCTTAGGATCAGTGCAGACTGGTCCATTGTGGCAGCCATTGCGGTAATACGATAACCATTGTCCCAGCGCCTATGGATGCCCTCGCTTGGGTACAGAAAATCCAATTCCACAACCTGCAAGAGTTGCAATCCTTCTTAGTCCACTGAGATCAAGGCATTCCTCAACTTCTAGGTTATTCACAAATCAAATACCCCGTACAATCTCATACAAAATCACATTACTATCGAAACACTTTAGTGTCCTATGCAAATAGTGCAACATGTAAGAAAATATTTAAAACCCCTAGCACAAAAAAAAAACCTTAGCTTTTGTCTCTTGTGAACCATTCAAATGCTTTAAAAAGAAATGATAATCATATATGTTGTCTTCTGTATATGGAGTTTAGCATCAGTGCAAACATCTCACCTGCTCAGAATATCCAGCACTGCGAGACATGACTATAGCCCATCGACTACCTGATGTTGCCATTGAAGTCACATGAAAACCTTCCTTCCACTTCTTGTTTATCCATTTAAAGGGGAAGGAATCACTGACTTTGTAAGATTGCTGTGTATACGGTGTGCCTGACCATCACATAGGAAAACATATTATATTAGATCAACAAAATAACTCTATCTATGAATGATGACAGCGTTAGCAGGTTAGGATCAAGGAATTGACAGGTAATTCAGATGACAGGTGTATCTCAACACTCAGGGTCTGTGTCTGTCACAGCAAATATACTGTGCCTGTCATAGACAGCAGAAAAAAAACATATATATGCAGCAACAGAAGCAGAAAATCTTATTTGTTCGAAGCAAAGAGGGGAGGGGTGGGGTAATTATATATGCCGCAACTTATAAGAAAAATATCCATACCTTTGGACATCACTACAAGAGAGCTTCCATTGTTGGAGCCAGCAACAGAACTGATGTAGAAACTTTTATCCCACTGCTCCATAATCCATTCCTGTTTTTTTTTTGGGGGGGGGAAAAACTGAGGGAAGTGAAAGAGAATGAATTACATGAAGTACAGATGGGAAGGTCCTACCTTATGAAGAAAGTGTGGAGATAGCTCATAGACTTGAGCTGTGAAGCCAGTTCCTGCATCCATAATGATTGCCCAAAGATTTGCACATGATGATATTGAACTTATCAGCAAACCGTCATCATTTCCTTTCTCCACATGTTGCGCTAACCTTGTGTCAGCCACATTATAGTGGTACCTATCAATAGCAGAACTTAATAAGCCTTTTTATATATACTGACAAAATGCAAATAACGGTGGTGGTGCATGCATGAATCTAAAAAACGATGGGAAATATTGTAGACTATTTTTGGTCCTCAAGGGATCGAATTACTTTTTCCATTTAAATTTGAGTACTCCAGGTTTTCCCCTAGAATATGCAGAAGGCTGTGTATCTTTGTACTAGGAAGAAAACAAGGGTTGTCACAACGCTAACACCCACAGTGTCCACTCTGATCTAGAATCTGTTCCAAGAATTCATTTGGACTATAAGAAGTATGCTAAGAACCAGACAAGGGGATCCTGAAACTGAAGGAGTTTGTTCCAAGCAACATCCCTAACGCCTTGGCTATGGACAAGAAGCTACACGCACTCTTGCCATGAGGGTCACAACTTGATTCCTTTCACTGAATCAGATTTTTTCATAAAAAAATGCATGTAATCCAAAAAGTAAATATAGGAACATCCTTTAAAAAGAAAACCAGAACAACACAGAGCACACCTTTGCTAATATAAATCTGTATGGATACTTGGAACAATACAGTAGCAGTCTATGGAAGAAAGTTGGATTGAGAATTAACCTCTGTTTCATAGGTGACCTTGAATTGTATACTGAAATCCACTGTGTTGCTGGAGCACCCAGCCGAATCTTCTTTTTTACATGGCCATCATCATCATTAATCAACCTGGCACGCTTCTGCCCCACCTGCAGGGTGAACATGTCCACATGAAAAGAATATATAAACCAGCTTATCTAGATTTTTCAGGACCATTTCATTTGAACCCAAGTAAATTATGTGATGCATGAAACAAACCTTTTGGGCTCCATCAGTATTGATTGGTCTGATGGAAGGGTTAGGTCCAATTAAACTATCAAACAAAGAAATCAACTTGGAATAGTTTGGCTCCTCATCATACTTCAGGTTGACAACAGTCTCGAGAAACTGTTTGAAAGGTTCAGGACATATGCCGCAAAGGCTCTCAGGTGATGTACTCATCTTTCTCTTGCACACCAAAAATGATTTGTTATCGCCCTGTAGTCACAGAAAAAGGAAGTTAAATGGTCAACCCAAGACTACTCAAGAAAAATGGATCTGAATGGAGAGACAATGACAACAGATTAGACCGTAAGATACCTGGTATCCTTGCCATGGCAACCTGCCCCGATGAAGAAATATAAGTGTATAGGCAAGTGATTCCAAATCATCTCTCCTGCTAGCAGTTCTTCCTAAATGTGCATGGACACTAGCATATCTGACTGTTCCTCTATGTTGTAAAGGCAAGAGAGAAGTTCAGACATAGAGCTAATATCATAGTGAGATGACAAATATGAAACATAAAAGATAATGTGATAAACCTAAAGGCATCGGGGCGTTGATCATAACCAACATGCTGTCCACTAGCAGTATCTCTCCACTTTGTTGCTGGCAAGAGAAAATTAACACAGAAGCAGTTAAGACGACCAGGACTGAATGAACCATCGATAGTCTAGCAGAATAAGAAAGGCAGCAATTCACCAAAGTAATGCAAGTTAATAACATATTGCATCGAATAGGCTTGTTTACCTAATCCGAGATCCACAAGATAAAGTTTCTTTTCTTGAGGAGTCGAGGGCTGACCCAGAAGAAAGTTCTCAGGTTTGACATCTCCATGCACATATCTGAGCAAAATACAGAAACATAAAAAAAAATACCAGATGAATTGAATATAGCCATCAGGAAGCCTTGAGATGTCTGCCTACCCTTTAGAATGCATGCTTTCCAGGATAGAAATTGACTCCACGGCAATGCAAGCCACCATTTCCGATGACATGCTGGAATTTTGAGCAGGAGTTATCACAAACAGGAAGGGGGGAAAGAAGAAAAATTCAATGTGAAGTGCTGGGAGAGCTAGTAGAGTTGAGGAACTCACGATTGGCCTAATGAATTCCAAGAGTCCCACAAGCTAGGCCCAAGCATATCCATAATCTGGAAAAGGAACAAAAAATGAATTAGAAGAGGTAATATGGATCATCCATCCATTTCAGATCAGCAGCAGCAGGAGGAGGCAGAGGCAGGCAGGAAGAGAGAAGGATGGTACCATGACATAGTAATCACCCTGGCGACCTTTATAATGCACCTTAGGCACACCGTGCGTGCCCCCTAGAGCGCTGATGCATCAATCAATGTCAAGCAAGCCACAAAGAAAGCTTATTAGTAACAACATAGTAGTATGGCTGCGCCGTCGGTGGTCGGAGAGAAGGATGAGCTACTCACGTGTAGACTTGCCATTCACATGGAGGGCCGTAGCTACAACCCTTGCTGCTTGTGTGCTCGAATTTGATGGCAACCTCTTGGGCAGCGGAAGCTGTGGAGCGTGCAGCAGTTAGGCGTCGGCCAAGAAAGACATGGCCAAACCCCCCCTTGCCCAGCTTCCTGTCGACCTTGTACTCGGGAGATCCTCCGACCTGGACCTGTTGGTAGGTAGGTTCAGGAATCCTCAATCTGAATCACGAGAGACATGAAGGCGGGCATGGGTAGGGACAAAGAGGAGTAGATTGATACGGACGGTTTCGGGGAAAGGTGCGGTGTTGGCGTCGTCGTCGTCGTGGGCGGCGGCGGCGGCGTTGTTGGCGCTGAGTCCGCCGCTGTCGGCCATCCTGTTCCTCTGTAGTCTCTCCTCTTGTGATCTTCCTCCCCACCACTAGAGACGGGGGCAGGGACGGGGTTTTCGGTCAGGACGGCGGGACGCCGGGGCATGGCGATGGCGGCGGCGCCATGCAATCGCGGCGGGGCATCATCATCTATCTATGATTGATGCTATGCTAGTCGATGGAGCGATCAATCGATCGATCTACAACAACAATAATTGAGCTCTAGGTTTGAGCAGCAGCGACAACAAACTCACAAATCGTCCCCGGATCGGGGATTCCTCCTCCTGAACTTTTTGCCTGGAGGATGGATGGAGAGAGATACCTGGATGGATGGTGAGGAGATATGGATGGAGGTGGAGCGCCGCCGTCCTCTTCAGCTCCGCCTGGGATTCCAAGGAGGAAGAGGAGCAGGACTCGACTCGCTCGATCTGATTCGTATTGCGATGCCCGGCGAGAGATGGCGCCGCTCCGGTGGGGGGGAAGCGGGGAATGGGGGTGAGGGGATGCGGATGCCGCAGAGCACAGCACAGCACACAGCGAGCGGCTTTCCTTTTGCTGCCCCCGCTGCTTCGTTTGGGTTGTAATAATAATAATAATATCAAATTTGCCTGGTGTTCAAAATCACATGAAAAACCTGCCCAGAATTGATTGATTCATACAGACAAGGGAAAGAAAGCATCAGACAAATTATAAGGAAAAAAAAGAAAGCAACTCCTCAGTGCATACATTTTACAGTATAACAGATGGATATCACAAAAAAGCATCACCTCGCCAAACCTATACATACAGCACCAACAAAGATCATTGCATTGCCAAAAGACCGGGAAAAGAAAAACAATAATCACCACCAGATGTGAAATGCCATGTCATCAATAGAAAAAAAAAACACTAGCTTTGCCATGTTAGACACAAAGTTGCTCATCCCCACGAGATGTAGGCAGGAGGGCTTCTTCCACAATGCCATCTTCTCCAGCAGGGCCAGCAGAGGCTCCTTCCTTGTCATCACCACTTCAAATCCAAAGTAACATTCTTTCACGGTCACATCACATGTTGCGTGCTGAGCCGCTCCGAGGTAAAGTCCTGAGTTAAAATGGACCCAGCATTGGTCAATCACATACTACACACCATTCACCACCTCTACGTACAGTATATAAGAAAAATACCTGCCAGGCGGGAGCTGCGAACTGCTGGCAGAGCCACTTGAACAACCAAACCGTTTCGCCCTGTTATCCTGCTCTTTCTCTGACCGCGTAGCTGCCAATTCTTTCTCCATAGCAGCTAGCTCACGCCTTGATTTCTTGGCCTCTGACTCCATGGCTTTTGTCAAAGTATCCACTTTCTTTGCCAACATCTGTAAACAGCACGTCGCTTTATCACAGAGGACGCAACAAAACACAAATGTGGAGATCGAGATGCAAAAGGATAGATGTACGCACACTAGTCTCCAGACTGACTAACTTACCTCAACGGCATCATCCTTGTCCTTCAGGCTTTGGTCTTTTTCATGGCATGCCTTCCTTAGAGCAATCACCTCCTTTTGCAGCATATCATATAGAACACCTGGCACCGAGTCCTCTGACTCAGCAGATGCAAATTCATTACACTTCTCGTCTGAGTGGTTTGACTCCTTATCTTCACTGGAATCAGTAGATATGTTCATGCCATTCCCATTTACAAGGCCCTTATATCGTTCAAGTGATCTACAGCCGCCATCAAAAGACTTGGATGCCCCTTTCGCATGGTTAACTAGAGTTGTTGTGGTAGAAACTGATGATCTCATCTGAAACGATGGCCGTTTTGACAAAAAACCGTTGGCTTTAGATGAACCATCAGCACCACCAATGGACTGGCGGCGTGTGGCACTGACATTGGTTCGGGATGTAGACATTCTCAATCCTTCCTCAAGTACCTTAAGTCGTAGCTGGAACTTCTCCTGCAAAATTTGATACATAACACAATGAATAGACAGCGAAAAGACTAATCGATAGCAACACGAAGAGTGAAGGCATACTTTCAGTTGAGCTTCTGATCTTGCAGCCCTTTCTGCGATAGCAAGTTTGTCCCGCAGTTGCTGCACTTCTCCCTGCAAGAAAAAAGGACAATGCTCAACAAATCAACACAAGCCAAAGCCACCATTAAGGAACTTCGACAAATCTATCAAGAACAGCCCAGTAACAGCTTGAAACTAGAAGAAATGAGACATTCACTTACTCGCAGAATCCTTCGTTCGTCAAGCCACTGTTTAACGGGCATTACTTTATCATTGCCGTCTTTCCACTCATTTGCCACCTGTACTGCAACCCTATTTGCTGAAACCTTTGCACGAGCTAGCTCACGATCAAGAGTTTTCATTTCCTCCTGAGAAGGGGAAACATTGTAAAACTAGCATTAGTCTTTCAGGTACATATCCTAAGATGCATAATGCACGCCCAAGGGCATCATGATTCATGCATTACATTCATCTCCTGAACTTTCCGCTGATAGTCTCTCACAGCATTAGCAGCTGCGCCACCAGCAAGAACAGCTTCTTCTAGCTCTCGGACAGTCTGAGTGAGCTTTTCAACCTCAGCAACTTTCTGGCGATGCATTCTATCCAAGATTTTGTTCTCTTCCTGTTAGACGCCGAAGGCAAAGCCTTATACACTGTTAGCTTAATGGGTAACACAAACCAGTAAAATTACTGCAAATGTATTTCCATCGTTGCATACCTGGCATATCTCAATCTGCTTCATCAACTCTTGGTTCTTGTTTTGCAGATCATCCACCAAGGAAGCTTTTGCCAATGCTATCTGCACTGTCCTTTCTGCTTCAAGCAAAGCTGCTTCCTTAGACTTCGTAAGACGATCCAATGCCCTGTTATCATCTTGTAATTTTGCAATCTGCCAAGAAGATTAACACGTTAGCATTTTCACGAGAAGTGTGCACTGCTTCATCATCGAGATAAATGGGCTACTATTGATCATTAAACTGACAGCTGAACATAAATACCAAAGAAAAAAATGCAGACTACTTATGTAGCACCATATACCCTTAGCAAGCACAGAACTGTACAAAATTTGTCAAGTGATAACTAGCAACATACTAAAGCACGCTGGGTAACATTAGCAGGTTTCAAGAAAAGACACTGAAATAAGGGGACAAGAACCTGATAAGGGGCTACAAGATATACATTGGTCGTGGGTGGAGAAAACAAATGTTACAAAGCGGATACGTAGGCTCTTGGATCAAGTACCTCTTGACGGGCTAGTTTCAGCTCGGCTTCCAGCGGCGCGAGAATGGCCTCAATAGGAGGCATGTCGTCATCCTTCTGCGCCGCATGAACCCTTCGTAATGTAGCCTCTGCTGCAAACTGCGCGGCAAGTGCTGCTTTCTTTTCGTCATTGATCTTCTTTGCTTCGAGGTTCTGCAATCTTGCATACCATGAATATCTGCTCTCCGCTTAAAACAGAGAAATGCACAAAGAGGGAAAAGTGAAGGGCTCCTCCATTACTTTGCTTTCGAGGAGCGACTCTGTGAGCTTCAGCTTCTCGTCCACCTTTGCCAATTCTTCCGTAAGCTTACATTGATGCAGGAGGCAAAGTTAGAGTTGTTGCTTGGGCTGGTTGGCAGAGCTAGCAAGCAGACAGAGCACTAGTAGTGGTAGCAGTAAGGAACGGGGTGGGGGGGGGGGGTACTGACATCTTGCACGGCCTTCTCGCGCGCGCGGTCCGACAGGCGGAGAGCCTTGATCTCCGCCTGCGCGTCGCCCAGCTCCTTCTCCTTGTCTGCACAGCACGGGGAAAGCACAGAGCAGCAGAGGCTGAGGTGAGATCCAATCCAAGGGATTCTGGCCACCAGTTGTTAGGTAGATGAGATCTGAGGGCGATGCTGATGAAGAGATGGACGAGGTGGCATACACTGCAGCTCGTTCTCGAGGCGGGTGAGCTCGACGCGCACCGGATCGGATCCGTGGAGGAGGTTGATGAGGTCCTCCACCTCGATGGCGGGCTTGAGACGGGGCCCGGGGCGCGGCTGCTGGTTCTTGAGCGACGGACCCCTGCCGTCGCCGTACGGATCGGCCATGGCCGCGGCGGCACAATGCAGTGCTCTTCTGCCCGGCCCGGCCCTGCGCTGCTGCCGATCTCCGTCGCTGGCTAGCTCGCCGTCCGGGAATGGGCTGCTCCCTCCTTCCTGGATCAGGGGGGGACGGAACGAAACGAAATGATAGGAGCGAGAAAGAAAACAACCGCTCTCAGTGCTCTGTGCAGGCTGTTGTGGCTGTCTGTCTGCGACTGTGACCGCGCTGCCAGTCACCCCACCAGCTGACCAGAATATATATTATATATATATAATCATTTATATATACCTTTATGATTAAAAATGTTTTATTTTGATAAAAACATACTACACTTAATAAAAATACAATGATTATTAGATTAGATTTTTTCTTATAGATTGTTCGAATCCTTGGATTCAAACTCATTGTAAATTTGATGCTAGAAACTAGATTCCACAATAAATAAATTACAACGAATTTTATTTAATTCAATTTTTTGTCCAGGTATTTGTGAATTCCTATTCCATGAATCAAAATACACATCATATTCGAATGATTAAACATGATTTTTATCATATATATCTCAAGACTAGAGTTCTCTCTTACAATGCAACAAGAAATAAGTTCAGTCTTAGTGGGGTTCATAGGCATTAAATTGCATGACACATCAGCAAAAATGCTTATGTGGCAGGGTAATTATGAGGAAAGAGAAGAAAGGAGTGTCATCACCATGACACTCACCATGTGCAGTTACCAAGACTTGAAACTTGCATTGAGGACCATTTTGTTTCATTCTAGGCACATTTGGCCATACACCATGCTAGAATTAAATGTTGCAGCTTGTATATGAAACAGTGCCATGAAACTATGAACTGAGAGAGAAAGTTTGATCCGATGATGTCGGGTACCTACAAAAGGGGTACCCCAATCTAGGCCCAAAACTGCTTGGCGTCAAGGCCCACAACGACATCAACCAGGCGCCACGGCCCAGCAAAAGCCCATCATCGCAACGGGTCCTCGGGGCCCGTCCGGCTCGAGGCAAGCCACCAACGAACGGTTTCCGTCTCGTACGAGGGTCGGCAACCTCGAGGGCGACCCCCACCCTCGAGGGGGTGTTTTCCGTCTCGTTCGAGGGACGGCTAGCTCGAGCTTGCCATCCGAGCTCGAGCCCGCCCCAACGGGAAACAACGCCCGACACGCTGCGACTCAGCAGAGTCATCATGACACGGTCAAAAGGCAAGGATCACTGCTCCACGCCATCGCCAACTCTCCGAAAAGACATCGGTCAAATCCAATCACCACAGTGAACTCTGAGCGCCATGCTGTACGTCAGGCCTTACCCTGCCAACGGCACTGTGCCAACCACTCCTTTGACTTCGCCCCCCGACGGACGCGCGACCACCCTCGAAGGCAGCCTCGAAGGAGACCATGGAAAACCGTGCGCAAGACATCACCCTCGACGCCGTGAACTGTCACGAGAGGAAGGACGATACGTCAGCCCCTGCCAAGTCGTCAGCAGAGTTGGAAGGCGCGATTCCCGCTCACGTACTGTGCGGCATGGACAAACAAGGCACACCACGACAAACACATGTACTCGCACCCCCTCCTCCTTGGTCTATAAAAGGGGAGGGAAAGCCCATGCAAGGGGACACGAACACGCAGAAACACAAGTCTCACGATCGCGCACAGAAGACACTCGGCAACGAAGTAGAACACAGAGAACCCCCACGCACGCACCATAGCCAGGGACTTAGGAGCTCATCTCCTTCTCCCGCCTTGCTTGTAACCCCCTACTACAGGCAACATGTAATCCGGTGCATCGCACCACTGCTGGACGTACGGCCCAGTGGCCGGAACCAGGATAAATCTCTGTCTCTCACTCTCGCCATCAGGGAAACGGGTGGTTAGCATCGCAATCACTCGTCGGTACCGGTGCGACCAAAACAGGCACCGACAGTTGGCGCGCCAGGTAGGGGGCCAGCGCTGCGCTACTCCCATTCCCGATGGCGAACTCCGGCGAAGAACGGCCTCCGCTGGGCGAGAGCAATCTGCTCCCAGCGGGGCAGGAGATCCGGTTTGGGAGCCTACGGTTCCAAACATGTGGCGACGATTACCACATGCGCATCCTCCAGGAGGATCCCAGCGACCAACCGGAGCTTCATCGCCAGCCTCCGGCGGCACCGCGACGGCGGAGTCGTCCCGGACCTCGCGCACGGCGAACGCGCGCTGCAAGGCGCGCCGCCGACGTCGGCAACCCCCATCCCACATGGGAAGGGGACGTTTTGCAGCCAGGGTCACGGGAGAGGGCCGCGCCTTTCCTCCCGGAGCCCATGGCTGCACCTCGCGCTACGACGGCGCATTTCTATCCCTACGGGCTACGCAACTCCGCAGATGCGTACGCCTCCTCCATCCGCACTACTATGAGTGCGTATCGCAACCAACCTGGTTGCCATCAAGTCTCCGAGCAAGACTTCGCCGATCCGTTGCCCGGCACGGAGTTTGATGATGGACACGCATTTATGCGTAGACACCTTGGTTGGGACTACTCGGGTCTCCGCGACCCAGAGGCCTTTATTGCCTTTCAAACAGCGGCAGATTACTGCTTCGGGTATTCCGATGATGAGTATGACCCAACCAGGGAGTGTTTCGTCATCAACGACGGACAACTCAGCGAGGGGTCGACGTCCGGCGACGGAGGCGGAGGTAACGACCAAGGCGATGACGATGGCGTAGATCCGATAGGCGCGCAGCCATCGGACCCATCGGATCACTCTCCTTCCGAGGACGAGCGAGATCCGCGCCACCGACCACGAACTAGTGGCAACGCCTCACCACCGGCGCGCTCCGACCGCGAGCTGGGCAAGCAAGGCGACGAGCACGGCACGAACGCCCGGCACGCGGGGCGAGTGGCTCAAGCTCGCATCCTCGCCGAGGGCAGAGATGACGAGCTCGCTCCCAGGACAAGCCAAAAGCTTATCGCGGCGGCAGCACTGCTCCGAGCCATGCCGGAGGCAGCCACCCCCGAAGGGCGGAAACTGCACCTCGAGGCTCAAAAGCTGGTCGAGCATGCTGCCCGACAGCAAGCCGAGAGCTCAGCCTCCCGCCTTCGACGTACCTCAGCCTCGAAAGGCGAACGAGGAGGGGAATCCTCGGTACGCTCACCCCGGCCCAACGGCGGGGCGCGAGCACAATCCCGGGGCAACTCCCACCGCGACACGGTGCGACGCCACGCCACCGAGTCACGAGCGCTCGAAGCACGAACGCTTCTAGCAAGGGAACCCGCGAGGTCACGCCTCCGGGACACCCGTGGCACGGAGGACGATGGTGACGCTCGCAACACCCTGAACGAAATCAGGCGGCGAGAGGAAGCCCGGACCCACCAGCACGGGCGCACCGACGTTGGGCGGAACCGGGATACGGCCCCAGAACCAGCGGGCACGCGGGTGTTCAGCTACAACATCCACACCGCCCCGATTCCCCCTCGTTTCCGACAGCCTACCACCATCACCAAGTACTCTGGGGAAACGGACCCCAGGGTATGGCTCAATGACTACCGCCTAGCGTGCCAGCTCGGCGATGCCACAGACGACGCCATGATCATCCGCAATTTGCCACTCCACCTGGCAGATTCCGCGCGGACATGGCTCGAGCACCTGCCCCCGAACCGGATCCGTGACTGGGACGATCTGGTCGAGACCTTCGTGGGAAATTTCCAGGGCACCTACGTGCGCCCTGGGAACACGTGGGATCTTCGAGGGTGCAGGCAAAAACCTGGCGAGTCGTTGAGGGATTTCATCCGGCGCTTCTCCAAGCGCTGCACCGAGCTCCCCAACATCTCCGACCACCAAATCATCCACTCTTTCCTCGAAAGCACCACCTGCTATAGCCTGGTGTGCAAATTGGGGAGGAGCCCACCCCCCGACGCGAACCGGCTATTCGAAATAGCCTCGAAATACGCATCGGGGAAAGAGGCGGCCAACGCCATCTTCAACGACAAAAAGGGGAAACGCCCCGAGGAAGCGTCCGCGGAGGACGATAAGGCGAAAGGCCCCTCGAAGAAGCGAAAGCACGACAAGAAGGGGAAGAAGCCCCGAGCCCCTCGCGGGACGGGGGACGTCGAGGATGAGGCCCTCGCGGTTGACCCTAACCACAAGGGACCTCGGGGTCCCCCGCGTGGTGGGGGTGTCTTCGACGACCTCCTCAAGAAGCCGTGCCCTTATCACAAGACTGCGGTCGCTCACACCCTCGAGCAGTGTGAGATGCTGCGGAAGTTCTACAACCGCATCCCTCGAAAGGATGGCGGTCCGCCCAAGGATGGTGGCGCCAAGGATGACGATGGATACCCCGAGGTGGAACACGTGTTCTTCATCACGGGAGGTCCCGCGGCCAACTTGAAGCCTCGACAACGAAGGAGGGAGCGTAGGGAAGTCATGCTGGCCCAACCAGCGACCCCCTCTTACCTCGATTGGTCGTCGGAGACCATCTCTTTTGGTCGCAAAGACCACCCCGACCATATCCCGAATCCCGGGAAGTACCCTCTCGTCGTTGACCCCGTCATCGGCAACACGCGCTTCTCCAAGGTGCTCATGGATGGCGGCAGCAGCCTCAACATCCTGTACGCTCCAACCTTGGAGCTTATGGGGATCAGCACTAGCGAGCTGCGACCCAACAAGTCCTCCTTCCATGGGGTCGCGCCCGGAAAGCACGTCCAAACCCTCAGGCAGATCGACCTGCCCGTCTGCTTCGGAACCCCGGCGAACTTCCGCAAGGAAGTGCTCACCTTCGAGGTAGTGGGCTTCAAGGGAGCCTACCACGCTATCTTGGGAAGGCCGTGCTACGCTAAGTTCATGGCCATCCCAAACTATACCTACCTCAAGATGAAGATGCCAGGGCCTCACGGAGTCATCACGGTCGGCCCGACGGTCGAGCACGCCTACGTGTGCGACATCGAGAGCATCGAGCTCGCGGAGGCTCTCGCCCTCGATGAGACCCTCGTGGCGGATCTGGAAGCGATCGTCAACACGCTCCCTGATGCCAACGAACGGCAGCAGGGGAGCTTCGCGCCCGCTGAGGACACCAAGACTGTCCCCCTCGACCCCGACAGCCCCGACGGCAGGGGGTTGAGAATCAGCTCTTCCCTCAGCGACAAATAGGAAGTGGTGCTCGTCGACTGCCTCCGCGCTCACGCAGACATCTTCGCGTGGAGCCCCTCGGACATGCCAGGCATCCCGAGGGAGGTCGCCGAGCACTCTCTTGATATCCGCCCCCACTCCAAGCCGGTCAAACAACGTCTCCGTCGTTTCGACGAAGTGAAACGGCGGGCGATCGTTGAGGAGGTACGCAAGCTCTTGGAGGCCGGATTCATCAAGGAGGTGGTTTATCCCGAGTGGTTAGCAAATCCCGTGCTAGTGAAAAAGAAAAGTGGGAAGTGAAGGATGTGTGTAGATTACACCAGCTTGAATAAAGCATGCCCAAAAGTCCCATTTCCTTTACCACGTATCGACCAAATTGTGGATTCCACGACGGGATGCGAGCTTTTATGTTTCCTTGATGCGTATTCCGGTTACCATCAGATCAAGATGAAGGAGTCCGACCAGCTCGCGACTTCCTTTATCACTCCTTTTGGCATGTACTGCTACGTTACGATGCCCTTCGGCCTTCGAAACGCCGGGGCCACGTATCAGCGCTGTATGCTCCACGTCTTCGGGGATCATATAGGTCGTATCGTAGAAGCGTATGTCGACGACATTGTCGTAAAAACCAGGAAGGCGGACGACCTGGTACGCGACCTCGAGGTCGTGTTTGGCTGCCTCAGGGCGCACGGAGTAAGACTCAACCCCGAAAAGTGCGTCTTCGGGGTGCCTCGAGGCATGCTCCTGGGTTTCATCGTCTCTGAACGAGGCATCGAACCCAACCCCGAGAAGGTCACGGCCATCCAACAGATGGAACCAATCCGGGACCTGAAGGGCGTACAGAGGGTAATGGGATGCCTAGCGTCCCTAAGCCGCTTCATCTCTCGTCTCGGAGAGAAGGGTTTGTCTCTGTATCGACTTTTGAGGAAGTCAGAGCACTTCACCTGGACCGCGGAGGCTCAGGAAGCTCTCGACCAGCTCAAAACGGCATTAACGAACACGCCGATCCTTACCTCACCAAAAGAGGGCGAACCTCTCCTCCTCTACGTCGCAGCAACGACTCAGGTCGTGAGCGCGGTCATAGTAGTGGAAAGGAACGAGGAAGGACATTCTCTACCGGTCCAGCGACCGGTGTACTACATCAGCGAGGTCCTGTCTGAAACCAAGACGAGGTATCCTCACATCCAGAAGCTGGTCTACGCCATCATACTGGCTCGACGCAAGCTGCGACACTATTTCGAGGCCCACCCGGTGACCGTGGTATCGTCCTTCCCGCTGGGCGAAATCATCCAGAACCGCGAGGTCTCTGGGCGAATCTCGAAATGGTCGACAGAGCTGATGGGGGAGACCCTCACCTACGCGCCAAGAAAAGCCATCAAGTCCCAGACTTTGGCTGACTTCATAGCCGAGTGGACCGACACCCAGCTCCCTCCTTCGAAGTCCAGCCTCGACTGCTGGGAGATGTACTTCGACGGGTCGGTGATGAAGACCGGCGCCAGCGCCGGCCTGCTCTTCATCTCACCCCGCGGGGAGCACCTTCGATACATCGTGCGACTCAACTTCCCCGCGTCCAACAACATGGCGGAATACGAAGCGCTCCTTGCCGGCTTGAAAATCGCACTCGAGCTCGGCATTAGGCGCCTCGACATTCGCGGCGACTCACAACTGGTCGTCGATCAGGTGATGAAGGAATCGAGCTGCCATGACGAAAAAATGGCGGCGTACTGCCAGGCGGTGCGCAAGCTCGAAGACAAGTTCGACGGCCTCGAGCTCCACCACATCGCACGAAGGTATAACGAGGAAGCCGACGAATTGGCGAAGATTGCGTCGGGGCGAGCCACCGTTCCCCCGAACGTCTTTGCCAAGGACATCGACGTACCCTCAATCACCCTCGCTGCCTCGAACCAAGCCTCGACCGCACCCGACGCTCAAACGTCCGCCCTCGACCCCACGAGCGCGGAGCTCCTGGCGGACGAGGACGAGCCTATGGGATACGAAGCCTGTTCGGGAGATGAGGACGAGGCAGAGGCGATGGAAATTGACGAGGTTCCGGCACCTCGAGATTGGCGAAGCCCATACCTCGACTGGCTCGACGGAGGCGTCTTGCCTAGCGATCGGACGGAGGCAAGGCGCGTAGCGAGGAAAGCTAAACGGTTCCTTATCATCGAGGGAGAACTGTACCGACGGGGAGCCTCGGGAGTCTTGCAACGCTGCATCCCGATACCCGAAGGAAAAGAGCTTATCCTCGATATTCACGCGGGCGTGTGCGGACATCACGCCGCACCTCGAACGCTCGTGGGTAACGCCTTTCGACAAGGCTTCTACTGGCCCACTGCCGTGGCAGACGCCACAGAAGTGGTACGAACCTGCGAAGGGTGCCAGTTCTACGCGCGCAAGACGCACCTACCCGCTCAGGCGCTGCAGACCATCCCCATTACATGGCCTTTTGCCGTATGGGGCCTCGACCTTGTCGGGCCAATGGCAAAAGCGCCCGGGGGCTTCACGCACCTGCTGGTAGCAATCGACAAATTCTCCAAATGGATCGAGGCTCGACCCATCAGTAGGATCAAGTCTGAGCAGGCGGTGCTTTTCTTCACCGATATAATCCATCGGTTCGGGGTTCCCAACTCCATCATCACCGACAACGGCACGCAATTCACAGGAAAGAAGTTCTTAAAGTTCTGCGATGATTTCCATATCCGAGTGGATTGGTCAGCAGTGGCTCACCCACAGACAAACGGCCAAGTAGAGCGTGCCAACGGCATGATCCTACAAGGCCTAAAGCCTAGAATTCACAACAAGCTGAAGAAGTTCGGACACAAGTGGGTACAAGAGCTACCATCGGTGATTTGGAGTCTGAGAACGACCCCAAGCAGAGCAACAGGGTTCTCCCCATACTTCCTCGTCTTTGGGGCAGAGGCCATCCTCCCTACGGATCTGGAATATGGGTCCCCTAGGCTCCAGGCGTACCAAGAGCAGCGAAATTGCCAGGCTCGAGAGGACTCGCTCGACCAAGTCGACGAGGCTCGAGACGTGGCTTTACTCCACTCGGCAAGGTACCAGCAGAGCCTGCGTCGACAACAGGCTCGAAGGATCCGGCACCGAGATCTCAGCAAAGGAGACCTCGTATTGAGGCTTCGACAGGACAACCGAGGGCGGCACAAGCTCTCACCCCCGTGGGAGGGGCCGTACATCGTCGCCGAGGTCCTCAAGCCCGGAACGTACAAGCTAGCTGACGAGGACGGGCACGTCCTCACGAACGCCTGGAACATCCAACAGCTACGTCGTTTCTATCCTTAGAGTGGCCCCATGGCCCTCGAAATCTTTGTACATTCTCTAGTTCTGTACAAGTCTTTTGAATCAAGTGTCGATTTTTTTCACCCCCACAGTTTGGAAGAAAATAAAACAAACCTTTATTCCTTTCAGGCTTCGAGGAAGGTTTGGCTCTACCCTCGGTAGAGCCATCCCTCCCTCGGGGGCTACATGAGGGCTAACCCTCGAAAAAATCATCGCTTTTCAAAAGAAAAATCCTTTGCGAAAACCTCGAAGGAAACACGCTAGGCGTGAAACGGACAAGGGCAGGGTCGCCTGAGCCGAGTGTTCGCTTACGCCTCGAGGCTACGGCAACACATCACTTCCCTCCGCCTAAGTCATTCACGAACGAACGATCCTAGCGATGCTTTCCCCTCGAGGCACAAGCATCGGACTAATGCGCGTCGCAAAGACATCGCATAAAAAACAAACATCACGTTTAAAGCGAAGCGAACGAAGTTGAATGAGCAACTTAGTCTTACATAAGAAAAAGAAAAAGTCTAAAGGCTCTAAACTAATTTTTTTTTTTACATTCGGGCTCGATGGCCCGAGATTTTCAGGGATCACCCCCGCCGCTAAGGTCGTCCCAGCCGCCGCCGTCCTCACCGGGGAAGAGGATGCCCTCGAAGTGGCTGGCAAGCTCACGCGCCGTTCCATCGGCAGCAACATCGGCCTCCTCCATCGCCGCCACCGCCTGCTCGTCGTTGAGGTCGTCGGCGATGACGTACCCAGCGGCGAGCTTCGAAAGATCCGCTTGGTAGTGGGTCGTAACCACCCCAAGCGCCTTCCGAACTCCGAGCAGAAGGGCTTCCTTCACGCGCGAAGTGACGTGGCCCCCAAGCGCTCGAACGCGGCTTGCGAGGGTGCTCCCAGACTGCAGACCGGGACCAGCAAACTCGTTGCAGGCGGTCGAGGCCGCCTGCACCAGCTTGTCGAGCTCGCGCTGGGTCTCCGTCTGAGCCACCAGCACGGCCTCCTTCGTCTCGGTCTCGGCCTGAAGCGCCTGCTTCAATGCTGCACCAACAAAAGTCAGCCAAAAAGCGACAAAATGAAAGGGTCAGAACTCGAGCCAAACCAACTTACCCTCGACCTGTCCCTGAGCAGCCTCGAGGGCCCTCTCCGCCTCCTGGGCCCGCTGCTCCGCCTCTCGAGCCTGGCGCTCCGCCGTGGCCCGAGCAGTTTGCTCCCGCTCGAGCTGGTCTCGAGCCTCGACCGCGAGACGCCGCTCCTCCTCGACCGACAGCTCCGCCGTGCGACGCGCGGCCCGCTCGTTCTCCAGCCAATCATGGCGGTTCGCGAGCTGCTCGCGAAGCTTGCTGGCCAAGCCTTCGAGGCGAGCGATGACCTCGCCCTTCTTCCGACCCTGGTCGAGAGCCTGGTCCCGAGCACCTCGAAGCTCGTCCAGCTGACGGTCTCGAGCCTCGAGCGCCCCGGACAAGCGGCGGAGCTCCAGCGTTAGCTCCGCAATCTGGTCGTTCTTCGCGAACGCCTGTTTGCGGAGCTCCTGCGAAAAAAGAGATAAGCCTTCTTTGAAAAAATAAAGCATGGCAAAAAACACCGCTTACGCCGAGACGTACCTGGTGAACCTTGCCGGCATCGTCGTGGTGACGGAGGATGTCCTGCAGCGCCCTGCGAACGCCCAAGCCGTGCGTCGACTGGACCTCCCACAGAGTCTCCTCTGCCACGGCTTCGTCGACAAACTGCTGGGGAAGCACGCTGCGGGCTTGCCACATCTCCGCGCTTCCACGGGGATGCGCCTCGTAGGTCCAGGCCGCCGCTGGCCCGGGCTGAACCGTGATAAGAGTCGACGGCGCGGCCCCGCCACGCTCGCGCCCCTGCGTCACGGGGGCTCCAACACCCAGAGCCTCTGCCAGCTCTGTTAGGTGGGGGAACCCGCCGCCGTGGGTCTGCCTCTCTCCCCCCTCATGCGGAGGGACCACCGCGGCGCCCGCCTCCACGGGCGCCGCAGACTGCTCTTCGACCCGAAGAGCCTCCCCAGGCGCGGGGCTGGCTTCCTCGGGCCAAGCTGCCTCGACGAGGGGCTCGACCGCGCCCTCGAGGAGCTGAGGCGGCCTTGGCCCCTCGAGGACCGGAGGCGCCTCCTCGCGCGACTGCTGCCCGGCCTGCAGCCCCGCCTGAGCGTCGAAGAACGTAACGAAGTCCTGTACGACTTCGTTCGTCGGGCCCAGGAGAGGCGAGGGCGGGTGCGGCGACGAGCTAGGCCCGACCTTGAGGGCCTTGGTTGGCGCGAGGGAAGGCGTGCTCCGCCCCCCAGATCGACTGCGACACGAAAAGAAGGTCGGTCAGAGCCAAAAACGAAACGACGATAACAAACGAACAACAAACAAAACTTACCGCACGAAGGGGAGTTTCCGTTTTAGCCTCGAGGCCGGAACGGGAGCTGCCCCCGGGACCTCGCCTCCCGTGGCTGCGACGGTCTCCCCTTGAGGAGCCGCCCTCGGGGCCTCGTCTCCCATGGAGGCGACGTTTTCCCCCTGGGGGGTTGCCCTCGAGGCCTCCTCGCCCCTCGTAGAGTCGACGGGTTCTACTTGGGGGACCTCCACTTCTGCCCCGCGCGCTGGGGCCTCCTCGACGGCGCTCGGCCGCTCGGGGGCTTCGCCTCCACCTCGAGGTTCCTCGAGGGCAGCCGGTGCTGCCCCCGAAGGACCCTCAGAGGAAGGCCCCGCGGTCGACGGTGGGGCCTCGCTTTGGCCCTGGGTTCCCTCGGGAACAGCCGCGGCTGCCCCCGACGGACGCTCGACAGAGGGCACCGCGGTCGACGGCGGTGTCCCGAGGTCGATGACCTCCTCGCCTCCGCCCCCAGACGCCGCAGCGGGGGCGGGCCCACCGATGCGAAGCTCGAGCGGAGACGGGCTCCTCGCCCCGCCATCCCCATCAGATCCCTCAGGATCGGTGGAGGATTCTGGCGCAGGGATCGGAGAGAGCCCCCGCCTCGCCCGCTCGCGGTTCTCCGCCTCGAGCTTCTGCCTCTTCCGCTCCTTGTGCTGCGACCGAGCCTCCCTCCGAGCCTTGGCCTCCTTCGCCTTCTCGGCGAGGGCGCGGTAGACGGCCTTGTCCTCGGGGACAGGGGGCTTGGAGTAATTGCCGCGCGAGACGCCCTGCGAGGCACCATTCGAAAGATCAGAAATACGAAAACAAAAACCAAAAGAGCAAAAGCAAAAAAATCGAGGGTCACTCACGAGGCTCACGTAGCCGTCCTCGGGCCGCATCGGCACCGTCCACGGGTCGTCGGGCAGCTTGTCGACGGCGCGCCGCGCCCGCTGCACGGCAGTGGCGACGGGCAATGGCTCCGCCGCCATCACCGTGCCGGTGAGGTCAGCGCCGGGGGTCATCTCGTACAACGAGAGCCTCCGCCGCATGAGGGGAAGCACGCGCCGCCGGTGGAAGTTGGCGATGACCCCGCCAGCGGGGAGGCCGAGCCTCGAGAGCCGCTGGAGCGCCTCCACCAGCGGGTCGAGCTTCTTCTTCTTCGACGGCGGCGACACCCCGAAGTGCCACTCGGGCAGCTTCTCCGTCAACAGCCGGCCGGTGTAGGGCGGCAGGAGTCCTCCGTCGTTGCGGAGGTAGAACCACCCCTTATCCCAGTCCTGGTTATTGGTAACCATGGAGCTCGGGATATAGAGGTCTTTGCGCCCCTTCCGAACTTGGATCGTCAGGCCACCAGCGCGGGCAGGGCGACGAACCCCCTTGGAGACGTAATCCGAGAAAAGCTCACCGACGAAGAGGTGGCACCAAAGGTCCCAATGGGCCTCGATGCCAAGATATCCCTCGCAGACGGCGACGAAGACCGCCGCCTGCGAGATCGCGTTCGGCGAGAAGTTGTGCAGCTCCACCTTGTAGTGGAAGCACAACGCTCGCATGAACCGACCCACCGGAACTCCAAAGCCCCGCTCATGGAAACGAGCGAAGCTGACGACGTAGCCCCTCGGTGGATCGGGCTCCGTGGCGGCCCCCGGCGAGATCCAAACGGGCGGCTCGCCGTCGACGTTGGGTGGCAGCACCCCGACCTCCACCAAGCTGTCCAAGCAATGCTTGGTAGCGTTGGATGGCTTCCACGGCGCGGGATCAACGTACTGGGTGGCCATGGTAGCGAGGATGGCTTGGACGAAGGAAGAAGACGAAGACGAAGGCGAAGGTAGAAGCTAGGGCAGTGGGAGCTGAAGGCTAGGGCAAAAACGCAAAGGGAAGCGTACCCTTGGCGTGGGCACTGCCGTGCTATTTATACTCCCCCCGTGGAGCAAGGCGCGGCAGCACCCCGGCCTTGACGCGACAGCCCGAAGGCTGACAGCTGAGCCCGCTCCGGGAGACGTAACGACGCGGCCCGCGTCAACCGCGCAATCGAGTAACTGCGCCGTAAATTCCGAGGAGTCCGGCGTGGCAGACGTGCGGTCGTGTCAAACTGCGCCCGCACACCTCGCCTGAGAAAACGCGCCCACTTCTCCCACGATCGCACGAAACCGCGAAGTTTTCGCCGCGGGTCACCATGACTCGCGCGGAACGAGGCCGCATTCAAAACGACCACCCTCGGAGGAGGGACCTCGAAGCTCGAAGGCTCGAGGGTGCCCCCACGAGGGAAAGAGGTCTCGAAAGCCTCGAAACCCCGCGCGGAGCGGAACCGTGAAATCACGCTCGAAGCTTCCTCCTCGAAGGGAGGGAGCCAGCGTGCTACTGATCAGGGGTTCGAACCTTGGGCCTACGAAGGGTTTCGACAAGGGCCTCAGATCAACCGAGTCAGGGATAATCGACGGTACCCTCAGAGCTCGAATGCTCGAGGAGACCAACCGATTATGTTCGAGGCCAGGCAGAGTGCCTAGACCAAGGGACCCCTCGAGGGGGAGCATCGAGCCCTCGAACTCTATCGAATGAGGTCGAGTCCCGTCTAGCATACTTTGCGAAAGGCTTCTACGGGCGTGTCCTATGACCACGAGCCTACCCCTATCGAATGGGGCATGGACGTCCGCTCGAACCACCCGTTACCAGCTCAACCAGGCACCCGTGGCTCGATCCCACCGAGGGAAGCATGGGTCGCCTCCTCCTCAGCATCCTCGAACAGGGAGCTCGAGGCACGCGAAAAGTTCGAAATTCCCCCTACTTTAGGCACGGTGGACGAACCCACGCCTGAGGAAGCCGCGGTATACTCCTCACTGTAGGTGTTGAGACCTTGAGAGAGTGCCAACCACTCTCCCAAGGCCTCGGGGGCTACACCCGCGGGTGCGCTAGCGCGCCCCCACGAACTCCCGGAACCCGCGAAGAATCAAAGGCCTCGAAAGCCTCGGCGAACTCCAGCCTTCGCAGAATGAAAACCCCATCCCTGCGAAGGCTCGGGGGCTACTGTCGGGTACCTACAAAAGGGGTACCCCAATCTAGGCCCAAAACTGCTTGGCGTCAAGGCCCACAACGACATCAACCAGGCGCCACGGCCCAGCAAAAGCCCATCATCGCAACGGGTCCTCGGGGCCCGTCCGGCTCGAGGCAAGCCACCAACGGACGGTTTCCGTCTCGTACGAGGGTCGGCAACCTCGAGGGCGACCCCCACCCTCGAGGGGGTGTTTTCCGTCTCGTTCGAGGGACGGCTAGCTCGAGCTTGCCATCCGAGCTCGAGCCCGCCCCAACGGGAAACAACGCCCGACACGCTGCGACTCAGCAGAGTCATCATGACACGGTCAAAAGGCAAGGATCACTGCTCCACGCCATCGCCAACTCTCCGAAAAGACATCGGTCAAATCCAATCACCACAGTGAACTCTGAGCGCCATGCTGTACGTCAGGCCTTACCCTGCCAACGGCACTGTGCCAACCACTCCTTTGACTTCGCCCCCCGACGGACGCGCGACCACCCTCGAAGGCAGCCTCGAAGGAGACCATGGAAAACCGTGCGCAAGACATCACCCTCGACGCCGTGAACTGTCACGAGAGGAAGGACGATACGTCAGCCCCTGCCAAGTCGTCAGCAGAGTTGGAAGGCGCGATTCCCGCTCACGTACTGTGCGGCATGGACAAACAAGGCACACCACGACAAACACATGTACTCGCACCCCCTCCTCCTTGGTCTATAAAAGGGGAGGGAAAGCCCATGCAAGGGGACACGAACACGCAGAAACACAAGTCTCACGATCGCGCACAGAAGACACTCGGCAACGAAGTAGAACACAGAGAACCCCCACGCACGCACCATAGCCAGGGACTTAGGAGCTCATCTCCTTCTCCCGCCTTGCTTGTAACCCCCTACTACAGGCAACACGTAATCCGGTGCATCGCACCACTGCTGGACGTACGGCCCAGTGGCCGGAACCAGGATAAATCTCTGTCTCTCACTCTCGCCATCAGGGAAACGGGTGGTTAGCATCGCAATCACTCGTCGGTACCGGTGCGACCAAAACAGGCACCGACAGATGATAAATGTGACGTGACAGTCTTAGTAACTGTGTTATGAAACTATATATTGAGACTGACCTAAATCTATTTAACCCTCGACATATCAACAATCGAACACATAACACCCGGACCTATAAAACTGGGTTTTGTGCAACCTAACCGACATAACCATAGCATCAGGGTAGAGGCGAGCACGAGCGAGTCGAGAGGAGAAGAGGCACGGGATAGAATCAATTTCTGTTTTTGTACCCTGTGAATTGGAGATGAGCTGAGATGTCGGGCATAAAAAAAGACCTAGAATCTTACTTTCCAATTCTATCGAATAATCAAAAAGCCTAATCCAGAAAGCAAGCATGTTCCCGATATCCAAACGGGCCCTAACAAAAATTGGATTTTTTAACCAAAGAAATTAGTTAAAGCTAATACTCTATTTTCTGAATCAAATTAATAAAAAAGAATATACAGATCACAATATTCACGGGGTAGGTGGGCCCATGATGTCAGCTACAAAGATTCCTTATTTGTAAAGCAACCGCAAGCAAATTCGCATCGGCATCTCGCCCTCCCTCCGTCCCTCCCCCCTTAGCGCTCGCATCGCAGGGAGGGGGAAGGCAGGCTCTAACCCTAACCCTACCCTCTCCCACCTCCATCGCCATGGCCACCGGCGGAGAGCCCTCCCCATCGCCGCCGTCACCGCCCAAGCACTCTCGCTCGCCCGACGACCCCCAGCCAGATGCCTCCCCGAAGCGCCGCAAGCGCCACCATCACCGCCGCCACCACCGTCGCCACCGTGACGCCGATTCTCCGGTAGCCGTGGCGACCCAAGACGAGGTAGAGGAGGGGGAGATACTCGATGATGCCGCCGCTACGGACGTCGACGCTGATTTAGCCGCCCATGCTCCGGTACATCTCTACCTCTCAGTCTCCGCCTTCCCCCTCTTCGGTTTGACTTGTACTAACCCTTCAAGCGCTCTTCGTTACATACAGGCTAGTATAGTCTATTCTACTCTCCTGTCTTGCTTACATGTTATGAATTTCTGACTATGTCATCTCAGTTGTTCTCTCTGAGTTGGTGCTCTTTTTTCCCCCAACCTAAGTGCCTTGGTGCTTTTTTCCACCTAAGATAAGGATGAGAAATCGAATACCATCTCTGTTGTTGTTCAGGCGCACTGGTCTTATTGGGAAATTAGAGGTGCAGGTCTTGATTCATTTTTTTGCAACACAGTTAGTATTGGATATACTTTTGCTGTTTCTCCATGCCAAGCTGACTAGCCTGCTCACCCTTTGATGTATTGCAAATGCAGGCGCACTTTGGCAATGGTGCTGATACAGAACCAAACGCAGATGCAACCAAGCCGCAGGCTTCTGCTCTGCCTACCCTTCCATCCTCAAAAGATGGAAGTAAATCACTTTGCAGTGCCCCCGAGTATGAAAGTGGGGGTATCATTTCGAGTGATGCCGAGGATACCAAAGCGTATGAGCAAAGCCATAGTCTTTCGAAATCTCCAAAATCCAGAAGGGACAAGGAAAGCAGGCGCAGAGATGGGCATCGCTCTTCGTCTTCTAAAGATCATCATTCCAAAAATCACTCTAGAGAATATCTGTCCTCAAGGCATGACAGTGGTGAAGCTCGTTCAAGAGATCGCTCGAGGCCTAGAGAGAAAAATGATGCCGCTAATGGTTCGCGTGCAAGTCTTAGGGATGGTTCTGACCACGACAGCAATGACCGCAATGGGAAGTCTGGCAGACACATGACTAGTAGACAGGATAATGGAAGGGAAAGGAGCAGCAGCCGTGTTGCTCATGATAGACATGGTGACAGACACAGTAGTCGGGAAAGGTATAGGGATGACAGGATAGATAGAGACAAAGTTAATTCACTTGAAGCTGCTCGTAAGCACAGAGAAAGGAGCAGGAGTCATAGTAGATCAGATCCAAGGGAAAGTTCACGTGGTCGTGATCAAAGCGGAGAGAGGGAAAAGTGGAGTGGTAGTTCAAGGGACAAAGATCATGAGAGGAAGAGGGGTACTAGCAAAGATCGGCATAGGGAGTCTGACAGGGTTGACCGTGCACATGAAAGGGAGAAAGCAAGAAATGATAGGGACAGAGAATGGCATAGGGTTAAGGGAAGTGAAACTCATAGAACCAGAGAAGGACGGGACAGAGTTAGCAATAGTGACAGGCACAAGGATTCGACACGCTCAAAATATGGCACATCTGATGGTTACAATGAGAGGGCAAGATCCGGGGAGAAAAGTAGAGATGCTGAGCAGAAAAGCCGGAAGTCTGAAGAACTTAAGGAAAATTCTTTCAAGTAAGCAGAGCAGTCTTCACATGGCTAACTGATAACTAAATAACTAACCTCTTTCTTGTTTCTTATTTAGTTTTCAGGATATTTATAGTTACTGCTCTTTGGTGTTAGGGAGGAAGATGAAGATGAGTACCAAGAGAAAATTGAGCAGCAGTTAGCAATGCAGGAAGAAGATGACCCAGAAAAAATTAAGGAGGAAGCAAGGAGAAGGAAAGAAGCCATCATGACAAAGTACAGGCAGCAGCAATTACAGAAGCAGCGTATGGAATCTATACCAAGTAGCTATAATGAAGGTGTCTTGATTAGATAATGTTGGGTTCACCCAAGACATTACTAATGCATTTACTGCTATGTCCAAATCAATTGAGTTACTACTGAAAGATACGCTGTTGCTTGTGCAGAAGCAGGAGCAATGGGAGGAGATGGCACTGCACATCTGAAAGATGATAATGATAGCAGCTCTACCGGCAATGACGAAGCTGAAAATAAACATGATTCTTCAGATGTATTTGTTGGCAAAGAAGACTTCGTTGTGGGGAAGTCACCTGCACACAATGATACTGGTGTGGGAGCATCCAGTGATGACAGGATGATAGGTGTTTCAGGTCTTGGAGAGGGTTCTCCCAAGGTAATTGTTTTCTGCTATCCTGCTTTATGAATATATGGAACCAGCATCCTGAAAACTTGACTATTATGTGCTCCAGAGTGAGAGATCAGCAGACATGTTTTGTGATGACATTTTTGGAGAATCACCTGCAGGCATTAGAAAATCGGTATGATTCCTGTCCCTTCTGCTACTATAGGAGAAGTATCATACTATTCTGAGCAGCAGGTCCCTTCTGAGCATGTTTTATTTGCATTCGAAGATGGAATACTGTTGCTTATTTGTTTTCCCAATATCAGATAAAATGCATTTCTTTTGTTTACTTGATCTCAAAATCACTATATCGGACAGGGCAAGGATGATGGTTTGCATATTGAGAGAAATGCTCTTCATGACAACTGGGATGATGCAGATGGGTACTATAGTAAGTTGCGCTATCTTATGATTATTTTCCTTGCTGGTTTCTTTGTTTTTATGCGCTCAAACTTTACTCCTGCGTTGTCCATTCAGTCATTTTCTTGTTTTTGTGACTCTGCAGCTTACCGGTTTGGAGAATTGCTGGATGGCCGTTATGAAATCACAGCAGCTCATGGTAAGGGTGTGTTCTCAACAGTTGTGCGGGCAAAAGATCTTAAAGCTGGTAAAGATGATCCTGAAGAAGTTGCTATCAAAATTATCCGCAACAATGATACAATGTAAGTTGAGCTTCCTAGAGATATTTTCCAACAACATTCAGGTATACTACTATGTAATTCAATTTTTGTAACAGGTACAAAGCTGGTAAGCAAGAGGTTTCAATATTGGAAAAACTTGCAAGTGCGGACCGTGAGGACAAACGCCACTGCGTGCGGTTTATTTCTAGCTTCATGTACCGGAACCATCTTTGCTTAGTTTTTGAATCTCTCAATATGAATCTTCGTGAGGTATTAAAGAAATTTGGTCGTAATATTGGGCTTAAACTGACTGCGGTGAGGGCATATTCAAAGCAGCTTTTCATCGCTCTGAAGCACCTGAAGAACTGCAAAGTTTTGCACTGCGATATAAAGCCAGACAATATGCTGGTATGCCATCGTGGAACACCAGTATTTTTATTATCAACTGTCTTTCGTCAATGAGAATTGAATTTGGGAAATAAAAACTTAAATTTTGTGGCTATGCTGCATTACTGTCATTACACCCTTCCATGCTCGCACAACCACATAATAACTAGAAACGCTACCCTTTCTAACTGTGCATTGCTTGTATTTTAGGTGAACGAGGCTAAGAATGTGCTCAAGTTATGTGATTTTGGCAATGCTATGCTTGCTGGTATGAATGAGGTTACACCTTATCTTGTCAGCCGTTTCTATCGGGCACCCGAGATCAGTGAGTTCTTTCATCTAGTTTACCTTATTTTAGAATATTCATGTGTTTTCTATCCAAATGTGTTGTACCTAACATGTTGTTTTCTTGCAGTTCTCGGGTTACCATATGACCATCCATTAGACATGTGGTCAGTTGGATGCTGTCTATATGAGCTTTACACTGGGAAAGTCTTGTTCCCAGGTCCATCAAACAATGCCATGCTTCGGCTTCATATGGAATTAAAGGGTCCATTTCCTAAGAAGATGCTTAGAAAGGTTAGCCAAACATGCTTGCAACATTGTTTACGAGTGAAATGCCCTTTCTTTTGTTATGATACACTTACAAGCTTGCACATAATCATACTCTTAAAAAAAAAATTCCATACTCTCTGTTGAAGTCTTGAGTAAACATATAAACACTGCTCTAAATGAATGTTTCTAACTTTCCATTATGCAGGGTGCCTTTACGATGCAACACTTCGACCAAGATCTAAATTTTCATGCTACTGAGGAGGATCCTGTGACAAAAATGGTGTGTCTTGAACTAAGCCCTTTTTGCTATGTTCAGTTTGGATTATTTGAGTTCTTTATTTATTGTGCTTCTGTTTGCAGGCAGTGAGAAGGTTAATTTTGAACATTAAACCAAAGGACATTGGTTCTTTGATTTTGAACTCTCCTGGCGAGGATCCAAAAATGCTATCCAGTTTCAAAGATCTTCTTGATAAAATGTTTATCTTAGATCCAGAAAAGAGGATAACCGTATCACAAGCACTTAGCCATCCTTTTATCACTGGCAAGTGAAATAAGATGCTGATTCCTCTTGACATTGAACTTAGCACGTACCTTGTAAAATACGATTTGGGTTCCTCGTGTCTAATTATCGACATTTCTGTCTTGTGTCCTGGGAGCTATGAGACCGAGAACATGGATGAAGCACGGAACCATGGAAGAGATGGCTATCTGCAGACCTTGCTGCATGCACTTTATCATTTGGATATGTTCTGTTGCTTGTAAGACAACTAGCCAGTTGGCATTCCATTCCCTGTATACTCTTTCCTATGGATTTGCAAGATATACATGAAAGTCTGCTTCATTTGACTTAACAATTGTGCTGGCTTGTGGATTGCTGTCAAGCAAGGTTATATGTGTAACACTGCTGTTTAACTGGTGTAAGCAAATCTTTGCATGTGCTTGGCACACTTTTCATCCGTGTGCCAGCATGTACTCTGCTGATGTTTAACATCTCATACCTTGTATGCTTGGCCTCAAGCATTTACTCATCTGGGAGTGCAATGCACCGTATTTGTGTTACTTGAAAAGTTGTTTATTTCATGCTAACACAGGCCTTGTGTACTATTAATTTATTTCTTGCATCTACTATGTTTGGATTTGTCAGATTCTAATCTATTCTTTCATTCAGGATTCTGCCAGGGCCTCTGCTGTGTGCACATTTTATATGCTAAGGGCCAACATAAGAAGGTACCCTGGTTAATATCTGGGTAACTTAATGTGTTTGAACCCACAAATTATTTTCTGTTGTATTAGATTGAGAGAATGCTATCTTTCACTAATATTAGATTTTTATCATTAATATGCCTAGTTTGTTTGATTTTTCATATTTGTACCAAATGTAGATACCATTGTTTTTTATCTTTTCCTCACTTTTAGTTATCTATGCCCAACACAGCTCGTGATTTGAGTAGTGGATGTAGGGAAAGTAATGTATATGAACTATGAAGTTATCAAATCCAAGCACACGTAATACAGTTGTGTACCTTGTATTTGTGTCATTAAGGTAGAATAGTTGTTTGCGAATCTGTTCTCTTTACAAAATTAGTTGTAACGAAACCTTTTCAATTTTCCTTACTTGCCCTTATGGAATATCAATTGAAAGTTGGTTTGGTTTTTATGTTATTGAGGTCCTGGGATGGAGATCGCTGGACCCACGACTTGTCATGGTAAATCCATTCAACTCTGGATGTCTTCTGTCTCATTGTGTTATTTCTATTTTTTTTCATTCATTTTTTGTTTCATCAAACAGTAATCTAACTAAAGAACATGCTGCTTGTTGTGTGCACCAAATTTCTACATAACAATGCTTCGCCATAAAATCTCTCCTCTATCATTCAAAGAGTGAACTATAAAAACTAATTAGTGACTGCTAGTTCTGGAACAAGATTTCTATCTAAGTTAACAAACATGAGTTAGAAATATAGTTTTTTTTTGCCACACTTAATAAAGCTAATGCATGTGGCATTAGATTACGTTGTTATCTTAAGGCTGAAAGTTTACTGGCTAATTACTATTCAAGTTAAATGTTTGGCTGGTTCTCTTTAGAATCTTATTTTTCCAGTTAGTCAGATTGAACATCCATAAGTTGTATGTGAATGACAGTTTCTCGTGTTGGATTACTATAAATGCTTTGTTGGATGAAAGTGTGTTTTGAGTTCTGTTACTGTAGTAATTGCTTGGTAAATTTATGGAGCCAGGCATGGAAGTTCCTAAGAAATTACAGTCTATTATCCCACCCATAAGTCACTAACTTTTTTGTTAGTCTTGGCCCAACAGGCCATTGTACCATTTCATTGTTTCTTTTCCTAGTTATTCCAGAACTTGTTCAATCCAATATTCCACACTAACTGATTTGTTCAGTCCCTAAGTGGCTGAACCGCATGCCTATTTCTTTTCAGACCATTGTCATTGTTTGCTAAGCATATTTATTTGGCAGCAGACCTATCGCAATATAATAGGGTGCCTTTAAGAAACCTTGAGAATGAGGCAGCGCTAGCGGGGGTAACATTTGGGGTTACACACAATATATTCATTAGAGGGCGTTAACAAAAAAAATAAAGGATGTAGTTTCGCTTGTATGTCTTCTGAGACGTTGAGTTATGGTATGTTCTGGCAAATTTCAAATATATCATGTTTGTTACTGTCGGTACTGTTGGCAATCAACCTAGGTAATAGTAAGCCTACAAAGGAAAGATACCATGCCATTGGACAATTGACCTGTCAGTAATTTGAACTATTCTTTTTTTTTTTTTTTGCTGAAAGCCTCATTGCGAAACTTCCAGTTCCTGTTCTAGCTTGTACCTTTGGTCTATTGACCTTTATAGAGTACCATCTCGTGTGGTTTCTTTGTATTTTTCATCAACAGTCCTGCTCCTAGTCCTAGTATAGAGCGAGTATGACTTCCATGCTAAACAAAAAGAAAACCATATTGTTGATGTGTCATTCTTGCATGTGGTTTGGATTGCAATCTCAGTCATGCTAGACGCCGGAAAAAAGGGATGCTATCTGTCACCCAGAATGAGAGCATCTTCTTTGTTCAATCCTCTACGGGAAATGTTTATTTCAAATTACCTTTGATGTTTTGTATCTCGTGAGGGAAAACTACATGGCGAGCTGGAACAGTAATTAAACAAAACTTACAAAACAGCTCCGTAAACACCGAATCCTGGCTGAGGATGCAGACGCTTTCTTTCTCCATTGAGTCAGTTGATTTCTGGGCATATGCTTTAATGTGACTTGCATTATATCTTCTTTTTTTCCAATCTTGACTATTTCTTCCTTCCATGTCATGTCAACAGACCTGTGGATAACATCAGAATGGATATATTAGGATCATGAGTATTTCAAATTATTTGGCATGTTGACGTACCTGTAACTAAACAAACTGGTGCAGTTCTGCGAGCGAAAGCCTTTATAGCAGCGCATTGATGGTGCAGTAGGTTGTCCACCTGTCACTAGGGGTGGACAAAAAACTCAGCTTAGCTCATTCGGGTCGGCTAGGCTCGAGCATTTTTAAGGAGGATGCCCGCGCCTGGCACATCAGGTATCCAAATAGATAGTGTTTTGGGTCAGTTTATTTGGATACCTGATGAGCGAGGCTTTGCGGGTGCAGGCCAGCCTAATCGCCAACAGCTGAAAGGCCCAACCAACCAAGAACGTAGGAGGTCACTGATTGAGCACTGTTGTGCGGATGAATCGGGTCTTGGACTTAGTGCTTGGTGATCTAGGCTAAGAAAGTAACGTGTCCTTCGAGCGGCTCAATCGAAGCCATCCCTTTCGTGAGTCTTGCCCTGGCAGCCCGCCACACGCAACCGTTCCTGTTCTCTTAGCGTTGCCGCTGGGCAAGGTCTGGGGACACATTCTCCCCTACCCATGTAATTTGAAATTGCCCATATCCAGCAGGTAATGGGGAAAAAAATGAATACGGGTAAATACTCATGCGATGGCTCTTCCGTGCGTTGCCGCCTCCCGTGCGATGGCTCGTGCGATGATTTAGCTGGAGTGCTTATTCTTATATTTAGCAATCAATTTCTCCTCTTCAACACATTTTCTGATGGATAAGCTAACACGGATAAAATTCTTGCAGGCGATATCATGAATGAAGTATTTAGCATTAGGGTCATCTAGGGATAAACGGAAAACACATTTGACAAAACAAGTTATTTGAATAGAGAAGTCTTGCATTTACAATTGTGCCTTTGCCATGAGCAGAAACTACTGCGGCAGTTTCTCATAAACTTTCGAATTCTAGCCTAGAGAGAATAATTGTTTCTTCCCTAAACATGCAAGCCAAAATTGCAGCCAGGGGAAGAAAACCAGGAACAGTTTCTGCGAACAATAACCTGAACAACACAATCTTGAACAGGTTACGCTTAAACCCAGGGTTCTCCAGCACAAGAACCAAGAAAAAACACTTCCATAGTCCAATAGCCTCTGACCTATAGGTTTCTGCGACTGAGAGACAGAGCGGTGTACTTGGTTCAGATGGGAGGTTCAGGTTCCTCAAGCCTCTCAGAAAGAATACGAGCATCACCTGTTCCATCCTACCTTGTGGGGTGATTTCTTTCTTCAGCATTGTCTTTGAAGCTGGGGGTTGATCTTCCTACAACTTGCCTTCAGTTCTATCTGCTCAGGAAGCATGGGCATCATATTTCTTCTGGTAAGATGTCAAACAAATTATGCTTAATTACATTATATTTGAGTGTCCATAAATATTAGCATTAGTTAGCATGCACCATCAAATCCAAACAACTAACAATGGCTTGACGAATCTCGCCGGGAGGCCTCGAAGGGGCTTCTCGCCGGCGCTGTGAGGCAGAACGGCGGCGGGGTTGATGCTCGATGGGGGCGGGGTCGTCGACTTCGGCGCTCAGCGGCAGGGTCGTTGGCTTCGGCGCTCGGTGGCACGTTCCCTCAGCTGGCGCTCGGCGGTGGCGGGGTCTCCCTCGTGATCTCACCCCTCGGCGGCGGAGAGATAGGCAAACACAACAATTATCCTCCCCGTACCCGCTTCATTGATGGGTAAATCCATCCCCTACCCGCCTCAGACGGGTACGCCCATACCCTAGCCAATCGCCACAGGGATGGATACGGGTAACGGGTACAGATACCCAACGGCAACGCTATGTTCTCCTCCCATTTCCCTCCCTTACCTTCATCCCCGTGTAGTGTTACCACTGGGTAATGTTTGGGCACACCTGTGCTTTTTCCAACCCACATTCATGAGTTTTTTTTCCCAATCTGTATCCTCCTCCTCGTATCCAAACAAAATGTGATTATCCATGTCCAAGGGATACGGCCACCTCCTATTCCACTTCCCATATTCCTTTGGGTAATAATGTTTTTTTTCTTGCGGAGCAGCGTGACGCAGCTAGAGCTCGTAGCACAGGTGCCAGAATGCGAGAAGGATGGATTGAAGTATGGAGGAAAAGTACGGACGCCACTGGGAGGCTCCTCGGCAAGCTCGTCGGCGCCGCCAGCGATGGGTCCTGATGAACGGGCGATCTTGCTATTTACCCTCCCCATACCCTTTTTATATGCAGGGATATCCGTCCCCTGCCATTGTAGATGGATCCACATGTACCATACCCAATTGCTACACGTGTGGATATGGGGAACGGACATGGTTACCCACCGCCAATCTTAGAGCACCCACGGTGTGATAGAGACACGATGCTTGGTTTTTCTCTCTTGTTTGAAGCACCGATCTTATCGATTTTGCCATTGCACGTAGCGACATGGGCTTCGCTTCAAAAATCTAGCACGGAAGCCAGTACATTCACTGGTGCCCGGTTTCTTCAAAGATTAAGGTCTTGTTTCGCCAACTTTTCAATAACATCAAGTCACATTTTCTCTCACAGACACGTTTACCAATGTACTATTTACACCTTCAACTTTTCACCAACTTTCTCATCTAAACAAGCCCTAGAATATTCCCCTGGGCAGCGCTGACCTTCTCCACCTGTCCCTAGGCCCCTCCTCTCCGCCGTCGAGCGCCGACGCCACTCTGCAGTGCTGCGGCTGTGGGTCATTGAAATCGACCAAATGAATATGTGCGAGAGTTTGTCGATTTGGATTATAGTTTGTACAACGGATGGGCTCCGGAAAGTGCCTATATAATCTAAAGTGTATTTTGTGCTTTCTCCATTTTAAATTATAATTTATTTGACTTTTTATCTTAATTCTGATCACTCAACTTATATAAAAAAATATGTGTAAGTATAGTTAAATTTAAGTTATTTTTAAACAAATTTTATTAATAAAGTAGGACACAAACAAATGTGATATTTTGCACAAGTTTTTGGACGAATTTAAGGAGTAGCTCGGAATAACATTGCATCGTTTGGAAGAAAAAAGATTTACAAAATATTTGGAATCAGCTGGCGGATGCATTTACATCCAAACAATTCATTCATACGCAGCGGGCAACAAACAGCGGCCCAAAGTTATTACTGTCAACTAAACTAATGATTCCCTCCAGATTTTTTTTTAAAAAAAACTATTAGTAAAGGTTGCTCCACTTGCGCAGCAGGCAGAAGCGCAGGAAGGCGGGGGTGGTCAAAGTCCAGGTGCTTCGTCTTTTCCCTTCTCTTCCAGCTCCCTCCCCGGCGCAGCAAGGCAAGACAAAGGCAAGCTCTCAAAGTCAACTCCCTCCCCGCCCGCCTCGCCGCCGTTGCAATCAATCAATCAATCAATCGATCGATCAACCAATCAATCAGAGCCGGATCCAATTGCAACCACCCGATCCCCATTCCATCGAGGAGGCTAGCTAGGCTTCCTATGCTGCGACGGCCATGGCGCCGCCTCTCCTGTTCCGCCTCTCCCGCCTGATCCTTCTCCTCCTCTCGCTCGCCGTGGCGGCGGCAGCGCGCATCGTGCCCGTACAGTACCTCTACCCGCCCTTCAACCTCACCTACTTAAACTTTATCGACACCAACGGGGTCTTCCTCCTCTCCCCCGCCGCCAACTTCTCCGCCGCCGTGTACAACGCCGGCGCCACCGAGGCGTCCGATTCGCAGTCCCGCTACTTCTTCTCCGTCCTCCACACCGCCTCCCGCACCCCGGTGTGGACCGCCACCACCGCCGGCTCCACCATCCTCGAGTCCGTCGTCCTCTCCCTCTCCGCCACGGGCCTCACCCTCTTGGACCCCTCCGCCGCCCGGCCCGACCCCGCATGGTCCACGCCGCGCCTCCGCCAGCCAGTCGCCGCGCTGCGCCTCCTCGACACCGGCGAGCTCGCGCTCATCGGAGGCCGCGACAACGCCACCACGCTCTGGTCCTCCTTCGACCACCCCACCGACACGCTTCTCCACGGCCAGACGCTCCGCTTCGGAGCGCCGCCGCTCTCCTCGTCGGCGTCCGACCACGACCTCTCCCCAGGCGCCTACCGCCTCGTCCTCACCGGCGGCGACGCGCTCCTCCAGTGGGGCTCCCTCACCTACTGGGCGCTCTCCTCCGACCCCGCCGCCGTCCAGGACTCGAGCCACCCCGTCGCCTCCATGGCCATCAACGCCTCCGGCATCTACCTCCTCGCTGACAACGCCAGGGACACCGTCTACCGGCTGCTCTTCCCCTCGCCGCCCGCCGCCACCGCAATAATGGGCCTCAAGCTCGACCCCTCCGGTCGCCTGCGCGCGCTCACCCTCACCGCCGGCGCCGCCGCCCCCACCACCGCATGGGCTGCGCCGGCCAACGACTGCGGCCTCCCGCTGCCGTGCCCCGCCCTCAGCCTCTGCACGCCGGGCGGCAATGGCTCCACCTGCATGTGCCCCGACGCCCTGAGCACCTACTCCTCCAAGGGCGGTTGCACGCCGGCCGACGGCTCTGTGCTGGCTGTCCCCGGCAGCAGCTGCGACGCGTACAATCAACAACGCTACAGATACGTGAGCCTCGGCGCCGGGATCGGTTACCTGCCGACCAGGTTCGCCGTGCCCGACACCTCCGGCGACGCACCCACGGCGTGCCGCGACCTCTGCTCGGCCAACTGCTCCTGCCTCGGCTTCTTGTACAAAAACTCCTCCAGGTCCTGCTTCCTCCTGCGCGACCAGATGGGCTCCGTCTCCCGCGCCGACGCCGGCGTGGGCTTGTTCATCAAGGCGCTCCCGCCGGCGCCGCAGCAAAGAGGCTCGTCGTCGCCCCTGAGCCTGATAACCATCGTGTTCGGCATCGTGCTCCCCGCCGTGGCGGCCGTGCTCATCTCCTTGCTGCTCTACGCGATGCTAAAGAAGCGGCGGCCGCAGGTCCTAAAGAAGAAGAAGAGCGGCGGCGGCGGCAGCTGGTTCAAGCTGCCGGCGATGCTCTCGTCGTCGCGGGCGTCCTCCTCCTCCGTCCCTTCCGGCGAGGGCGCCGGCGAAGATGACGAGGACGACGTGCTCATCCCTGGCCTTCCCACCCGGTTCACGTTCGCCGACCTCGACGCCGCGACGGACGGCTTCAAGTGGCAGATCGGGTGCGGCGGGTTCGGCTCCGTGTTCCGCGGCGAGCTCCCCGACCGGAGCACCGTGGCCGTGAAGAGGATGAACGTCGGGCTGGGCGGCACGCAGGGGCGGCGCGAGTTCCTGACGGAGATCGCCGTGATCGGCAACGTCCACCACGTGAACCTGGTGAAGCTGCGCGGCTTCTGCGCGGAGGGCCCGCGGCAGCAGCTGCTGGTGTACGAGTTCATGAACCAGGGCTCCCTCGACCAGGTGCTCTTCCGCGGCGCCAAGCTGGAGTGGCCGGCGCGGCTGCGCGTGTGCGTGGGGGCGGCGCGCGGGCTGGCCTACCTCCACGGCGGCTGCGACCGCAAGATCCTGCACTGCGACGTCAAGCCGGAGAACATCCTCCTGGACGACCGCGGCGGCGTCAAGATCGCCGACTTCGGGCTGGCCAAGCTCATGAGCCCGGACCAGTCGGGGCTCTTCACCACCATGCGCGGCACGCGTGGGTACCTGGCGCCCGAGTGGCTCATGAACGCGCCCATCACCGACAAGGCCGACGTGTACAGCTTCGGCATGGTGCTGCTCGAGATCGTGCGAGGGAGGAAGAACTCCAAGAAGCATCAGCCGGCGACAGCGGAGGACGACGACGAGACCTCCGAGTACTTCCCGGCGCTGGCGCTGGAGCTGCACGAGCAGGGGCGCTACGCGGAGCTGGTGGACGCCAGGCTGGAGGGGCGCGCCGACGTGGCGGAGGTGGCGCGCGTCGTGCGGGTGGCGCTCTGCTGCCTCCACGAGGACGCCGCGCTCAGGCCGAGCATGTCCGTCGTGTCCGCCATGCTCGACGGCACCATGGACGCCGGCGAGCCCCGGGTGGAGCTCCTCCGCTACCTCAGGATGTACGGCCGCGGCCTCGTCGACCTGCGGCCCGCCGGGTGGATGGACCCACCACCTGGGAATAATAAGGGCTCCGACACCACCGCCGCCGCCGCGAGCAGTAGCTGGTCGCCGCCGTCGTGCGTGTCGGCGCAGCAGCTCTCGGGACCCAGGTGACGGGCGATGACAATTTTGATTCTTCTTCTTCTTCGCGGTCTTCCTTCCCCGTTGGGGAATTTCGTTGTTTTTAGTGGAAAAAAATTGAAGGGTGGTTTTTTACATTCTTCTTATAGATTTTCTCCTACTATTTGTTTCCTTTTGTTTTTGGAGGGTATCGGAGCTTTAATTTTCTCCTACTATTTGGCGCAACAAATGTAAAGCCAAACGCATTCACATTTTTTATTCTGGAGGAGAGAAAATTAAAGGGGCTTCCATTTGGCCAAACAATTAAGTTGCTGCATCCGATACATACACTGATCAAGTGATCATCATCTTAGTCGTAGAACCGCAGCAGGATAGGGGGAGCGAGATGAAGTGCCGACTGATCGATCTTGGTCAGTCAAGACACAAGATGTCAGATGAGATGGCTCAGCCGGCCAGGCCAGCTCCTGGTCAACCCGCGCATCTATCTGACAGAGCTCATATGTTCTGGGATTCTAAAATCTTCCCCTTCCTCCGTCCGAGGTAGCATCTAATCTACCTAGTACAATAAACAAAACAGTGGAGTACGATACAGTTCAGAAAAAAAGCAACATGAGTCCTTCACGGGCAAGGAAATTAATTTATTAGTTCAGGTTTAGAAGTCATAAACCAGCAACTGCACCGCCCGAATGTGCATGACTTGGTGGCTTGGTCAATGCAACTATATATAACAGGCACACTGGACTGGAAGTACATGTCAAATTGCAATACTAGATGCAATACAGATCCCAGCAGACTTCAATTAATTTCCCAGCAGCAACAAACTACAAACCATACATGGGCATGCAGTTTCTGTGCTTATTTGTTTCTGTTGTTTATGCTGTGCTGACAGTTTTCCAAATATTCAGACGTAGGCGTGAGATATGTCAACAGGCTGTCGGTGTAGTGTAGCATGCAGTTCAGACCCAACAAGCACAATAACCAACCTGAAAACCAAGGCACAACAGCAAAGAGCCAAAGATGGAGCCTTTCCCTTTGATTTGTGAGGATGAATTGAAGAACTAATTATTCAGCGTATTATGCAATTTAGCACAAGACAGAAATGAGATAGAGAAACAACTGAACAAGTATACTAGAGACAATTGATTAATTGATTGATAAGCTTAGTACGGTACGTCGGTGCGTGGTGCCTTGGAGTGCTAGCAAGTCAATTTTAAAGGAGGGAGATCGATGGCAAGTTGGATCGACGAGATTCCGTCTTCAATTCTTCATTCCTTGCTCTTTTCGACGAAATTAAGGAATTCCGATCAAGAGGAAGAGGGGAATAGCGTACCTGACGGAACTGCAGGTGAATGGATCGGATCAGCCGGGGAATCTGCCGGAGAGGGCCATGGCGAAGAGGAGGACGCCGATGTACAAGAGGATGACGATGAGCTTCGTGTTGAACAAGGCCAAGAAGAGCTTCACCAGGAACACCAGCAGCAGGGCATTGAAAAGCAGCGTCAGCACCACCTCCAGGACTCGAGACAAGTTTATGAACCTCCAGTGAAATTCACTCTTATTTAATTTTGATCAAATTTGTAGAAAACTATAGCTACCTATCGAACTATATTCCATAGTGAAACGAAGTTGGTATTATAAAGGATGCTACATTTTTTTTTATAAATTTGATCAAAGCTATACATGTCGACTTAAGTATAAACCAATTCTGACATGTAAAAGAAAACACAAAGTACATAGAAGTTAAAAAAAAAACCAGAACGAGTACATACATAAGTAAAAGTATAAAACTATAGAAGACAACCATCATACTAACGACCATCGTGACGAGGATTGACAGTGTTGCGTCACAATGGAGAATGGACTATAATAATTTACTATTGTCCGATCCAGGGAGCGGAGGCATGGACAAGGAAGCCAGGCAAGCCAACAAGAGCTGCCGCCGAGACGCGCATGCTCTGCCCGCAGTATCCGCGTAAGAACCCGACGTGGCGATCTCTCTGGTTCGGTTCGCTCTACTAAATCAGTCATCACCTACTCTGCTCTGCTACTGCCAGTATACTAGCAGCTACCGTACAAGCAAACAATCGATCATGGCGGAGGCGGACCACCATGGCCACGGCCAGCAGCGCGCCGCCGTTGCCGCCGCGCTCCTGGCGCTCGCCGCGCTCCTCCTCGTCCTCGCTGGCCTTACGCTGCTAGCTTCCATGGCCGGCCTCGCCGTCGCGGCGCCCCTGCTCCTCCTCCTGAGCCCCGTGCTCGTTCCCGCGGCGCTGCTGGCTTGTGCGCTCGCCACGGGCGCCGCCGCGTCGGGCGCGCTGGCCCTCGGGGCCCTCTCCATCCTCTCGCGCCAGATGCTTCTGGTGTGCAACCTGCCGGACGACGACGACGACTGCGTGGAGCAGGGGAAGCGGCGCATCGGCGAGGTGTCGGCGGTGGCCGGGGAGAAGACGCCGCACGCTGCGCTGGCCGTGGTGAGCAGGGGGCAGGGCGCCACCGACCACAAGAAGCCCAAGAATTACGAGCACTACGTCGCCGGGCGCATGGTACAGAACCCATGACATGATGACACTAACTAGTACTGTATTGCTCTCCAACACTGTCACCACCTTGCCTTGTCTTGTTGCCTTTTTGTAATTTTAATGATACACCAATAATACAGTAGAGAGTACTTATTACTGCTATGGGTATGTTGACGTGTTTGCTGTCACCAGACAGATAGTGTATCGTGTGCTCTAGTACGAACCGGCGTGCGCAGAATCTGCTGATGCTACATCACCGCCCCTCTGCTTGTTGCGCCAGTTGTTCCTGTTGCCAAGCACAACTCGTTTAGAGATGTAAGGTCAGGGAAGCACAATCAGAACTTACAGACTCAAAACACCAGAGCAAGCTGAAATCTAACCATCCCTACTTCAACAGTTTCAGTTTCGATGCATCGTGTGCCAGTGGACAACCAGATATCATTACCTCGGTTACAAAGAAGGCATGGAATCCATAAGGAACCCTGTTAGGAAGTTCAACCACTGCAACTGGATCAGGAGACATTGTCTTTGCATCTATAACATTTACTTCAGATTTCCTGCATCCACGACAATAGATGACATCAAATCAAGAGATTAGAAGCAAGAGACATGTGTTCATTATGCTGAGTGATGACAACAGGGTGCACAGCCAAGAAATGGAGTACCCTGTATTTTCATCGTGTACAAAGAATATCAAATAGCCATCGTCTTCTTCTCCAGATACACCTGGCTGCTTGGGAACAAAAATCGCCTCTGAACCGAATCTACCAGGTCCCAGGTCATATATTCCTTGTATATTTCCTCCTACTTCAAGTTCTTTCTTACCACTCAACGGTTCAGCATGCAGATCAAACTTTATGATGCCAGTCACCTTCGCGATGCTGTCAAGTATAGTGCAGTAGACATAGCGCTGCTTCCTGTTTTCAACAAACTGGTGAATTAGAAAGCTTCAGAAAGCATCTGATTAGTTTCTTAGCGACCTTCAATTCATAATAGCCACCGCAGGGAAAAAGAAGGAAAAAATATTACACCAATCCTAAGAAACAATCTTGCAAACTTAAGTTGAAAATTCCAAATAGAAGTACCTGCCAGTATAACTCTCATTAACACGAGGAAAATCTACAGCAGAAACTGACAATTGCTTCTGTGAAGCGGCTCCCTTTTTCATGTTGAATCTCATCTCGTACCTACAAATCAAACATTAGGATAGGGAAAAGCACTATTTCACATTAAAATAAAGTTTAAGATCGCAGGTACATACAGTTCATTCCCAAAGTTCTCGAGCTTGTCACTTTGATGGCCGTTCACCTTGTCCAAATCTGGATTCTCAAGGCGGCAGGTAATGAGAACAACTTCGTCACCGTCTTCCCAAGCATTGGCTGTGACCACATATTTCAAAAGATCAGCTAGATCATGAAACTGCAATGCATGGAACCGCATAGCATAGCAGAATAACATGAAACGGATCTATGTTTGGCTCTGTTCTCCATTCTGCCAAACTACACCTTTCATCTGTATTTGAAAAAAACAAGTTTTTGTGTTGATCATTCATCACTGTCTCAAATAGATGCTTGATGTTGGTGATTCATCCCCAAAAGTATGTTTCTTTTCCTTCTTATCCGTATATGATTTTTTTATTTTCATATTTCTAACAAAGGTCAGCCTCTTTAATTGGCATAAGAGAGCAGTAGTACTAGTAAACATATCTCAATACACTACAAACCATCCATTTTGTTTAACTCAGTTCATACTCACGCGCACCTTAATTCCAGTTTCATTTCTGCCCAAGGTGCCAAGCAGCTACTTTAAGACAATACAATGTGGCCTCTCATGCAGCGGCCCTAGGATCGTTAGCAGTTTCCTATGCGTGTCATCAACCGTTGATCCCTCTTGATCCTGTTTCTATAAATCAATAAGGTGGATCACATTGGTTGATGGGCTATATATGTAATATGTGATTGCAATCAATCAATCAATCAATCACGCATACATTCTTTTGCTATCACAAGGGAGTAGCTTCTGAAGATAACAACACAAGTCCACAATTATATATATATATATATAAGAGTTCGAGCAGAGAATAAAAGAGGCTGGAAATTAAGAGTTCAAGCAGAAAAAGATGTCATACCATTGTGGAATATGAAGCAATTGGGCAGTTCAAACCATCTTATGAGTTTGTCATCCTTGGCATAGCGGGGGAGAATTCCGAAACGAGCTTTCTTTGTAGGATCAAACTTGTAAATAAATTCACCATTCTTCACCATTTCCTGTAGACAAGAATATGGAACAAAAGGATCCATTTAGGAAGAGGTGTCCGAATATTTTCCAAACTGCCGTGAAATAAATATTGACTATGGCATCCATCAGCTGAATATAAATAAATGGCACCCAAAATGTAAACAAGAACTTTTGTGCAGAAATATCATTCACCTTTGGTCGGAACAGCAAAGGGAGGTCCATGAAAATAGAATAATTCTCTGTGATGGCAAAGTCATGCATCATTACAGATTCTGGTATTGTTATTGGCACAGGATCAAGCATAGTCCCATCTTTGGTAATAACACGGTATGTACAATAAGGAGGCTCATGTGAGTATCCAAAGGTGAACATTTCATCTGAAAGAAGGGTAAATACTACATTAAACCAAAATTGCCAGAAAACAAAGGGGTAAGCAAGAAATAGTATCAGATTATCAGGTCAATTTAATTTACCTGTAAATGGATCAACCTTCGGATGGGCGGTGAAAGAATGTTTCAGCCTTTTCTCATAATCTAACAAACCAAGAGTTTGCAAGTCTCCATCTTCGAGGACCTTAACTACATCTGAAAATGTGTAACACATGCTCTGCATGAGTATAGTTACTTCAATGGGTGTGGGGTCTGTGTTTGATAACAAGTTGCAATCTGTAAAGTTATCATGAATTCAAATGTGACATTGCATAGATGTAAACAGAATATGCCATGGGAAAAGATTGCCAAGATTCCTACAGTACATGGTATGCAAAACCAATCCCCCACAACACTATCCAATCTATCTTACACAATGTGATAGCTCTTTACTGTGATAAACGTTTCTTCTGATCCAAATCCTACTACAAAAGGATAGTTTGTGGGAGCAGAGGGCCACTACAGACTGTACTAGGTACAAAATGGATTGCCATTATTTCCATATCTGCATCCTTTCTTCAAATTTGATCCTATTGTACCGTTTTTATATACCTTTTATAGAGACCTGGGACAAAAGAATCAACAGAATATCCCCTACATACCTTACATAGGGGATCAATTGCCTTAAATAGTGAATCCTATTTACAATTTCTGTATTTTTTTTAGCATAAGATTTCTTCACTGTTTGGCTATATGACCCACAGATGATGGAGGATCAGCCAGCAGCCCAGCATGGATCAGGGCCTGGATGCAAATTTTGCCAACTTCGTAGAGATGAGCAGCTCGACTCTTTTCTGTAGAGCATGTTGCTCTATGCTAGTTGTTAGGCTGAATTCCTTCTGGTGTTGTAGTAGCTTGTTTTAGATCAGCTTGCTAGCAATGCTTGATTGTAAGTTGGAAGTCCCAGCAGGTCTGATCTGTACCCAAAACTTCTTATATGCTTCCTTTAAAAGCAAGGATACCATTCTAAAAATAACGATGTCTTCACTATTTCTTGTTGCTAGCCATAAGAATAACGGTATGCTGAATTTTGAGAGAAGTTTTACGATTTTCTTTATGCACAAGAGTTAGCTGCTAGATCATTGATCAAGGACCAATACTGTTTCCTCTGCAACGGGACATATGTACATGTACACTAAACAGAATGTCATAATGGGTCGAGAACTTACAGGGTTTATCTGCTTCTGACAAGGCCATGAGCTTACCATGATGATATATAAGTGCAGTATTAGCTGCAAAAAGGGGTATCAGACACAACAATTGCCAATATTACCAATTGGCATAGAACAAAATAATTCCCCTTAATTAAACATGATATGTTCAGATACTGCATGAGTTAAAGTGTTACCTGTTCCAAAGCCATAGGTAAAATCCAAGACTTTGAATTTTTTCCGAAGTTGTTGCATTTGGACCATAAACAATCCAAAGAATCCCTTCAGGTCACCAATCTGGAAATAATTAAGACAAAAGATAATCTATGGATAATTTTGTATGAGGCAGATGGACATAGCTAAAAAAAAGAAGGTTAGGCATGCCCAAGTTTCAGTTGAAGCTTTCTAAAGCGTTATGCATAATGTATATATTATGAATCTTACTGACACAAGTAAAAAAGTTCCACTGACATTTTTTTTTGGGAGATGTACACTCACAACTCACTAACTAGCTAATATAGCATGCTCTGGACATGGAGATAAGTAGGTGCTACATAGGTAAGTGAATAGTCGCTAAAAACATTTTCAGGATTTGAGTCAAACAAGTAGATTTACCTTCATAAACTTCGCCCTGCCAAAATACTCTTCTTGCTTGAGGCGGGCAGTCTTCACATACCTTGAGACATAGGTAGCTTTTCCATCTTTAATACGCATAGCATGAATCATCCTATTAGACAAAATGAAGCTCAAGTTAAAGTCTACTTTGTAAAAAAGAACCATAAATGTGCATCTGGCAACAGGGAAAAAAACCGAATGCATGCTAGAGCTGTAGTATCATTCCAACTTAAACAGGATGTCCCACATACCCATCTCCATCAAACCTGCATTAAAAAAAGAAAGATTGAAGAAACAGTCAATTACAAACATGGAGAATGGGTATTTGCATAAGAAACAGTGCAACTGCATTAACATTTCATACAAGCTAACATGCGTGTCAAGGAAGGCGCACAAATTAAATCTGCGAATGGACTTTTTTTGAAGCATAACTGTATTAAATCTTTAGCCATGCTATTAGTTAAGTGCCCTTGAAACTGCAAGAAAGTTGATTCTTTTATAGGAAACTGGAGCAGTGGCTGCCTCTGAGGGGAAAAAAAGGTAAATGAAGTTGTAATGAAGAACTAGTCAGTACCAGTGATACCCAGCGACTGGGACGAACTTGGGATTAGGCCCGACTCTGACAAACTCTCCATTCAAACACTCCTGTAGATGACCAAAAAGGAACAGTATGTCAACAAACGAAGGGATGGGTAAATAGGTAATTTAATTTCATCATGATACCAAATATACTCCCTGAGGTTGCTAATTCTGAAAAGGTATCCAATCCAAAATGGAATTTTGCTGAGCATTAGAAGGGTCAATGGGAATTATATAAGGAGCTCCAAAATCTGAATCCTTGACAGGAAAGGAAGGCTCTTTTTACTAAGGGACATGTAACTACAGCGGTTCCTCCTATCGTAGCTGCCGCAGTGGTGAAATCAGTTGCGTTAATTTGGAGAGATTAGGAATAGGGAGGAACTAGGAAGAGGATGTAAATGATAAGTACCGGGAGGTGTCCGCGGACGGGGAGGTCGGGGGCCGGCGGAGTCTCGTCGACGACGGGGGCGAAGTTGCCGGAGAGCCAGTGGAGCGGTTTGGTCTTGTCGTGGCCGAGGCGCACGACGAGAGACTCGAGAAGGTCGAGCGCCCAGGAGGCCAGACCCTTGCGCGGGCGCGGCGCCGGCACCACCACGAGGCCGTTGGGCTGCTCCGCCTCTTCCGCCCCCATGGCTGTGGCTGCTGACTATGCACTACCGGACTACGGGACTAGGGAGTGGTTGGAAATGGCGGAGAGGAGTGGGGTGAGGTGGGGACGTGGGGTGCAGAGGAGGAGATTCTGGTAGTGGGCCGGCCGGCACCTCCTCGTCTTGGAGTCTTGTCACCTTGTGGTGGTGGTAGTGGCGCGATGATCACTCGGCGACGATGCCGCGAGGGGGGAATACAATGCGGGGTGTGGCTGCGCGCGTGGCCGCGTGCTTGCTGCTGGTGAGCCTTTCCCCAATTGTAGAACAAACAAGAGGAAAACATGTCCAAATGCTGCTGTGCTAATTATTATTTTTCGTGGCGTACAATACAATGACTGAATGACACACCTGACCCGACCCGAGCCCATAATATGCGACATGTGGATTGACATTGCCAGCGGCGGCTCTGCTCACGCCGATTTAGCGTTGGTAGGATAAAGAAGGGTAGAAAAAAAAATAGAACTGACAGACGAGGCACATGCGTATATCAACATAATAAAGAGGAGCACTGAGAAGTGAAAAACCATATGCAATTCTAACTGGTCACGATAAAAAAGAGAAAATTAAAAAAGAAGTTAGAGATGCTCGATAAAAACGATCATTAGAAACTACTACATCCATTCTAAAATGTAGGTTGTTTGACTTTTGACCCAAGTTTAACTGTTCGTATTATTAAAAAAATATGTAAACTTTCCGTTCACACGCACCGGTCCCATTCACTTGCAACTCGTGGAGGCTGTAAGTAAACAGCGCCCCACTAAATTCAAAGTGACGGTGGGGTTGAAAGACGAGAAAAAAGTTCTTCTTCTTAAGAAGCAAATAGCATTTCCTATTGATTTGTCCCCTGGACTAGACCTAGTCAAGTTAAAGTCATTCTTGAAGAACTTGGATTAATAAAGGAAGCCATAAAAAAAATATGACATTTTGTACAATTTTTTTATAAGACGAGCTGTCAAACTTGGGATCTAAAAAGTCAAACAATCTATAATTTAAAACGGAGTAAGTAGGTCTATCTTCTATAAGTTAACTTAGATTTTGTTTTGCATAAGTTACCAGCAATAGCTATTAGATCTAGATTCAACTAGATTCTTTTTTCTCCGCTTTATTTTCCTCCTTTTCGCTATCTTCTTCTTCCTCCTCCATCTATCTTCTCCCTTCTTCCTCCACCACTAGGCAGCCGCCTCCTACCTGCTGACACCCCTCATGCACGAGCTGATCCTAGCCTACATGGCCGCGCCAACCGCCTCCAACCCTCCCACCACCGCTGCCCCGCCTATTGTCGTTGTGCTCGTGCCCCACCCTCTTCCACGGTCCCTACGGCTGACTCCATCATCAGTCCGCCATGTGAGCACCGATCCTTCTTAATTCTAGGATCGCCGGTGAGCATTAGCCCTCGGCAACTTCGACATCCTAACTCCAAACCCTAATATCGTCATAATCTCAATGAGATCTAAAAAAATGGTGATAGGATGAGAAGGCTTATAGATTGGAGATGTAAGTCTCTTTAGGTGACTTAAAGATTGGAAGGTGTAAGTCACCTTGTGACTAGTAATTCTCTTAGAAAATTGCTAGAGATTCGAACATCTCCAAATTTTATATTGAAAGATTATGGATGGATTACGATACGACCATAATTTATATACAATTGTAGTTATATAGAAACACTGTCAAGAAAATGTATACATATAAGAAACAAAACCTACACTAACAGATAAATTCAATGACCATATGAATCCTGAATAGGTAAACAAAATTATTGAGAATTACAACAGAACCGTTGATCTTTGAAGTAAAAATTATCGAGAGTTACTGCTAAACCGTTGGTCTTTCAAATGATCGACATTACATAGGTTTTTTTTTCTTGAGAGTGTTTCTTCTCGAAGTTTGATGATGACCACTTGACTATTACTTTTGCCGACCATACAAACTAATACCTAAGAAATAAAAAACCAATGGGCATTCCTACATTTGTTCTAGTGTTATTTTGTCCTATGAATCAAAGTTCTTTCGAGTCTAATTTTAGATTTTTTAGATATGTATTTTATGTAAATTATATTGTATAAATTATATAAAGTTCTTTTGAGATTTTTCAGATATATTAGTGGCTACCTAATAATAATAGTTATATGTAATATAATATACATACAAGAAAATACGTACATACGGCATTATGTACGTAATATGCGACATGTGGATTGACATTGCCAGCGGCGGCTCTGCTCATACCGATTTAGCATTGGTAGGATAAAGAACTGACAAATGAGGCACATGCGTATATCAACAATAAAGAGGAGCACTGAGAAGTTAGAAACCATATGTAATTCTAACTGGTCACGACAAAAAAGAGAAAATAAAGAAGAAGTTAGAGATGCTAGATAAAAGTGATCATTATAATTCTAAAATAAAGATTGTTTGACTTTTTAACCTAAGTTTGACTGTTCATATTATTAGAAAATGTAAACGTAGTCAAATTAAAGTCATTCTTGAAGAACTTGATTAATAAAGCAAGCCACATAAAAAATATGACATTTTGTATAATTTTTTGAATAAGACGAGCTGTCAAAATTGGGATTAAAAAGTCAAACAATCTATAATTTAAAACGGAGGAGGTACGTCTATCTCTTTATAAGTTAACTTAGATTTTGTTTTACATAAGTTGCCACTAATAGCTATTATATCTAGATTCAACTAGATCCCTTTTTCTCTACTTTATCTCCCTCCTTTTCCCTATCTTCTTCTTCCTCCATTTATCTTGCCCCTGCTTCCTCCTCTACTAGGCAGCCGCCTCCTACCTGCTGACAGCCCTCAGGCATGAGCGGATCCTAGCCTACACGATCGCGCCAACCGCCTCCAACCCTCCCACCACAGCTGCCCTGCCTATTGTCGTCGTGCTCGTGCCCCACCCCTGCCTGGCCTGATCATCCTCTTCCGCCACAATCATTTTCCTCTCAATAGCATATTGAGGAAGAATATACATTCTCGCAATTAGTATTCAAATACTAATTGAATTTGCATTTAAACAAATTAGATTATGAATAGAGAGTGGCGAAGCATAATTTTGCATTTAAGTATTTCGATTGAATAAATATGAGTCAAGGATTTATGGATGAAGATACAAGAAAGTTTATTTCCAATCATAACTAAATCTTCTTTTATTTTGTTTAAAATATAATGGAAGCCCAATAGCTAAAAAAATGATGGTTTCGGTTTACTAGAACCACCAACATATTGTTCCAGCTCGGTGAAAACCCAACTCTTTTTCTCAGGATCCCTTGAATGAAATTAGGGAACGAAGTAAGTGGATTAGATAGACATTTAGAAAAATTTCTATCTCCTACTCTATAGGCCTATGCCTGACTCCATCATCAGGCCGCCATGTGAGCATCGATCCTTCTTAATTCTAGGGTCGGCGGTGAGCACTAGCCCTTGGAACTTTGGCATCGTCTGAATCTCAATGAAATCTCAAAAAAAGAAATGATGGCAGGATGAGAAGGAAGGAACTTCAATTTTTTGGGGTGGCTTATAGATTGGAGATGTCAAAAAAAAAAATGATGGCAGGATACCACAATTTATACACAGTTGTAGATAGATTTAGGTACCAAATTTTACATAGAAACACTGCCAAGGGCTACCTATTTAATAGTTATAGGTAATATAATATACATACAAGAAAATACGTACATACGGCATGTATACATAACAGCACTACATATTATACCGATGACGCATATAGTTTTTTTTTAGCATACCGATGACGCATATGGTATATCGAGTATACAAGATGCGTGACTAAATTAAAAAAAGGGAATTAAGGAAAAACTAGCTAGCTACTCCTTGGTCTTGAGTTTGCCCCTGACACAGGACTTGACCAAGCTCTTAAGCCCCCCCTGCTTGTTGCGCTTCTTGCTGCTGCTTGTCTTCGTCATCATCTTGGTATTCTCCGGCGTGACCATGTCCTCCTCCATCTATAGAGGTAACATATCACAATCAGTATATATTGTGCATATGGCTAGAACAGAATGAGATGGAATAATGTGTAGTTAGAACAAGGAGGAATAATAAATATACTATATAATTGAACCTTGAGCACGCGGTCCTCTAGGAATGCGATGCGGTCGACGAGGGTGCCCTTGGTCTGCGCCTCCTCGAGCGCCTCCTTGGCCGGGCGGCGGCGCCAAGTCTTGCTCCCCCGCGGCGTGGCAGTGCCGGCCGAGGAGGACGACGAAGCGGCGGAGGGCGACCAGCTGCTGCCGTCGCCATGGTGGTGGTGCTGCTGCGTCATCATCTCCTCCAGGTAGCCCAGCACCAGGTCCAGCCGATCCACTCGCGCCATCATGCTCGGCGCCTGCTGCTGCTGCTGATGCGCAACGGAAGCCGCCATTATTCCTTCCTTAATTTTTGCCTCTTCGACAGAGATGGAGGGAGGGCATATATCTGCTCCAACTTATATACTCATCTACATGATCTATGCGGCTACTACTTCACAGTACAAGGACGTAGGAGGCGCTGACGTGGCGAACACGTGGCGCATGGTCATGGAGTCGTGCTGCATGCGCTAGCTCACGGTGCTGCCTGACGGCGGCGGCAACACGATCAACCAAGAGCGAGCTCGGTGTGTGCGTGCATACGTGTCGGTCAGAAAAAAAAGGTCGGTACATGGACATCAAATAGAGACGCGGCACGTGTACATGGACCTCTCTCTCGAAGCCTCGAGAAGGCGAGTCTGGAGAAGGAGAAGAATGGCTTTGGTGAAAATGAAAAGAAAAGGCGAGCAAGCTTAACAGTCAGAATATAATAACACGACGAGTATTTCATTTCATTTCTCAGAACAGGAGATGATCGAGACTAGCAGTAAGGCAGAAAAGAAAGTCGATAATATATACAGGCGGCGTCGCTGCTCTGCTCTGCTCTGCTACTGTTGGTCAGGAAGGAAGGATCAGTCGGACATTGGGTCCTGGTGGTCAGAAGAAGAAGAATCTTCTTCATCGTCGCTCTGCTGCTGCTGCTGCTGATCGGCGGCGGCGTGCGGCCAGACGACAGAGACGGCGGCCATAGTAGACGCCTTGCTCATGTCGAGGATGAACTTGCCCTCCTTGTAGCGCTGGCTCTTGCTGACGGCGGCCAGGTACTTCCAGCCCAGGATGGATCCGCAGGCGACGCAGAAGATGTCGCACACCGTGTGGTCCCCTGTCGTCATCCTCCGATCTTCTTTCTCCCCGACATTCACGTTCACGATCTTGGAGAAGAGGTAGGCCGTGCCGTGCTTGCAGCAGAACGTCTACTCATCAATCATGACGATCAATCAGATCCAACATCTGGAGGAATTGAAGGAATTGAAGGAAGAAATCAGAAACAGCGAGCGAGCGAGCGAGCGAGCGAGCAATCAACCCTTGACATGATGTCCGTTCCGTAGGCGAGGTGGGTGTCGCAGTGCTTGCAGCGGTAGACGACGGCGCCCGTCGCCGGCAGGCTCACCACCAGCAGCCGCCCCATATGGGATCGATTGGTCGCCAATCAATACTTGCAATCAGATCGAATCCCTCCCCTCCCCTCACTAGTGATGGAATGGTATGGTATATGGTATGGTGAGGGGAAAGGAAAGAAGGAAAGATGGCAACCTAATCCTCCGATCCCTCGGAAGAAGGGGATCTAATCTTTGGAAAGAAAAGGAAAACCAACTGACTGACTGAATTGACTGACGACGGTTCGGTTCCTTTCCTCCTCCGTTAGATTGCTCGCTCCTGAATTGAGACAACCAACCACCAGTCCAAACAAAAACAAGGCCCGGTCCAACAACAAATACTGGGCCTGTCGAGTCGTGCGTGTAGCACGCATGCTCCAGTCATGTGTTTTCGTAGTTAAGTACCTTAATTTCTAGCTGTTGATACATACTGGTACTCCTTCCGTTGTATTTTCTATTTTTCTTTCCTAGAAAATTATACTAGTACCAGATAAGAAATAAAAAAAAATCAGACTCCTAGAGCAGTAGAGCTTCTTTGTAAGTAAAGTACGACGGTTCCGCTTGCATCATGACCAGCTGGTGATCTCCTAAAAATTAATAATAAGTTATATTATACAAGTATCACTGCATGTGACATCCATCACGTACGTACAATACATCATCTACTGCGTCTGTCTGTGTCTGCAGCATACTAGCTATATATATGCAGATGGCTGGATGACTACAATGGCATGAACTCCTCGTCGATGACCTTGTAGTGCTTCTTGGCGTCGTACTGCTGCACGATGAGGACGGAGGCGGTGTTGGAGAAGTCGGAGGAGGCGAGGATGTCGCCGACGGGGCCCATCTCGAGGCACTCGGCCCACTCGTCCAGCCCTTCCGTGAGCACCGAGCTGCGGTCGCGGCCGCGGCCCACCACGAAGAGGCGGTACTCCGCCTGGAGCCCCCGGAGCACGGCCACCAGCTCGGCGCCGTCGGCCACGTGCTTCTCCAGGTACCCCATGCCATGCTTGCCGCCGGCGACGTGCTTCCGGTAGAACTCGGCGAAGAACTTGTCGTCCACCTGCATCTGCGCCTCCTCCTGCCCCAGCGCCGACGACGCCGCGGGGCCCCCTCCTCCTCCGCCGCCGCCCCGGCCCGTCGCCGCCGCCTTCGTCTCGAACAGGCTCGTCCTCGCCCTGGCCCGCGCCTGCGCCGTGGCGTTCTGCACCACCCGCAGCGCCGTGAGCCTCACGCCGGGGTGCCTCGACATGAGCGCCGCCAGCGTCAGGGCCTCGCGGTCGTCGGCGCCGCCGATGAACACCACCACCACCTGGGCCTGGGCCTCCCGGTGGCCCAAGTGGGCGAGGCCCCGGTCGACGACGACGGCCACCGAGCAGGGCGCCAGCTGTAGCACCTTCTGGTTGACGAGGCGGAACCCAAAGTGGCCGGCGTCCATGGTGCCGTCGAGGCGCTGCGCCTTATGGAACGGGAGCAGCACGAGCGCGGCCATGGCGTCCTCGGCGCAGATGCAGATATCGCCGTGCATGTCCTGGAACGACGACAGCGCCAGCAGCCGGCGCACCTTCACCCCCTCGCCTGCCTCCGCCTGGTACGCGTCCAGCGCCTCGCCGATGAGCCTCCGCATCTCCGACACCTCCTCGTCCACCACCGTGACGCCGTCGAACCCCCCTCCCCGCACGATGGCCGCCGCCGTCTGGTCCGTCAGCTGCACCATGTCCACGGCGTACGCCGCCAGGTCGCCGCCGCCGGGCCCGCCGCGCAGCGCCTCCATCAGGTAGGCCAGCGTGGGCACGTCCTGCGGGCCGTGGAGGCCCACCACGAGGCGAAGCTCCGTGGAGGGGTCGTGGTGCTGGAGGCCCATGAGGCGCCACTGCACGCTGCGGCGGGCCCAGGACGCGATGCCCACGCCCACCATGGGCGTCACCGCCACGTTGAGCGCCACCATGAAGATGATGGCCATGAAGGACTTGTCGGTGATGATGCCCGCGTCGAACGCCGCCTGCGCGCAGTAGATGTGGAAGTAGCCCTTGACGTTGAGCAGCATCCCCAGCGCGAGGGCCTCCAGCCATCCAAGGCCACGTAGCAGCCCCGCCGCGGCGCACCCCGTGAGCTTCCCCAGCGTGCCCATCACCGTCACGAACAAGACCTTCCACCACGGGAACGGGAGCTCCATGACGAAGGCCCGGAAGCCCTCGACGCGGCCCAGCCCGGCCACCTCGACGTCGTCCGTCGTCTGCCGGAGCGAGAGGCACACGTGGCAGACGTAGAGCGGCAGCACCAGGGAGCTGAGCACGAAGTTGGTCTTGCTCACCAGCAGCCGCGACACCCTCCCTTGGCTCGGGAACGCCAGCCCCACCAGGAACGCCGCCATGTTCACGTCGAGGCGAAGCGCCGAGCCCAGCCAGCAGAGCGCCGCCGCGGCGAGGGCCACCAGCGAGAGGTCGAACCCCCTCATGCGCCGCCCTTCCGGGTTGCGCCCTCCGACCCACTCCGCCATGGCCCTTGACACGAACGCCGAGACCACGACCACGACGAGGACGGCCGCCGTGAGGACCGGCTGGACGATGGGGCTGTCCACGACGCCAGCGTCGCGCCAGATCATGCTTCCCACGGCGATGAGCATGGTGGTCACCATGTCGGAGGCGAGCCCGGCGCCCACGGCGAGGCGCCCCACGGCGGTCTTGGCGATCTTGAGGTCGGTGGCGAGGCGGGTCAGCACGGGGGAGGCCGTGTTGGCGAGCACGGCGGCGAGGCCGAGGAAGGAGCGGAGGGAACGCTCGTGGACCACGCCGGAGGTGGCCTGCATGAGGGGCATGTGGAAGAGCGTCACGAGCACGGAGGTGGAGAGGATGCCGGCGTAGGCCACGGCCGCGTCGGCGGTGGGGGCGTCGAGGAGCGTGCCGGGGTCCATCTCCACGCCCAGCGCGAAGAGGTAGGGCGCGAACACGAACCCGCCGATCTTGCCGAACACAAGGTTGATGGCGTTGGTCAGGGACAGCACGCGGAACTGGGCGAGGACGATGCCAAGCTGCATTTATTTTTTTTATATTTATATATATATGTATATGTATGCAATCATCGGCGATCAACAAGCAAGGAAGAAAGAAGACGCACGAGTAGGTCGGAGAAGACGCGCGGCCGACAGGATGCTGCTGGTCATCGAGCAATCCATGGCCGGCTCGTCCTTTCAATCGATCTATTCTCCTTCCAGCGTCGACCTAGGGGGGATCGACGAACACGAACAATGAATGAACGAGGGGATCCAGCAGAGGACGCAACGTCTGAGGCAGAGAGCATTTTTAGCTCATCCTCCCTAGCTATCTGCTATACTCACACTCTATATTCTCTCTCTGTCTCTGCTAAAATTAGCGTCAGCCTACATTCTTAGCAGCAGATTTTTTCAGTCCTCTCCTCTCTTTGGGTGACCACATTGCATCCGGTCCCCTGCGGCCAGAGATCATGAAACGTTGGGGCTGCTAGATTGGTCATTCTAGTGTTCCGATTGCTGACACACTAATTACTTCATGCCACTCAATGCGGTAAACAACTGTGATATTGATCCTTTTGCCAACTATTTGAGATGTTTGGTAATTCTCATTTGTAAATTCAAACGCTAATGAGAATATATGCGCTGCAACTCGTACGGATAGGAAAACTAAACCCATATTTGCATATGGCTTATGTAAAACTAGCCAATCAATCAACCCATGCCCCCGCACGGATGTTTGGTAAAACCCAACTATTTGAGATGTTTGGTAAAACTCATTTGCATCCATTGCAGGTCTCACAGATGCACGAATCGATGGGACGACTCGAACCACTAATATCTACATGCTCAGCGTTGTTTGCACGTAGACCTGTATGCATGATTTTTATCATGATGAAATAATTTACATGTTCTTAATTCATCCATATGCTTTCTCATTATTGTCCATAATTAAAAGTCAATGGATCAAGCACAACTGCTTGTGTCGTGTAATGTCCAGCACGATTTAAAATAAAGAAACATAGTAGTAGAGACATATAGGAAGTTATAGAATGGTTACCGCACACGCATTGATCTTTGCCGCTACTGTCGAATGTGTTGTACTGCTATTCGTACCGGTCATCAACTCGATCACAAAACTTATGAAGTCATCCAAGATCATGGACACATCCACGCGTGCTGTCATGCTTGCTTCCCCCCCCCCCACCCATCTCGCATGCACGCAGCAGCCTTGCTCGTGCTCCGCCTCTAGAGAGTTGCGGAGGTACACCTAGCTCGATCTGGCAGGTCAGCTCGACGCCTCTACTTGTGTTAGCGCCGTCTAGACCAGCGCGATTTAAGCCGGCGAACACGATGGATATAGGACCCTCATCATGCTTGATGATGGAGGGGGCATGCTCGTTTATCATCATCGATGACACACAGACCGTCTCATGGATGGGACTTCGTTTTTTATGGCTAGAGTTTAGAAAAGCTTCGTCTGATGGGCGATGCATGAGATTTTTCTAAAGAAACGAAGATGACGGATGAGTTATACATTGGTTGGTTACAAAAATATTTAGTACGTAAGGAGTACCTATATCAATGTTGTTGAGATGCGAGGAGTAAATTAATGGATAGTAATTTCTTTGTAATTTTCTATCATGGCAGAGGTGGTTACTTTTAAGTTATAAATTTTTTATAATGGCAATCCAATGGTTGCGTCTATTAGATTACGCCTAATTGATGGCTAGATATCTCTTATTTTTTTGAGGATTTCTAGAATTTATCACCTTTTCTTTTCTTAGAGTATCCACGTGGGATCCTACGTGGCTTCACATGGAGACTTCTTTTAAGTTCTCTGATTTCTTAGAGTGTCCACATAGTATCCTACGTGGCTTCATGTGAAGACTTCAAAAGAGTCTCTAAGAGCAGCTCCAACAGCCTCTCTGAACTCTTTAGAATCGGTAAAAAAAAAAGAAAAAGGCCATCAAATCCTCATCCAACAGCTACGTTATCCCCTTCGCCTTTGCATCCTGTTCGGCATCGCGGAATCCACGCTAGGCAATTCTGCCTACTGGCAGCGGCTAGGCATCCACTTCTCGCACACCTCCTGTCCGCCCTCCCATCCTGCCCGTGCGCTCCCACGCCGCTCCCGTTCACCTGTGCTCTCGCTGCCGCCAGCAGTTCGGCCTCTCGGCTCCCGCCGCTGCCAACAGCAAGGCCCCTAGGTGCTCGCCGACGAAGCCGCCCAGGTGCGGCGCCTGCATGTCCGGCGCCCGCGACGAGCAGCGGCAGGATTGCAGAACCAAGCCGCAATCGAGGCTTCGGCGGGCGGGTAGCAGGAGCTGCAGCACAAGGTTCGCACGGAGCCAAGGTCGCCGCTGCAGATCACCTCGGCCCAATTCATCGCTGCCCGCACCACCTCCTACACTAGCCGTACCTCCCCACCCGCCCAATTCCTGCCTCATCGCTTCCAGCCTCGCCGTCGCCGCCGTCCGAACTCGCGCAGGCGCCGCTGCACGCCGCCAGCTACCTCCGGTCACCCATCCGTCGAGTTTAGTTGAGGAATGGGTTCCCCTCACTCCATGGATGCTCGTCGGCCTCTTCACCCTCGCCGGAACCTCGCCGCCGGCGAGGAATCACCGGTCAAACCGGCGGCCGACTGATTTTGACCAGGGCCTGTACGTGGGTCCACTTGTCAGCGACTGTTGGTTTGAGAGAGGTTGTTTGTTTGGAGATCCTGTTTGGAGAAGCTGTTGGATTTCATTACTTTTTTGTTATCTATTTCATTTAACACAATAGCTAAATTAAAGTTTTAACTATTCATTTTTAGAGTATCTCTTGGAGATGCTCTAATTGGTAATAGTAAGATGGTTAACAAATTGTGCCTAACTTCGTTTTAATGGAGCGGCCTCATGAAACGGAGATGCAAGAAACAAAATGCAATATTCTTGGTGCTGAACGGAATGATTGTGAAGGAATAATCCGACAAAGCAAATCCAATGACCAAATTTCCAAGGTACCTTGTCAGAAGGCGAGTGTTATATAGCAAGCGATGGATGTTGGATTTTGAAGTTCGGCAATCCGCAAGGGGAGTATGTGAGCGGTAAATAGAGACGGTCGTGGAATAAAAAAAATCAATGAATTCTCCAGGGTAACTCTCCCCATAAAAGCCATACCACCCAGCCCTTCTGTGGGGGCAGACAAAAGTACACGTAGCATTCTGCTTATACTTTCGTTCTCACTTTGTGTAAAAGAGGTAACCTGAAGGTGCTGTGACTGGTAGAACAAAGGCTTATAAGTTGGTTCCACCTTTGCTCAACTAGCAATGTGGTACTAAAAATATGCATCTACACTCATGTGTCACTACTGGGCTAGCCAAATTAGACCGGATGTGACAACATGTCTACCATTCTTCTATTTGCCGGTGAAATATACTTGCTTTCTTCTCGTAATCGTCTCTCACCCCCACCCCAAGTCCCCAACGGCCACCAACTAATCTGCGAGTTCAAAAAAGGGTGGAGAGAAACTCATTGGAGGCAATGTAGCACTTCAGCCACTCCAATCACATTTATTTTTATATATCCTTAAGCATATGCTTAAGTTTTTCCATTTATATATATATTTTAAGATGATTTGTTTCAGAGGCAATATACACGGCACCAATAGGTTATTTTGGTTCTTTTCATAGCTACTACTGCATCTTGGGTTTCTTGTTGAATTTCTCATACTTGCTACATTTGCGTGCTCTAATAATTAGCCATGTCATCTTTAACATAGGTATGGATAATTTGTCTTCATTTTGTAAACAAAATGGACTTAAAAAGATTTATGTGTTAGTCCATGAAAGATTCTTTTGGGATGAAATCTAATGATATTTTAAATGCATCTATAATTGAAAAATAATAAAGCCTTAATAGAGATATATGTGTATCAATATTACATCTGTTAATTATGTTTAGGCCCTTATCACTACTACAACTATTAGGCAGTCTCAATGATGTTTTGTTACGAGTTTCATGAGTGGTGAGTCATATGCCACATCAGCAATTTTGTTAACTTAGCAAGGTCATTATGAGGAGAGAGAATGAGGAGTTTCATCGAATGTGATGATCAAAATTTCATCCCCACAAAACACAGTCATCACGGTTACCTAATTTTTAGTCCTAGTAACCGTGCCATGAAAATATGCACTAAGATGAGCCTTAATTAACTTTAGGGCCTAGTAATAATTAAATTTGGCACAGACCCCTAAAATTTCATTCATCATCATTATTTGCACATCCAGCAAAAGCACCAGAATCTCAGCATCATGAGAAATACCATCAGCAGCAACAACCAACAAGAAAAGCATTACCTTCATAATTGGTTTTACCTTCGGCGTGGTTCATATGTGCTAGTTCTGTTTTCTTTATAGTATTCTTGTTAGGACACTAGGATATGGAGTATCCTTCTTACAACACCTGCATAATTTCTCATCGTTGTTGTAGGTTTGGAACGATCCTGTAGTTATTTCAATCTCTTGCCTCTATAACTATTATATGATTCTTTTGTTTCTACCACGTACATATAAATCTTCTTCATTAATAATGGAAGCTGACCCTTCAGAAGGCGCTATTTGCTGCAGCTTTTATTTGGCTTGCAATACCTTATTAGAACTTCTTTCATAGGTAGTACTTAGAGTATCACGACTGTATAATGTCATCTATGAAATTTGCAAGATATTGTAACTGCTCTCGATGCTTACCAAAATAAAACAATTTGCCATGCATGATGACAGGGGCGAAGCTAGAAAAAATTGCCACCGGGGTCGGCAGAAAACTTGCAATACTAAGGCCAAAAATTGTTACCGTGCCACATCGGATATTTAGATATTAATTAGAAGTATTAAATACTCCCTCCATCCTCTCCATCCTCTTTTGATAGTCCTATTTCAAAAACTCAACTTTTCACAAATGATAGTCCTATTTGCTATTGGTATGGGACATGGCAATAAATAGCACCAGTAACGAGAAGTTCCCAATTAAAACATTGGATGACCAACTAAAAAATTTGTGTTGCATTTAAGATGATAAGCAAGGTTGTTCTCCTTGGTCTTTGTGTAAAAGTGAAATAGGACTATCAAAAGAGGATGGAGGGAGTATAAACTAATTACATAGATGAAGTATACATCGCGAGATGAATCTAAAAAGCCTAATTAGTCTGTCATTGGCACGTCTATGGCACAAACAATGTCTAATGATGAATTAACTAGGCTTAATAGTTTTATCTCGCAATGTATATGTCATCGTGTAATTAATCTATATTTAATACTCATACTTAGTGTTCAAACGATGTGATCTTTGCAAAAAAAAAAGTGCGATCTAAACAAGACCTAACTTAATTATATAATACGGAGTAGTATGCATAATATCGATACCTGATAAAATTACAAGGGACAAGTTATGATAAATACAAAATAACTTTTAGTCTTTGACAATAGCAGCAACCTCCTCTGTTTTCTTTTTCTGTCTACCTCTGTGGTTCTCCGTCTTGTTAAAGAGAATTATCACATCATCAATTGGAATTGTGGCTAGTTATGATGCAAGCATTCATGAGCTCCTCGCCGATACAATTTCACAGCATTGTCATTCACAATTTCATATGGAAGCTAATTGAATTTTACCTCGCTGCCCTCGCTTATCATGAGAGAGCACATGGAATGGAATCAATGGATTGCTGCCCTCGGGGCTGCCTAATGGACCCCTGGTGCGCCTCCTGGGCCAAGCGTCCCAAGCAACGATCCTGCTCTTCTAATTTTTACTCCTAAATACGTTGGTTTGGGGCTTTGGGCACAGTTGGGCCAATAAGTGAATGTGAAGGCTGCAATGTGTGGGCTGGCTGGCCGGGGTCTTGCATAAATTTTACTGGGGTCCTTCACGGTAAAAATTTGGTAGCTATAACGTATTTGACAGAAGTCATCGGGGTCGGCCGACCCCAACGCTTCCACGCAGCTTCGCCCCTGCATGATGACGTGAGTGTTGGCGATGTGACGATGCATGCTTACATGCGTCATCTATCACCGTGTATATACACCACCACCATCATAGATTAATTACATCAACAACCCCCCTGAAATGCCGTGTCTTTATCGTACTCAATCTATCTAACCTTCCACACACCGATCGTACGCTATATTATGACCGATTGCCATTTCACCTAAGGTAGATCTCTAAATTATTAGTCATCCTGAGTGCCATTTTGAGTGTCTAAATCCATGACATCTTCTATGAGTCTAGACATATAGTTGTCTAAATTTATAACATCATTAATGAATCTAGTAAAATGTTAGTATGACTAATAGTTTGGAACAGATGGAGTAGCTAGTTAGCTGGCTGTTGGCCGGGTCGTCTTTCTAATAATCAAACAAGAAACATAATGTACATTACCAGCTCCTGTATGTAGTAGCTTAATTAATTAGCATGCATGCCATGCATGCATGCATGTAATTTGACTTACATATATACTTGACCAATGTATACTGTACGTCTGTAGCAGTGCAAGTATTTGTTTAGATTTGCATGCATGTAGTTAATCAGTTAATTATACACACAACACACGGCAGCAGGTTCGATCAACTGCTGGCCGCCAGCAGTTTGTCGCCAACTGCTCGTCTGGTCCGGCCGGCTATAGTAGTAAGTTTTTCATTCTTTAAAATTTTACAAGTGCACCATATTACTCCAGGTATTCCAGTAGTTGACATAATATACTATACTATATTTATTTATGTGCATTATTGACATTTCTTTGCCTAACTAGCTCTTTTTTCGAACTTTTCGGGAGAAAGTTCCCACCTACTATATTCAAAAGGAGCAAGCGTTGAGCTTGTACAAAATCAGTGAGCCCGGCATTTCAGGCTTAGACTTACAGAAGGAGAGATCAAATGTAGTTTACAGACTAGCAGAGAAGTGGTGTCGCCAAACCTCCCAGTGGGCTTGAGCATTCCTGTTTGCCTAGCTAGCTGTAGAAAATTGATGAGAGAGGAGCTTCTGGACAAAAGGTCCAATGCAACTAAATACTATTCCCCTTTTTAGGGTCAATTTTGATTCCACATAGGCTTCTTGTAAGCCAAAAGTTTACAACATTATGTTCAGCAATTTTAAGGAATAATGAAAAAAAAGAACTTACAAGCGCCGGTTGTTCTATATGATTGGAAAAAAAAGACTACACCATTATAATCCTTCGTTCTGCCGGCGGCCATCGACAGCTCCAAAGTTCGGCATCTTCCCTAGCTATATATGTGGACCTTAACTTAACTGCGGCTAATAATGAACAGTTGTAACCGATGACGCGCTTTTAATTCTGCAGCTGCCATGGCATATTGGAATGCCTTCACACAAGGACTGACCTAGCTAGCTGGTCGACGTACGACTACAGCAACTCCGTCTTCAAAATTCAAAAATGCATCCAGACAAAACGGAGAGTTACGGAATGGCCGGCCGGGCAGGCTACACAGCTACTCCAACTCAAGAACGACTACTACTAGTACTTTTTCTTTACCAACAATACTTTACCATGCATAAAAGCGCAACATGCAGAACAGCAACAAAGGCGAATAAATAGAAATGACCTTGACCTGAGGGTCGTAGCTGGTGGTGTCCACTGATCCAGTGCATGCAAATGCAGCAGAATGCAGCAGGGGCTATATAAAGGCTCCCGGGTGCAAAGGTCACACACACACACACTACAATCCATCTATCAGTATTAGCTAGCTACAATATACTCACAACACAGCAAGCAGTAGCTAATAGATGACGATGACGATCATGGGCGACGGTGATCTCCTGTTCTCTGCCCTTGTGCTGTCCCTGCTGGCCATTGCCCTCCTTGAGCTCCTGAAGAAGAAGAAGAAGAAGAAGAAGAAGAAGAAGAAGAAGAAGAAGAAGAAGAAGAAGAAGAAGAAGAAGAAGAAGAAGAAGAAGAAGAAGAAGAAGCAGCAGCAGCGGCTCTGCCTCCCTCCGGGGCCGTGGAACCTCCCCGTCGTCGGGAGCGCTCACCGTCTGGTGAACACGCTGGCACACCGTACCCTACGTGACATGGCCGACGTGCACGGCCCGCTGTGTTAGGTTGATCTCCTAAGCCCCAAAAGGCCCAAAGGCCTTTGGGCCTTGATCTGCGCCCTGATCGGGGGCGCCCAACCCTAATGGTTGGTGGGCCCCTGTCGCCAGCGCTATATAGAGAGGGGTGGGGGCCACGGCTCGGAACACGAAGTTGCACTGAGTACCAACTCCACCTACACTCAAACCCTAGACCGATCTAGAGGGTTAGCGCTACGGCGGCGGGAAGCTCCACCACTCCCTTCATCGCCGTTCCCGGCCAAAGCCGGTGGCGCCCTGAAGGACGTCGGGACTTGCTGCGCAGAGCTACGGCATCATCATCTACTCCGACCGTCGCTGCCCGTGCGCAGAACTTCACCGACGAACCCGCAATGGCATCATCAGAGCCATCCAACACCTCTACACGCGATGGTATAGATCTAAACCCTTCTCTTACTCTGTTCCTAGATCTAGAGTCCATACATGCACATACACATACACAGTGACACATACACATGCACATACACATAGATCAAGCATTTCCTAGTCTAGATCTACACTGCACTCGCATAGACCCTATCAATTGGTATCAGTCGCCTACTAGAAGTGTAGATCTAGAGAAAAGAGACAAAATTTCGCAAGAAATCAAGTCACAGATCAGATCCGAATCCAAAACCCTAGATCCAAACCCTCGAAACCCTCAGATCTCGAATCCCCACACACAGATCCGGTGAAACACTGGACAAAGACAACCCGAAACCCTAGATCCAAATACCCTTCAACAGAGAACCATTCGAGATCCACAGATCCATATCCCCAAACAACAGACCTACATCCCCACAACATAGATCTAATACTCTCACACACAGATCCAACAAAACACGACTTACCGATGCGCTTCACGCCGGGACGCCGGCTTCTGAGCGCGCAAGAAGATGCGCCTCGCCACCGGGACGCCGGTGCGCTAGCGCGAAAAGACACCACCACCGAACCGCTCGACGGCGGCGCGTTCACCGTTAGATGAGCGCGCACGCCGGCGAAGGGTCCTGCGGCGGCGCCATGCCTTGACGACCGTCGAGAACGGGAGCAGAGAGAGTGGGGAAAAGAACAGGAGAAGAGAGAGCTCCGGCCATGGGAGATCCATGGCGCGGTGGCGGAAGTCGAGGCACGCCGACGCGGCGGCGCTCGCGGAGGGGAGATCTCGGCTGCGACCGAGGGAGAGGAGAAGTGAAATGAGCTAGGGTTAGGGTTCCGCGCGTCGCGGCCCCTTTTATACCCCGCGAAATCGACGCCGAGCCGTTAGATCGCGCGGACGGCCGAGATCGAGGCGGGGTCGATCGCCGCGCCGCGCTGGGCCGAATTGGCGGCCCAGGCCCAGGTTGCGGCCCACGAGCCGAGCCAACACAGAGCGGGCGAAGCGAGCCGAGCCGAGCGAAGCGAGCGGGCCGAGCGAAGCGAGCCGAGCCGCGACGCGATACGACGAGCGCGCTGGTGGGCCGAGCAGGAAGCTGGGCCGCGAGCGCGCGAAGATGGGCCGCGTGCAGATGGGCTGCGCGCGCGTGATTTGGGCCGTATGGGCGGCCTGAATAGAATTTTTTTCTATTTGTTTTATTCATTTCAGAAGCTATTTATTTGAATTTGAATATGAATTTGCACAGAATTTGAATCTCTATTCATTTTGAACCAAAGGGATAAATGTTTAGAGAATAGATTACAGAATTTATTTTTGCTTCTGAATAGAATAATATTATAGATTCCGCTGCATAGATAATTATTTTTTGACTTGGAATTTAAATTTGAACCAAAGGGATGATTTATTTTTCAAGTCATAGATTAAAATTTCAGAATAATTGTGATATTATTGTTTTCTGACCAAAGTTGAAAATAATAATATTATGATTTCATATATATGTTTATTCCATGCATTATTACTTTTTTCTGCCCAAAGGTGATCAAGTTTTAATGTGAAAGGTCACTATATGTTTTATTTTCTGACCAAAGTTGATGATAAAACATATAGTCATATTCAGATTTACTCTCATAAATTGTTCTCACTTGTTCCTAATTGATTTCAGCTGGTGTTGCCATCAGAGATATCCCAACTCTGAGGGGAGATAATTATAATGAATGGTACAAGAAGCTGAACCTATTCTTCACCATGCAAGAATTGGACTGGATTCTCACACACCCAGTGCCTGTAGAGCCTCAGGCGCCAGTCAGAGGGGATGACATGACAGATACTGCTTGGCAACAAGCACAGGATGTTTATAAAGCATCCAAAGAGAGTTATGACCTTGTAATGATTAAATGGAAACCTGCTAACAAGAAATGTGTAGCAGTGGTGGAGAACACCGTAGAGCCTACCATTCTGGGGGCAATCACACACTGTAAGAATGTTGTTGAATATCTAGAAAAGATTAAGAATCAGTATACTGGTTCTTCCAAGATTTATGCTCACCAGTTGCTTGAGAAGCTGGTTGGTGTAAAGTACAGAGGAGGTGGACTTAGAGAGTTCATCCACAATTTGATAAATATCAACAACAAACTCAAACCGATGAACTTAGAGTTCATTGAGGGACACATTGTTTATTTGATCTTCAAATCACTTCCTGCAGAGTTTGAGAACTTTGTAGTTGGTTATAACCTGAGTCCTGAGCAATGGGACCTAGAGAAGACAACAGCGATGCTTGCCCAAGAGGAGGAAAGGCTTAAGATTGCACATGGTGGCTCTGTGAACTATGTGCACAACCAAAAGAAAAAGGGTCACTTCATCAAGGGTGAATCCTCCAAGTCTAAGGCTCCACAGAATCCCCAGCAGTTCCAGCAGCATCAGCCCAAGCTTGGGCAATGCACTGTGGACAAAGATCAGTGTCTCTACTGCAAGAAGAAGGGACACTACAAGAAAGATTGTCCAGACTACTACAAGATGCTGTGTGAGAAGAATGGTGAGAACATTATTTCATTTGTAAATGAATCTCTGTATATAGATTATGCGAAATCTACTTGGTGGATTGACTCTGGAGCAACAATTCATGTTGCAAATTATTTACAGGGATTCATCCAAATGCGAACAACTCAAAGAAGAGAAAGAAAGATTAAAGTCGCGAATGGAGTGGAAGCCGAAGTGGAGGCGGTGGGAGACCTTCTCTTGGTGCTTGACACAGGATTTGAGTTGCTTCTCAGAGATGTTTTCTATGTTCCTTCTGTTAAAAGGAACTTGATTAGTGTTTCAAAACTTGATATTGATGGATTTGAATGCCGTTTTGGAAACGGCAAGTGTGTAATAGACTACAATGATTCGATTGTTTCTATTGCTTACAGAAAGAATGATTTATATTTACTATCACTTCGTGAATGTGTGAATGCTATTTGTGATGTGAATGCAAAAGAATCAATACCCACCAACAGAAAAAGAAAGAGAACTCAGAGTATGTCATCGAAATTGTGGCACTGTCGATTGGGCCACATTTCGAGGGGGAGAATAGAAAGGTTGGTTAAGAATGAAATACTTCCTCCGCTTGAGTTCTCAGACTTAGATAAATGCATCGAATGCATAAAAGCGAAATATATAAAGATAACCAGAAAACATGCGGAACACAGCGCAGGTATATTAGAAATAATTCACACAGATATCTGCGGTCCATTCCCAGTTACGAGTATAGATGGTTATGACTCATTCATAACTTTTACAGACGATTATTCCCGTTATGGATATATCTATCCGATTAAAGAAAAATCAGAAGCGTTGGATAAATTTAAAATATTCAAGGCTGAAGTAGAAAATCAACACAATTTAAAGATTAAGATAGTACGATCCGACCGTGGAGGGGAATACTATGGTCGGCATACCCCATACGGACAAGTTCCAGGACCTTTTGCAAGGTTCCTACAGGAACAAGGAATTGTTGCCCAGTATTCAATGCCGGGCGACCCACAACAGAATGGAGTAGCCGAAAGAAGAAATCGTACATTGATGGACATGGTACGAAGTATGATAGGGTATTCCACACTGCCAGAGAGTCTATGGATGGAGGCCTTAAAAACCGCCATCTACATTCTCAACAGAGTTCCTAGTAAGGCGGTGCCTAAAACACTGTATGAACTGTGGACAGGCAGAAAACCCTTACTGAATCACCTAAAGGTGTGGGGGAGTCCTGCTGAGGCAAAGATATTTAACCCAAACATTGGAAAACTAGATCCTAAGACAGTGAGTTGCCATTTTATTGGCTACACAGAGAAGCCAAAAGGATATCGTTTCTATTGTCCAGACAGATTCACAAAATTTGTGGAAACAAGACATGCTGCCTTCCTAGAAGAAGAAATGATTCGGGGGAGCACGGTAGTTCGAAAGATTGATCTTGAGGAGAAGCGGGTATGTGCGCCCACTCCAATGATCCAGGAGCCATTTTTCTCACTACCGACTGTGGCTGCACCCTCAGTGTTAGTCCCTGAGTTGTTCCCTCCTGTGGCAATACAGAATGAAAACATGGAACCTGTCATTCAGGATCCTATAGATAATATCGCCGCAGATCAGGGGGAGCAGCATCAGCCTCCAATAGAAAACGTACCAAATAATGAGGCCCTTAGAAGGTCTCAAAGAATCAGAAGGACAGCAATCCCAGATGATTATGAAGTGTATGAAATAGAAGAGTTTTGGATGGAGGATGATCCCACCACATTCGAAGCTGCCATGAGAAGTGAGCATTCATCCAAGTGGCTTAAGGCCATGGAAGATGAAATGCAATCGATGAGTTCCAATGGAGTTTGGGACTTAGTAGAAATTCCTGAAGGAGCCAAAACAGTAGGCTGTAAATGGGTCTACAAGACTAAACGTGACTCCAAAGGGAATATAGAAAGATATAAAGCTAGACTCGTGGCTAAAGGATATACACAAAAGGAAGGTATAGATTACAATGAGACATTTTCTCCAGTCTCTTGTAAAGATTCTTTTAGAATTATGATGGCTCTAGTAGCTCATTATAATCTAGAACTACATCAAATGGATGTAAAGACGGCATTCCTAAATGGGGATCTAGAAGAAAATATTTACATGGTGCAACCTAAGGGTTTTGCTGTGAAAGGAAAAGAACACATGGGATGTCATCTTAAGAAATCCATCTATGGATTGAGGCAATCCTCAAGACAATGGTATTTGAAGTTTAACGAAACGATAAAGAAATTTGGGTTTAAAGAGAATATTGAGGACAATTGCGTATTCGCAAAGTTCAAGAAAGGGAAATACATTTTCCTTGTACTGTATGTGGATGATATCCTACTGGCAAGTAGTGATATTAGTCTATTACTAGAAACAAAGAAATTCTTGTCCTCTAACTTTGATATGAAAGATCTCGGTGAGGCTTCCTTTGTTTTAGGAATTGAGATTCATCGAGACAGAACAAATGGGGTTCTAGGATTGTCACAGAAGACATACCTAGAAAATATTTTAGAGAGATATAATATGCAGAAAAGTAATCCTACTCCTGCTCCAATAGTCAAGGGTGATAGATTTGGGAAATTCCAATGTCCCCAGAATGAATATGAAAGACAACAGATGAAAGCGGTACCGTATTCTTCGGCTCTTGGGAGCTTGTCTTATGCACAAACGTGCACTCGCCCTGACTTAGCCTTTGTCACAAATGTGCTAAGCAGATATCAAGAAGAACCAGGAATAGAACATTGGAAACTGGTGAAGAAAGCTTTCCGTTATGTGCAAGGCACGAAAGGTCTCATGCTGACTTACAGAAGATCTGATTCCCTAGAGATTAAAGGGTATGCAGATGCAGATTATGCTGGAGATGAAGATGACAGAAAATCCACGACAGGTTACATCTTCATGCTTGCTGAAGGAGCTATTTCGTGGAGAAGCTCAAAGCAACCAGTTACAGCATCATCAACGATGTATGCTGAGTTCATAGCATGTTATGAAGCCTCGACGCAGGTAGAATGGCTAAAGAAATTCGTACCCGATTTACGAATTTTGGATAGCATAGAAAGACCATTAAAGATGTACTGCGATAACCAGCCTGCAGTATTCTATGCCCACAACAACAAAAGAAGTACGGCTACCAAGCCGATACAAGTAAGATTTTATTCGATAAAAGATAGAATCCAGGATCACACCATAAGTCTCGAGCATATGAGATCAAAGAATATGCTTGCGGATCCGCTAACGAAAGGCCTACCACCCAATGTGTTCAAGGAACACTTAGCCGGTATGGGTTTAAGGAAAAGCCTATGATTCCTGGATTAGAAGGCCCGATAAGATATAAGAATTTGTTTCTGACTAGAGGCGTGTACGGTGGCTATTGATTCTATCGATAAAGAATCGTGACGATGAGATAAGCTCTGTACATAAATCTAAGATGAGATGAAAGATATACTGGAAAAGAAAATAAGATAAAGAGTGAGATCAAGGGGGAGATTGTTAGGTTGATCTCCTAAGCCCCAAAAGGCCCAAAGGCCTTTGGGCCTTGATCTGCGCCCTGATCGGGGGCGCCCAACCCTAATGGTTGGTGGGCCCCTGTCGCCAGCGCTATATAGAGAGGGGTGGGGGCCACGGCTCGGAACACGAAGTTGCACTGAGTACCAACTCCACCTACACTCAAACCCTAGACCGATCTAGAGGGTTAGCGCTACGGCGGCGGGAAGCTCCACCACTCCCTTTATCGCCGTTCCCGGCCAAAGCCGGTGGCGCCCTGAAGGACGTCGGGACTTGCTGCGCAGAGCTACGGCATCATCATCTACTCCGACCGTCGCTGCCCGTGCGCAGAACTTCACCGACGAACCCGCAATGGCATCATCAGAGCCATCCAACACCTCTACACGCGATGGTATAGATCTAAACCCTTCTCTTACTCTGTTCCTAGATCTAGAGTCCATACATGCACATACACATACACAGTGACACATACACATGCACATACACATAGATCAAGCATTTCCTAGTCTAGATCTACACTGCACTCGCATAGACCCTATCACGCTGATGCACCTCCGTGTGGGTCAGGTGCCCGTGGTGGTGGTCACGTCCAAGGAGCTCGCTCGCGACGTGCTCAAGACCCACGATGCCAACTTCGCCACCCGCCCCAAGCTCGTCGCCGGCGGCATCGTCGCCTACGACTGGGCTGACATCCTCTTCTCCCCCTCCGGCGACTACTGGCGCAAGCTGCGCAGGCTCTGCATCCAGGAGATCCTCAGCACCAAGCGCATCCTCTCCTTCCAGCACATCAGGGAGGACGAGGTCCTATTCTTGATATAATTATCTCTGCACCACCCAATCAACTAGCTAGTCAGCTCAACAAGTCAACATACATGCATGCATATACTGATATACAGTATATATATAAATATATAATCGATCGATCGATCAGGTGTTGAACCTCGTCGACGAGATCCGCGCTGCCGGCTCGTCAACGCCGGTGGACCTGAGCTCAAGGCTCCACCGGATCACCAACAGCATCGTGTCTCGGGCGGCGTTCGGGAGGAAGAGGAGCAACGCCGCCGACTTCCTGGCGGCCATCAAGCAGAGCGTCGTCATGTCCTCCGGCTTCTACGTCCCGGATCTCTTCCCTAGGTTCACCGGCATCCTCAGCGTGCTCACCGGCATGAGGCGCAAGCTCCGAGCCATCCGCCGGACCGTGGATGGCATCCTCGAGGAGATCATCTGCGAGAGGGAGGAGATGCTCAAGCAGGCCAGGACCGATCTGCCTCTGCTGCAGGGGAATAATAAGGAGGAGGAGAACCTGTTGGACGTGCTGCTGGGCCTGCAGGAGAATGGCCACGACTTTGGGTTCCCCATGACACGCGACACAATCAAAGCAATCATCTTGGTTAGTAGTATTTCATATTTGTATGTATGCTAACTACTTAGTACAGATTTTTCTCATTAACGATAGATGTATGATATCATTCTCCCAATGCATCTACATAATATAATAGGATATGCTTGCGCTGTTGGAACTGGAACGTCCGCGTCTGCCATGGAGTGGGCCATGTCGGAGCTCATGACAAACCCTAAGGTGATGAGGAAGTTGCAAGCCGAGATCAGGGCAGCGTTCCCCGGGAAGCAGCAAATCATCACCGAGACCGACCTCCGAGCAAGTGATCTCAAGTACCTAAAATTTGTGATGAAGGAGACGCTAAGGCTGCACCCTCCTGCTCCATTGCTTGTCCCTCGGGAAAGCATCGAGGCCTGCGAGATCAACGGATACATGATACCAGCAAAGGCAAGGGTCATTGTGAATTCATGGGCCATCTCAAGAGACCCAAAGTACTGGGAAGATGCCGAGGAGTTCAAGCCCGAGAGGTTCCAAGGTGCTGCACTCGACTTCTTCGGAAGCAACTACGAGTACACTCCCTTCGGGTCAGGGAGAAGGATGTGCCCTGGGTACAACTATGGCCTGGCCAGCATGGAGCTCACCTTGGCGCAGCTCTTGCACTCGTTTGATTGGAGCCTTCCAGATGGAATGGACCACGTGGATATGAGCGAGGCCCCAGGATTGGGCGTGCGCAGGAAGACACCTCTTTTGCTGCGCGCTACCCCGGCCCTTCCTAGGAATTAATACACGGTCTACTCCGATATACAAGCCGTTGAGGGATCGAGGAGCTGGAGTTGGTTATTAGTGGCATCACGATTTTCTTCCTATACAAGGGTCTAGTGGAAATTAAGGTCCTATTGTTTTATGTAATAAAATACTTTATGGTTTGCTTTCATTTCTTCTAAAAAACATTATTATGTATGTCCCTACTCCCTACCAAATTAAAGATTAAACTTTGTAAAGCCATTGCTATATTTGTGTGTCAGTGTGTGCTATAATATATATCCTTTATTTTTGTAATAAGTGTTTATCTAGTGTTTTCTCTGCTTACAACATGAAGGCCACAAAACTCCCTTGAATAAAACCTAAACATTAAACATCATTGGAGAGGAGTTCTCCTGGAAGACGAGCATCGTCCCAATTGTGAGGAGCTACACACGGATCGTATAGAGCATCATCTTGCAAGAGTTCATTAGATTATGTGTTCATAATTCTACCTACACAAAATGCAGCATTTTCCTTTTAACCCCCCCCCCTCTCTCTCTCTCTCTCTCACGCACGCACGCACGCACTATGGCGCAAAACTAGATAAAAATTACTATGCCCCACATGGGGAACCGAAGAAAAACAGGCAACAGCACTAAAGAAACGCCTAGCACAAAAAACAAAACATAAAACTAGCAGACGAAAAGGAGTCAACAACAACATTGCACATATGATTAAGCAAAGGCCCGTACTTGTACTTCCTCTGTTCCAAATTATTAGTCATCCTGGTTTTTTACTAGATTCATTAAAGATGCTATGGATTTAGACAAGTATAGGTCTAGATTCATAGAAGATGCCATGAATTTAGACAATCAAAATGGCACTTAGGATAATTTGGAACGGAGGGAGTATATGAATCAACCAGCCATCCCCTATTTTGTTCGGTATTTTTTTCACAAAATTAAGCCCCTCTTTTCATGAATCAACTCACCCTCACCTTATCCCTAATAGGAAAGGTTTCTCAGAAGCCCCTAAACTTTATGTGAATCAATATGCCATCCAATTTATTTTTAAATAATCTTCGTATTAGGGACTGAAACCTATATTTTATTTAAATCCAAGCCATTTATTTAAATCTTATACACTCCTATATTTAATGTGTTTCTACAATTTTAGCCATTCTTGCATTCATGTGATCATATCATGTGTACAGTCGTCTATCCTCCATCATGATTCCATATATAAATTTTTCATGTTGATCTATTTACTGATGTTAGTTGTGTTTTATTAATTGTGTGTTTGATTTTGATATGGTTTATTTACCCGAACAGAAGCAACACGGATCTAAGTATATTAATCACCATGTAAGGACGCAACCATCATATTCATATCTTTTATCGAGTAGTATTCTATCTTTAATCGAGTAGTTCCATGCTCTTATAATCGAGAGTACAAGTAGAAGAAAATGATTAATTTCAAATTTTACATTCCTTTACAAAATCTAGTAGAATGTCGTCGCAAATTAACCTGTCGACCAACATAGGTCGAGATCAAGAAACGGCTGGAAGATTATTTGGCAGGTGCCGGTGAAAACAGAACATTATTATTGTTAGTAGATTTTTTTTCTATTTTTTTTTGTTATGTAAATAAAGAAGGGTGGCGTAAATTTATTTGCACACACGAATTGGAAAGTTGATGAGGACTTAAATTTGTTGGTGGTATGATATGGTGACCATACTGGGGTGCCGGCCGGCCTGGGCCTGCTCGACCTCCACCGATCGAGCTCTCGCTGCTGGCTTGCATGCATGGATGACGAGTCATCTATCCGTAGCTAGCTAGCTTGTGATGCGCATATATAGTCAGTCCGATCCCGGCAATTTCAATATGGTCGCACTGAATAAGTCGACGGGACTGGTCAGATCAACTGCATGCAACGAGAAGCTTGCATATATCTATTTCAGTGCCAACGTAACAGTGCTACAGTGAAAATTTCACTATATTTTTTGAGCATTTTCTTAACGAGTAGTAGTGAATTTTACTTTAGCATCAGTAAAAATATGACAAGTATCCTTGCTGTAAGTATCTCGTATACTCTCTTAATTAATTTGTTTCTCGGGACATACACCTAGTTGTTTGTCCTAAATAAGATGTTTTTTTTCATCTTTTCTCCTAATGATTTACTTCAAGTAGGAAAAAAAATTAAATAGTACTTTTCAGAATAAGTAAAAGGTTTTTACGTTGTCAGTATTTTATTCAAAATAAATCTACTATAATTAAAATGTATGATTAGTTTTATATGAGTCGCGCGGTATTTAAATTGTTTATTTAGAGTTAAAGCCAAAAAGTTTAACTCAACTTACAAGTAGTAGTATTTGTGTTAGGCCCGCGTTGTACTGAAGCTAAAAAAAAAGAGTAAAAATGCTCCAAAGAAGACGTAAAAGGAGTGTTGGCCACTGTGGCCGGGGGATAGATCAAATCCCCAAAGGTCTCTCTTGCCTTTGGGATCCAGGCCAGACTATTTCCATCGATGAATAATTCCGTGGTCTCTCTTTCCGTCGGTCGGGCATTAAATTACTAGGTCGTGGTCGGATGCAGTAACATCCATCCGATCCGATCCGATCCGTCCTTGCTGGTGGCTGCAGTGCTGACCGGCAGACGCATAGGCAGAGCTGAGCCGTACGTCGTGTCACTCTTCTTAGCACTGTTGAACGTTCAGCTCGATCTGCAGGTGATATGATATGCACGCATTTACTGCACTTCACCGCTTCCACCGACTCTCTGGCGCCGATCCATGCGCCCGCGCCGCCCAGCATCTTTCATCTATCTATCACTCGCTGCGAATATACTATGAGCTCTCTCTCTCTCTCTCTCTCTCTCTCTGTGTGTGTGTATAAAGAGCGAGAGCTCAACGATACCTTGCCAGAAGAGCTCGTTGCTAGCTTAGCTTGCACGTACCGAGACACGTACTGATACATAGGATCTAATTAATCCTGGCGATCGATCGAGATGGCTACTCATCATCATTCCGGTGCCGTGGCCTGCTGCTGCCTCTTGCTCCTTCTAGCCGCCACCATTCTTCTTGCTGAGGCCGCCAGGGACATGCCACCCGCTGCTACTAGTAGTAATACTAACGGCGGCGGCAAGAGCGGTTACGAGGAGCGCAAGACCTTCCTGGGTGGAGGATACGGCGCCGGCGTCGGAGGCTTCGCTGGCGCCGGAGGCATTGGCGGCCTAGGAGGAGCGGTCGGGGGAATCGGTGGCCCACTCGGAGGCGTTGCAGGTGGCGTCGGTGGCCTTGGGGGACTTGGTGGCGGCGCCGGTGGACTCGGAGGCTTTGGCCCGCTCGGTGGCGGCGGCGGCGGACTCGGAGGCCTTGGCGGCCCTCTTGGTGGAAGCGGTGGCGGCCTTGGTGGTGGCGGCGGCGGCCTTGGCGGTGGCGGTGGAAGTGGCTGCCTCCACCCGTGATCTCCATTGCTAGATGCATGCATATATATCCTAGCTACTAGCATCTAGTACTCCTCTAGTACGTGATGGTTAAGCTACCTATAATAAGGTCGGACATGCAAGCATGTATCGATCCCTACTTGGTTATTTCTAATTGCATCAGTACTCTTTCTTCTTGCTTATCATCACTAAGTGAGATAATAACAGGTCTCGTGCGTGCTACAATTCTCTCTCTCTCTTAAATATATGTATATATAGCACAATTACATATGCCCATAAGCACATACGTACACTCACTCAAGTGAATACACCCTGGTCCTATAAGTCCAAGAGACTTAGCATATGCATCGATCTCCAATCAAACCATCCTCCCGATCCCATATCTGGTGATTAACCGTGCAGTCACCAATACACATGGGCAAACGAGACACCAGCACTATCTGGCACGGCACTAGGCAGCACGATCCGTGCCACTGGCTCGGCACTAGTACGACACTAAACTCCAGGCTTAGTGTCGTGTCGTGTCATGCCAAGGGGTAAGATAGTGCCCGTGCCGGCACTGGCACTAAAAATCGGAAGACACTCAAAATAACCAGAAATTCATGAACATCATAAAGACACTATGACAGTAAAACAGATGTAACAAAATACCAATTTTATTAGGGAGCTTGTGCAATGGCTGGCTCATTAAAAACATGTCTAGGTAAAATTCACCCTTGTGAGAAACCCTAGATAGGAAAAGAGTACAGCCAAGCTCCATTAAAAAAGTTCAATGTTCATTGTCTCATCAACAGCAAGTCCACGTAGTCTAAAGTCCTGAATATTACAAACCATTACATAAATGATAAAATGCTCATGAATCAAGATCAGCTCCATGGAAGACATCTTCAACCTCCTTTCCTCCACTTCTTGTTGCAACCTTAATTATGTGGCCTCCCAGTCCTTGATGTAGGTGAGCATATCCACCATCTTAGGATTCAGTTTAAAATTTTCCCAAAACTCAGAATCCACAATTTTATTGTATAACATATTTTAAAATTAAAAATGCCTATGTAATTCATTCACACAAATATTTACATAGGATCCGTTATTCCTACGATTCAAACACCAAAATTTCTTCAAATTGAAAAGTATTTAATACAAAATTGCTCAAAGTTTGAAAACCTAAACATTTCCTACAAAATTGCTCAATCTGTTGCACCTATGATTCGAACACCAAAACTTAAAGATTTCCTACATTGACTTGGGATGCGGCGGTAAACAGAGACCTTAAGACGTGGAATATTTCCAAGGAAGTAGCTTTCGTTAGGAGCGCTTGGAAACTAGCTATCAATGTGCCTGAACATTGAGCTTGTTTCTTGGGTTTGTTATTTAAAAAGTAGCTTAAAATTTCAAAATCAACAAATTTGCTACAAAGAAGACAAATCCAGAGCTCTGTTCAAATGCTCCGTTAAACCCAACATTCGAGTGCCGAAGCACCTTCAAACTAAAAAATTTTCAACCTAAATGTGCTCCAAATTCCAAGACCTATAACTTCTATACATTGCGATTTTATAATTCAATGCTCCTTTCTAATTTCCTTCTAATATTTTTAAAAATCCAACAGAAGATACAATGTGTTTTCGCAATTCATTTACAAAAATCATGATTGACGTTCACACGGTATATGTAACGGTTACGTATGCCTTCCAATCCAACATGGCAACATGTACTCCTATTAACCTCTAAAAACTTTCATTCCTACCAACATGTACTCCTATTAACCTCTTGAAGCTTTGAGAACACATTTCAGTTTCAAAAGTGCTAAATAGTATTTGCAACCACCACTAAGCCCAAATGAAAAAAATACATGAGCTGGTTCACTCTACTAATGTGCTAAATAGTATTTGCAACCTCAGGTTGATACACTGTTTCTTACCCTACTAATACTTTTTTGGAGTTTATCTCTTACTCTCTCCATATCGGCAATAGAAGGCATTTAGTATGGGGTTATCATACGAAGGAGTGATTAATTAGGGTTCCATATTTGCCCTTATTAAATAGAATCGTGGGCGTATAGAAAACGAGAACTCATAAAAGGTTTCGCTTGTTAGCCCAGGGATAGTGGCTGTCGTCCTTCAGGGTGGCAACAGGGTGGGTCGGGGTCGGGAAGGCGACCCTCGTCCCCGCCTCAATGCCCAGTAAGCATTTCCCGCCCGACCCCGAAAGCATTAACGGCGCAAAAATCTCCCCCGTCCCCGTCCTCGGTGGATCCCCATTCCCCATTAGGGCCCCGCGGGGACTGCTGTACAACATGAAAAACACCTCATTTTGGTCAGTTCATGCATTCATGGTCCAATCAAGCCATCCAGGCAAAGCCAAAAAAGGCAAGCAAGTAGGAAGTTGGAAGAAGCACAGACAAATCGAACCAGCAGATCTACAAAAGTACAAATCCTTGTTCTACGCACATGCTCAACTGCTCAAGCAGACGAGCAGTGCGCGCTAGAGCCTAGAGCACGAGCAGATGGACGGGGACACGGGGCAGCTGCCAGCCGAGCAGGGAGACGCAGACGCGGACGCCAAGGCTTGAAGTCGACCAGGGATGGGGTGTGGATGACGAACAGGAGTGGTGGTGGGCAACAGCCGCCATCTAAGATGGCACACACGCGCTGGGTGCTCCCGAGCGATGGCAGCAGCTGGCGCTCGTGCACGTAGTAGCGAAGGTGAGAGGAACTTTGGGAGTGACTGCAAAGTGCATTGGCGGCACTGTTCACCGCCTTCTGTTCTTGTGGATGGAGAGAATGGATAGAATTTGGGTTCGGCGAGGGGTGTTGGGTTTATATATGTGCACTAGTAAGCTATGTTGGGCTGGACTGCCACTACTAGTTGATGGGCCAATGTTTCGTGGCCTTACTGGTGCCCCGCGGGGCCAAAATAATCCCCGCCCCCGTCCTTGGTTGGTTTCAGGGCCCCGCCCAATCACCCCATTCTTGCCCCATTCAAGGTGGATCCCCGCGGGGATCCGTCTCCACGGGCCACGGGGAATTTTTGCCACCCTGAGAATGTTTTGGTAGGCAAAAGTCCATGCCTCTATTACCACCAAAATCGTTTGGAGGCTATAGGTGGAGCACTCGATTACCACCAAACTTGATTGGTTATTTGATGTGATCATCTCTATCTCTATGAAAATGTTTTGGTAGGCAAAAGTTCATGCCTCTGTTACCACCATAATAGTGGGTTGTTGTAACACCCTGGCCGGGGCTTAATAGGATTGACAAGAATACTCATACCAATAAGTTGCAACTTTTTTTCCGAGAGTTCATCTCGAAAGAACTCTGAGGTTAAGCGTACTTTGACCATGTAACCTGTGGCTGCTGGGAAGAGCAAAGTGTGTGTATCTTACTATAAGCGTTTTCTTAAAACGGCTGGCGAGTTCCTCGTCCACTATCTAAAACCTGTAAACCAGTGATACCAGTAGTACGTAGTATATCCTCGTGAGTACAGCACGGGCATGACACCTCACTGGAAAATATTTATCGTTGGATAAGAATGGCATTCCTCGCCGGTGATATATAGAGAAGTAGAGAAGAGATAAGAACAAATAGGAGGATTACATGTTTTGGGGGCAAACTTATTAATTCGTAAATGTTATACGTATTTAAAAACGGAGGGAGCAGGATTCCCAGCCCATACCGTTTTAGAAAAAGGATTCCCAGCCCATAGGTAAACCTAAAATTACTTTGAATAGAATCAAGAAAATAACAGTAACGATCAAAGTTAATGTTGTTAACACTGTGCACTGTAGAGTGATCACCCAAATCCACGACATGTACTAACCAACTAAACCAATAAGGCTGAACTGATGGAGCGAGCAAAAATCACCAGCACCACAATATGTATGCGAATCGATCACTTGCATATGCCATGGCAAACTGAGAGGATTATGATGAGGATGAGCGCGATCACGATGCCCAAGACGATGAGCTTGATCTTCATGTTCTGGTACCACATTTTGCGCCGCACCCGCGCGCCTTGCTGCCTGAAATCAGCAGCCTGGTCGTGCAGCTGCTCTGTCCTTGTGACGAGCCCATCAATCTGCTCACTGCGATCGATGACCTGGCAAGAGCATTTCCATCAAACTCACCGAATCACAAATCAGAACAAGTGCTACTGAAACTAAAATAGTGTCAAGATCAAAGAAGAATCAAAGAAAATTAAGTGGAGGTTTCGGTCAAGGTAAACAGCAATCGTGCTAGCCAAGTGGAGTAGCTCCACAGCCAGACTCGATACGACATTTACCTTGTCAATGTTTTCCATCATGACGCCTTTCACTTGATTGACCTGAGCTTTCACTTTGGACAGCCTGCTCACCTCCTCTGGGTGATCCGTGCAGTGCTGCATCTGATCTCGAAGCCTGGGCCTGTACAAGGATCAAGCGAGGATTATATCTAGAAACTCTTGATAATTAAATACGATAAAGTATTTGCAGATGAAATGATATATGATTATTACCCGAAATCTCGGCTGAGACTGTTGGCTGTAGCCGTGGCAGCTTTGCCCCCTGCGTATCTCTTGTTAAAATCTTCCTTGATCATCTCCAGGAAGGCCATTGGAATCTCTCGGCCAGCCGACTCGGTTGCCACAACACAGTATGCTGCAGTTCATTTTGTTGAAGACGCTTCAGTCAGTCAGCTCTCTCGCTCTCTCTCTCTCTCTCTCTCAAACATTTGTGTAACATTTGCTTTCAGTCCCGGATAATCAAGTAGTGAATTTTATGACGGGAACGGGACTAGGGGGATATATTGGCATGAAGAGAAGGAATACAACAGCACTTCCGATGGACAAGATTGGAATCGGATCCTACATCATCGAGAAGTTTATCCAAAATAAAAGAAAGTAAAATCACCCAGTTTCAGACCGAAGCTTCTCCAATTGGAATGGGTTGTTCATATATGAGTTGGTGGTTATTGTCAAATGGGGATCACAAAGTCTCAAACAGACCAATTCAAACCCATCTTTCTGAGTGCAGGAAACTCTGACTGCTTCATCTTTCTGAATATATATGAGCAACTGCGACTTTTAACTCTGAATATTGGTGCAGTGCAGACTACCAAACGATCATACCTTATATAGTATTAAGAAGAAGTGTGACCATAGTAGACAGATACCGTCCAAGCAACCAAAGGAAGGGATAAACAAGAATTAAAGCAGATAAGCTAATCCAAAGGACATCGATCAAATATACTGTACGTAATTATAAGGTATGCTAATTTTTGGTTGGCACAAGAGAAGACACCGTACTGTATCCGTCGGCGACGAGGAAGTTGAAGGTGTGGCCGTCGCAGGTGTAGGTGAATCGGTTGTTCCCCGCCGGCAGTCGGTTGAGGCACTGCGCGGCGATGTCCCGGAAGTTGCCCGTGTAGGACGTGTGCTCCGCCACCGCCACCGTGCCCCGCGCCACCATGGCGTAGATCAGCGCTCCTTCCGGCGGCTGCGCCATCGATGATCCTACCTGCAGCTGAGAAAGAAAGAAAGAAAGAAAGAAAGAAAGAAGAGGATGGAGCTCTCTGCTCTTCTTGGAAATGTCCTATGCTTTGCGGCCAAGGAAATGGTGGTCTTTACTAGGTAGGAAGTACGCCGGCAGGCAGCTACAGATTCGATTAAACTAATCCAGGAGGCTATGTCTTCGTTGAAACGCCTCTTTGTCAAGGATTCTAGATGCCAAGCCCTGCTGCTGACGGTTATTAAAGCAGTGGCGAAAGGTCAGAGCCGTCCGTTGGTCCATCCAACATCCATTGACTAGACTACGGTCTATTCTCTTCATCTTCTCCCGCGTTACCTTGGATGACTTGGTCGGCAACAAGACAATTGAAAAAGCAGGTGCTTTTACATGTTCAAAACATGGAGCCTCTCAAGAATGTTGTGGGTACTGGAGCCTCTCCTGGAGCAGAGCACAGCAGAGTAGAAGAGAAGAGAAGCAGATCACGCACAAACATGTGAAAAGTTTCATCAACACATTACACATGGAAATAAAGAACCACGCTATCCTTGGCAATATATATAGACGGCTAAAGTTACACTGAAATATATTGATCACCAGATGTTCAGGTTCATTCATACCTTCATAGTAAAAGTACTACGTGCGGATGCGGAGATACAACAAGCTAACCCTACACATGAGAAGACTAATGTGGTAGTACAACAGCAACATGGCACAAGTTAAATGGCCGGTCTCTGCCCCTGCCCGACAAAACGGCGATGACCTACAAGTCATAACAACCATGTATGCATCGCCAGCAGCAGCAGTCCATGCGTGTGTATGTATTCATATATAACACAGATTTGGGTCAGAGGCATCACGCTACTTGCACTGCCTCGGGTGGAACTTCTCCTCTGACAGCAGCAACGTGATCAGACGCTGCAGCCTCACCGCTCCACGGCCAGGCTCAAGGTGACTGGTGTTGCCTATGACAGAGCAAGGGTCGCTCCCGTTCTCTCGTGTTCCAGCGCACCAGCCTCCAGGGGTTGGCATGTCTACGCTGCGGGACAGGATCTCCTTATCTATCGTGTCTAGCACCGGGTCACCTGCGTGGAACTTCCGAGCAAACGGTGCATCGCTAGCAACCATTCTGTCCAAGTCTTCGATCGTCAGGTAGTGCGGATGCTGCTTTGGAGGGTTGTCCCATGAGATGTAATGCAGGTCATGGTTCACAGTAGTGTTTTTGAATTCCTCAGCGTTGCAGACCACAGTGTGGAAGTAGCCTTCTGGCGAGGAGATGAAATTGGAGTAGTACATGAGCACCGTACGAGGTAGGTTGTCCCAGCCCCATATGCAGTATTCAACAAAGGGCCTAGAGAGTGCCATCCATGCAGAACCTGCAATGCAATATCATCACGATCGACACTAAAACACAACACTTATTGCCCAAAGGCTCAAAATAATAAAGCAAAGCCTCATTCCATAAAAGACAGACACTAGCTTTGCTGGTTTGAAAATGAAGGGTAAATGTCAAAAAAAAATCCTCGATAACAGTTAGTTACAAAAGAAAGCAATTGCGCTTCTTGGTACTGATAAACACTGCAACTTGATCTTCACTGCAGAGGTAAGCTCCGCATTTTTGCATATAGCCAGTGTTTGCCTACACGGCTCGTTTAGGCTGTTTACACGGCGTGTAAACGCTACTCGATGGCAAGCCGTGTAGGGCGATTAGCCGTGTAAAACCGTTTCAACCGTTTAAAAGGTCGGTTAAACAGCCGTGTAGACCGACTTTTTGCTAAACGATGGGTCACCGACCGTTCACTGTTTAGCGTTTAGGCTAAACTGGTTATAGCCATTACTTAAGAAACTGGAATAGATTAATTCCATGCCATTAAATTAAAGGCATGATTAATGGATGCGAAATAGTGGAGCACCACATAAGTAAAAAAAACTATAATTTTGTGGCAAGTCCATGGTCACAGATTCAGAACATAGTAACAGACACATAACTACATGAGACAGGGATAAAGATAAGTTTTCAAGTCAATGGAAGCCAGCGTATACTGTGGCCAAACATGATACTAGTTTCCAAAACAGGAACTCATGTTTACATCAAAATTTTGAAGAAATAGCAAGCACTATTTCAGAGATCAATAATAATTATGTTGTTAGAAGCTTTCAACATCACATTCACATATCTAGCCAAGAACAAGAATTGCAAGGTTAAGCTACACAGTTCCATCTAGAATGTGAATCTTGTGACTAGCTGTAGGTAGGTCATATGAGTTGGGAGCATGAGCGTACCAGTGAAGAGCTTGAAGGCTGTTGGCACGCTCCGCCTCTGTGGTATCCAGAAGACATCGGCCTTCTTTTTCATGTAGAGCCCGGGGTCAATTATGACAGGCTTGGCCCTCTGAAATCTACACAGAATGATAGATAACAAGGTTAGGCATTGGCATCCACAGAGGTCTGGTCTGCGAAGAACTTCATGAAGTGAGGCAGGAAGCGCGTACTCCTTCCATCCGATGTCGCTGGTGTGGTCGATGAAGTTGAGATCACGCGGCAGCTTGGAGAAGACATGTATCAGATCTGCAAGGAGGCGGCAAGCTTGAGAGTTACTATGTTTCCAATCCAATTCCAAGGAGGAGTTTGGATGAAGAGAGGGAGAAGAGAAAGGCAGCCCTACATACCATCCTGCGTGACGAGCGGGTAATCGGAGGCGGAGAGGTTGATGAACCAGTCCCAGTCGGAGCCGCCGGCGCCGGCGTGGCCCCAGAGGAAGGCAGCGGCGGCGTGGAGCGTGTTGGCGACCATGGTTGGCCCGCGGTAGGTGATGAGGTTGGCGCGGTCGACGACGCGGACGTTGGCCGCGGCGGCGATGACCGGGTGGGCTGCGAGGCCCGCGGCGAGGTCCCTCCGGTCGGAGTCGGGGGCCTCCGCATCGAGGTGCAGGATGTAGCGGTTCCTTGGGTGGTAGAGCGCGAGGAGGACGCGGCGGAGCGCGGATGCGTCTCCGGCGGAGCCGGAGATGAGGAAGGCGATGCGGGGGAGGCCGGCGGCGGGGGACGGCGGGGTGGGGGCGAGCTTGTGCTCGACGAAGAGGGACGGGGAGGGCGAGGAAGACGAGGCCGGGAACGGGAGGGGGAAGGTGGTGAGGGCGACGAGGAGGAGGAGCGAGAGCGCGGAGCCGAGGGCCAGCGGGAGCAGCCAGCGGCGGTCGACGGCGGCGGCGTGGAGGGACTGGGGGATGAGGGGCTTCATCGCCGGCGGAGGAGGTGGGCGTGGGCCCCACGAGGCAGCGACTACTTTGCCTTGCTTTTTTGCTCTAGTAGGCTAGTCTATCTTATCTATCTGCCTATCTGGGTGTGGTTGGTTCACCTGTCCAAGTTTTTTTCTTTTCTTTTGTGTGTGTTTTGATTTGATTTTGCCGGCAAGCCAGTCTAAGTAATTCTTTTTTTCCTTGACTATCTCCGTTATCAAATTAATTGATTAATTAATTGATGATTTTTTTTACTTTAGGGCTTTGTGATATATCTTTCACAGAAATGTTCTGAACTGAAGACAAAGTCAAAAGAGGAGATACAGATTCTCCTCGTCAGCTGATGACGAGAAGATACAGATTTAGTACACGAACAAACATCGTCAGTATCTCTTCTCTGCTGCGTAATTCTGAGGTACAGATGAGATGATACAAGCAAGTGCTAATTGCAGAAAACAATCGCAAGAAATTCTTGCAGAACCTCTCGCCCGATATATCGATTATTCACCACAACACACAGCAGCTTGCTCATGATATAGTGATTATTTTTTTTCGAGAATACGCCTAGAGCTGCGTATCTTATATATTAAGAACACACACGCGGGCCTACAAACCAGGCACACGCACACGGCTCACAAAATCAAACTAGAGGTGTTACTAGCCTAACTACTTTACAACCAAATTAGGGGTGGCCAGTCACAAAGAAGAAGACCTACAAAACCCTCGGGGGCCCGACCGCCACCCTAGTCGGCCAGCCAACTGCCCCAAGGCCGGTGGCCCCAGCCTGCACCCACAGGGAAGCGTCCTCCAGCAGCTCCGTCATGACGTCGGCGACATCCGGCGTGGCTGCTCTGAATACACATGCATTGCGCCTCTTCTATAATCTCCAAGACACGAGCAGAACAGTTGAGTCAATTCCCTTGCACAATTCGTTGGTCCTTCCTCTCCGAGAATGTAGCCACTAGCCTACCAGTGAATCATTTGGCCGCGTGAATTCCGGTATATTAGTGATCCTCGACACGTGGAACCATACCGTCCTGGTGAAGCAACAATGGTGGAATAGATGGTCGCAAGTTTAATTTAAGTATAGGTAGCCAACATGAAGGCCTTCTTCCTCCTTATAACATAGTATTAACATGTTTAATTAAGCGTTTTAGCCCTCATCTGTTTTCCATCCTTGCAAACACCTCAACATATACAGTACTATGCAGTAGTAGTATTTACCAAAACCCTGGTGCGGGCAGCAGCAACCTGCAGGCTAACATTCCTATGTTATGCTGTAATATGGGCTGAGTGATGAGCAGGACAAGCTTCTACCTCATCAACACCCAAAACATAACAAGAGACGACAGCAGCAAGAGCACTCCCATCTGACGACTGCTCACTGCTGCGGATGACGACGGACCAGGAGGCGTTGTCGTCACGGCTTTCTCTGTTGGGCAGTTGTAACTGCAGAGGCTGGGCCTGACCACTCGGTAGACGCCTTTGCTGGCCAGCACATAGACGTCCTTGCTGTTGTCCTCACCAAAGGAGTATATGTAGCCAAGTGACGGGAGAGGGCTCCCAGCAGCCGTCTCGCAGGCCATCGGAGACTCCTTGGAGCAGCTGAAGGGGATCAGAGTGGAGGTGTAATTCCCGCTGCTCTCTGGGCTCTCTGTGCCTGTCCACATAGCCAAAGCGTACAGGTCCGCGTACAAGTACCTGCACCATGGATACATACACCTTATTATTAAGATTTCAAGAGCTGATGAACGCATATATCAATACAACACTTGATGATGGTACCTTCCATACAAGCAGGGATCAGCAGACCCTCTATACACATAACCTCCCATGATTGATGCAGATCCGATGTTCTTGTTCACATCAGAATGGCTGTAACCCATGATAGGAGGGATGGCGTTTATGGAGTTGAGTGATGTGTTCCCTCCAGGTGCCCATTGTGGACTATAAACAAGTGGACCCTCCAGCGCACGCCATCCATAGTTTCCACCTTTGGAGATCAAATCCACTTCTTCATATCGATCCTACACATATTCGATGAGCCATGACTAGGGAACAAATTAAATCCCCGACTTTCAGCACCCAGGCTTATATCAAACTAAATCAAAATTGGCAGCTGCAAGATTAAACATACCTGCCCAACATCTCCACAGTAGAAGTAGGAAGGCCTCTCAGAGTCAAAGCTGCATCTCCACGGGTTTCTAAGACCCAATGCCCAAATTTCTGGTTCTAACTCGCTATCATCAGCATACGGGTTATCTTTTGGAATAGAATAATTCCCCCATAAACTCGTGTTACTGATGTCATTCGCTTCTGAAAAAGCGAAACAGAAAAACTGAAATCTTTAGGGAAAACTGTGTGCTAGAATGAACAGGTAATTAACCAACTAGTTATACTCTTACAGGCTCAATTGAATTCCACATATCAGTTTACAAGTGACAAGCCTCCAAGATTTAATAACCACAACCCACCAACCAGTGAAACACGAAAATGATAGCTAATAATGCTGCCAATCACTTTCTTCAAAAAAAAAAAAATGCTGCCAATCAGAAGATCCTAGTCATCATCTAGCATCTTTGACTAATCAGTTCTCGGTACAGGAAAAGATATAGTGACGTGTCCAATATTTTGCTAACGTAAGTACATAATACTGGGCAAAAAAAAAAATAGATGCATCATCGGAATAGTCTCACACTCTCACTGGAGGTGCTAGTTTGTGGCTAGGACCCAGGAGTACCGCTTTGTCCTTTGGTTGGTCAGACGCCAAAGTTTTCATGTAAAATTAACTCAGAGGAAGCACAGGAGCAGTTTATGGAGAAGTAACCATAGAAGCTGAAAGGACTTAAGGGAGGTTGACAAAAGTTGGGATTCTGATTCGAGCAAAGAAACAAAAAATTTCAGTTTGAATAAGCAGGCAAATGGAATAAAGGCTCGAAGACTTACTCAGTGTATTGTCAATGTCAAGCCTCATAATTTTGCCCAAAAGTGACTTCTTGTTCTGAGCGAAATTAAAAGGGTCTCCCTTTCCCCCACCATCCCCCATCATAAGGTAGAGGTATCCATCGGATCCAAAAAGTACCTGGCCTCCGTGTTGAGACGTATACGGTAGCCCCATAGTAAAAATCCTTGTAACTTCAGATGGATCAGCAGACGTTGCCTAACAGAAAAATGTTTAAAGAATGAGCGTGTGAGGACTAGACTAGACATGAATGGAGGAGCATGTTGAGATGAGCAAACCTCAGAAACGTTAGCCGATGAACCTTTGGCTGAATATTCTGATACGACCACTTGATACTGGCATGGTAGAGCACCATTATCTGTACCAAGCTTTGTGGGATCACAGCCCACATCAGAATTGCAAGAGCATCTTCCCGTACAGCTGGACGACTTTGTCCTATCACAGTTGTAAGAGGCAAAGAATCGGCCATTGGTTGCAAATTCCGGGTGGAAGGCCATACCCATGAGTCCAAACGCTGAATCGTAGTGCACCTGATCGGTCAGATCAACGAATGGGCTTGCTTCTTCGAATTGTAGAGTACCCCCGGATCCTTGCTCAGGGACAGTTGCCAGCCATATCTTGCCAGCTTGGCTGCCCAAGAAGATCCTGTTGGATCCATCAGGGTGAGGAGCCATGTTAAGGTAGGATCCGTCACCGATCCTCTCCAGGCATATCCCTTTAGGAGAGGGCGAAGGCTGGGTGGTGTTGAATGAAACCGTGTTGCCACTGAAGCATACAGACTGATCATTAGGCGCGCCACCAAACGAAGAACAGAAGTCACTTACGGACTGCCAGGCATCGCTAAGCTTGGAAGGTGAGCTCGGAGGCGGTGCACTGCCTTGCAGGGAAGGTTGAAAAGGGGAGTTGTTGATTTTGACATCCTTGCAAGTTTCCCAGACATGTTTGCAGTAGTCCTGAGTGGTGTCCTTGGACTGAGCAGAGGTTGCTGAGGATGTGGAGTTGCAGAGGATGGGAATTGTTCGGATCTTTGGCCCGGCGTCGAACAAGTCAGCAGAATATGGGCTGCATTTCTGGAAGTGAATTCAAGTCAGTGTATTTATTGGCACTCCCCCTTTGTTGAGCGAGACATCTAAATTTCAGCGATGAGGGTATTGGCGACCAAATTCAGTTAATTGGAAAGATGGCATGATTTCTCAGGTGGTTCATTTTGTTTCTCATATTGTAGATGGGCACATGTATCTTTTCAGTTAATTTCTCATACTGTATTTTGTGAAGCATCTGTCAATTAGCACTAGATAGGTGTGACTGAGTACTAATCCGTGAAAGCAAAGGTTCAATCAATCTACAAGTTAGGTGAAATAAAAAGGAAGGAAAAAAGAGCGGTTGTATGTATGTAAAAGTAAAAGCAGGTAGCTCGGGACAAGAACAAAAGAGGGATGGGGAATTGGGGATGCTTACAGCGCAGAGGATTGACTTGAGGACGGCGGCGCAGGCTGTGTCGGAGACGTTCATGGCGTCGAACTGGGCGCCGAGCGCGGCGTCGGCGGCGGCGTCGCAGCAGCTGCTACTGCCGTTGCCGTTGCCGGCGCAGAACTTGAGCGTGGTGTTGAGCAGCACCGGCGCCCCTGTATGCAGGTATGAGATGAGCAGCGAAGAAGAAGGAAGAAGATCGAAGAAGGCGGTCGGGAACTTACTGGCGTCGGTGCATAGCGGGAAGGCGAGGGAGGCAGGGAGGAGCAGCGAGCCGACGCTCAGCAGCAGGAGCGTGGTGATGGCGCCACCGGGGCGGCGCATCTCCCTCGCTCGTTGCAGCAGACTTGCAGAATTGCAGTGCAGACTGACTGACAGACAGCTGCAGTGGCCTCTACTCCTACTACTATGTCCTATCATATGCGTTTTTTTATACTACCTATCATATGCGTTGGATTGGAGCACCATTTCATTTTATATGGTAGAAATAGTATTATATTGTACTAGCACGTCAAGTTGGCGGGCCTCGATCGTTTGGGTAATTGGGTTGGTCAGCACTCAGCAGCGGCCACTAGCATAGCAGCAATGCAAGGATTTGGAGGAGGAGATGGTTGGGAAGTGGAGCAATGAGGCTGAGCTAAGCTAGCTTCTGTCCGACAAAACATCCACGCTTTGCATTGTTTAATCTCTGCATCTGATAATCTTCCACCTTGCGAACATCACTCGACCTAATTTCAACGACTTAATTTCCACGGATTTTGACACGCTGCTTCTCAGGCCGTACTTTGTTGTCATCCAAAGGGATAAAAGGAATTGCCGCTGTGCAAACGAGACAAATTGTCAGTGTTCTGACACTGAAGGATGCGGATCGGGATGCCTTCCTTTCGTTTGCTGAAAAAAAGAGAGGAAAGAGGCATACGGATCGATCGGATCAGTTCTCGTTGACAAAATAAAAGGTACTAGGCGGTTCTCATCAATGCTAATGCAGCCAACAGTTCGAGACTACTCGTCCTCCAGTTGATGTTCTTCGTTACAGTGGTGGTTGCTGGTTGGCCGCCACTCCTCAATGCAAGTTGACCTTTTTTTCCTTCTCTTGATGACTCGGCCCCGTATGGTTCGATGCACTAAAGTTTAGTCATCCTTTTTAGGATAGTCCTAACCCAGACTTCATAGTAGAGTCTATCTTTATTAATTACCTTGCCATATAGGCATTTTGCTGATGTGGCAAGCAATTTATTGAGGAAATAGAGTAAAAATGTAGAAACCAGATCTAAGTTAGAGCAAGTATAGCAGGCTGCAAGAAGGCTAGATGCTTAGGTGGATGAGAGATAAGAGGAGAGAGATGAGAGGTGGGCTGTAAACTTACAGCCTGCTTAGGCACAAGAACCAATAAAAGTTGTGAGATAGACATGTGGGCCACATATTAATGAGGATGGGCTAACCACTGTATGAGTGGGCTAAAAGATGGGCTGTAAGGATCTATACAGCCAACAGCAGGCTGTATTATTAGCCTTGCTCTTAGACACCAAGTCTACACGCAAAACGAGAGAAATCTGGTTGAATGATTGGAGAGGACTATGATTTAATGATTGAATAGACTCCAAGATACAAAATCTGCATTGGAGATTATGGTTTCTTATGATAGAGTCTTCAACATATAGACTCTATGGGTAGAGTCTGGGTTGGGACTGCCCTTAGTCCTACCCTATCAACCCGTGCAGGAGCACGACCAAATTAGAATTAATATATAAAAATTATGCATCCTTATATGTGAAAATGATTTATACTAGGCTTTACAACATACCTCCGAATATATTTTGTGTGTATTTAATTGAACCCTTTGTTTGCCTATCTATGTAAACAACACAAAAAACTGGTATTCTTATCTCTTTCCTCATACATTAATACACGGTGACACAAATCATGGGCAACATGTTTATATTGGTACACTTTAATTTGCTGTTATAATTACATCATTTAGATTCAGCTTCAAGGTTATTCGAACTTTTAATAATGACATATTGAATAATTTCTATACAAATTTAGTGGGTTCTTTCACATTATTTTTGTAACGGTGTAGATGGGTAATTTACATGAAAATTAGAGAGTTACTTTAGATTATTTTTTTTAAAAAAAACAGTCTAGATGGATAATTTACATAAAAATTAGTGTTCCATTTTAGATTATTTTTTGTAATGAAAGAAAAAGTGGGTAATTTATATACATGTTCTGGGTTACTTTTACCTATTTTTATAATAACATATGTGAGTATTTTATTATAAAAATAACAAATCCAATGTCAATTATGATTAACTTGGTAGGTGGATGTTTTTCTGATTTTTGTGAGATTTCTTGGATTTTTTTTTAAAAGTGTCCACCTAGAATCCTAGGTGGTGTCATGTGGAGGCTTCAAAAGGAGCCTGCAATTTGTAACAACAAAATGTTAATTATTATATGGTTGTTTAAATAAACATATTATATTATTTTTTATATAAACATATTACCAACAAGCTGACTAAAAGGGGACAAGTCCTTTGGGGTAACTAAACGGCTCAAATTGACAGCCTATTCACCTCGTTATTGCCCCATTCCCCATCAACATGCGTATTCATTAGGAGTATTTTGGTCTTTGTTCAATTGTATTAATGGCCTTCAGTCACTTTTGGTCACTAGAACCAAATAGTGGGAGACTAGACTCTGTTTGGATTCCCTTGCTAAAGCTTAGTTGGCTAAATTAGCAACTTTGGATCCAGACGAATCCAACTAGACTTTTTTTTTTTTTTGCGAATCGAATCCAACTAGACTTTAGTTGGGCTCACAAAAAGGGATTTAGTCATTAGCCCGCAAAAAAGAACTTTTCAATCCCTTCTAGTGCCTTTCTTACCTTTCAAGCCTCAGCTATGATCACAGTAATTTCGTGTGGCAAGAGGGAACCCCTCCTAGCCATCACTATTGATGGTAGAGGGATCAACTGATTTAATGCCTCATTTCTGGTTCAGTGCCTCCTTTTGAAATCCAACGGACACTGACGACCAATGATCAATTTGGTGATCCACTTTTGGTCCACCACCAAATAAGCTAGTTCTTAACTGTATTCAAACATATGTTCTAATCCATGTGAAAGAGAGAGATAAGAGCCATCTTTTGGTCAAGAGATAATCTCATACGCACGTACGTACTGATGTGTGAGGTTATTTAAGTACAAAAGCTATAGCTAGTGTATGACTCTACAGAAAGACCTAGTAACTAGCTCTAACCATTGGAGGAGAGTTTTATGACAATTTCAAAATGTTCCAGTCTTAAAAACTATACACGCCCAATTTAATAGTGATACCTATCTCCACGATCATCATGTTAGTATTTTTCTACATGCAACTCATTTAATATGTTTTAAGCTCTTATGGTAATTTTCATGCGTGCCGATCGATCTATCGTCATGGATATGACGCATGCATGAATTGCTGGGGCGGCTTACCTTAATGTTGAAAGCAAATTCTTCCTTGGCTAGCTCTTCCTTGCCCCAGCCTTTTTCATGCGTGGGATGGGTGGGTCGTCGTCTGCATGCATCAGCTGGATCGAGATCCCTCACCTGCTCTCGATCACCACCACCTGCATCTCGACCATGCACAACCCGGCTGATACAGTGCCAGAGCTAGCCGTTGACTACAAGTCAACTACTACTCACCGGCTGCATATATATTAATTACTTGGTTCTTATACATCACATACGATGCATTTTTGCCCTGGTGTCTCTATATATATAAGCTTCGCCCGACGGCGCTGCAGGCAGGCATCGTCATTCGTCAGACAGCAGCTTACTGCCAGGCAAATAGGACTACATACTTAGGGCGTGCCATGGCCATGGTGGACCGATGGACCGGCTTGGGGTCGGCGCTGGCGAGCTTCCTGTTCCTCTGGTCCATGGTGCAGCGCCACCTCCCCGTCACCCTGACACACCGCGTCGCCACCTGGGCCACCAAGCTGGCCTCCTACTTGAACCCTTACCTCGAGATCACCGTCTCCGAGTACGGCGGCGAGCGCTTCCGCCGCAGCGAGCTCTTCCTCGCCGCCGAGGCATACCTCTCCGACGCCTGCGGCCGCCGCGCACGCCGGCTCAGGGCCGACCTCGTCAAGGACAGCAAGAACCTCCAGGTCTCCGTCGACGACAACGACGAGGTCACCGACGTCTTCGACGGCGTCACCGTCTGGTGGTACGCCGTCAAGAGGGTCGCCAGGTCCAACGTCATCAGCCTCTACCCCGGCGAGGACGAGCGCCGCTTCTACCGCCTCGTCTTCCACGCCCGCCACCGTGACCTCGTCGTCGGCTCCTACCTTCCCCACGTCCTCGAGGAAGGCCGAGCCGTCACCGTCCGCAACCGCCAGCGCCGCCTCTTCACCAACAACCCAAGCACGAGCTGGAACTCGTACCGTGGCGGCAAGAGCGTCTGGAGCCACGTCCACTTGGAGCACCCGGCCACGTTCGACACGCTCGCCATGGACCCTGCCGACAAGGAGGACATCGTCGACGACCTCGAGGCGTTCAGGGACGCCAAGGACTACTACGCCAAGGTCGGCAAGGCGTGGAAGCGCGGGTACCTGCTGTTCGGTCCCCCGGGAACCGGCAAGTCCACCATGATCGCCGCCATGGCCAACTTCCTCGACTACGACGTCTACGACCTCGAGCTCACGGCGGTCAAGAACAACACCGAGCTTCGCAAGCTCTTCATCGAGACCACCGGCAAGTCCATCATCGTCATCGAGGACATCGACTGCTCCGTCGACCTCACCGGAAAGCGCAAGGACAAGGCCGAGAAGAAGAAGAAATCCAACGACGACGACGACAGTCCCTCGGAGAGTAGTAAGGACGAGAGCACCAAGGTGACGCTCTCGGGGCTCCTCAACTTCATCGACGGGCTCTGGTCGGCGTGCGGCGGCGAGCGCATCATCGTCTTCACCACCAACCACAAGGACAAGCTGGACCCGGCGCTGATCCGGCGCGGCAGGATGGACAAGCACATCGAGATGTCCTACTGCCGCTTCGAGGCCTTCAAGGTGCTCGCCAGCAACTACCTGGGCGTCTCCGACCACGAGCTCTTCGGCGACATCCGCCGGCTGCTCGACGAGGTCGACATGTCGCCGGCGGACGTGGCCGAGAACCTGATGCCCATGTCCAAGAAGAAGAAGAAGAGGGACACCCACGCATGCCTGGCGGCTCTAGTGGAGGCTCTCAAAAAGGCCAAGCAGGACGCCACGGCGGCGAAGGCGCTGGCTGATGCCAAGGCCAAGGAGGAAGCAGCGGAGGCCAGGGAGAAAGAGGCGAACAAAGGCCAAGCACAAGACCAAGGGAAAGAGGACAAAACGTCCTCGTCGTCCACGGAAGAAAAGATGACAGCCACCAAAGGAGGTGACAAGTGACACAAGCAACTAAGGTTCTAGTGTATCAGTGAGCTTGTAATGAACACACATCCTTTATTTCTGCACTGCTCTGCAAATGAAAAACGTGCATACAAAAGCAAAACACACCTCACCGGCCGACATATATACACTGAGCAGAAGAGCTACTTCAACACAAGAATGCATGAATTAATACAGTTTCATTTCTCAAGGAAAGACTGCAGCCTTGCGTATACAACCCGCCTATAGAACGTCCTCGTTCTGACAAATAGCACAAAGGCAACGGCAGAGCCGAACACGCAGACACAGGCCATGATCATAAAGGACAGCGCAAAGCACTTCTTACCTTGGCAGCCATGGCCGTCAGGTGGCGACTCCATGTCGTATATGTAACCCACAACCCGGACGGAGAGGATGTACGACCCAACGGGGCTTGCCACGGCCACCATGTTGAAGATGGTGCCGAAGTGGTTCAGCCCGAAGATCTCGGACGTAATGCTCGGCATCAGAGCCCACTGGCAGCCATAGCACAGGCCAACGAGCACCGATCCGATGTAGAGCGACCCAGGAAGACCCGACGAGATGACGGCGTGACCCACGCCCATGATCAAGAGCGTGGCTCCTATGAACAAGGGCCTTCCGACACCTCGCAGGCGAAGGAAATGGTCGGAGATGAAGCCTGCTCCGAACCTCCCCGAGAAGTTCCAGATGCTCCAGAGCGACACCAGCGTGCTCGTCTCCTCGTTCGTGTAGCCGAGGGAGCCGCCGATCTGGCTGATGTTGTTCACCGTGGCTAGGCCTGATCCCATCCCGCAGGCCATGGCTACAAAGAGCAGCCAGAAGTTGAGCTTGCCCATAGCCTGCAGCACATTCAGGTTTTCTTTGCCTTGGGACAGGTCTTGGTCAGATCCCCCGAGTGCAGTGCTTCCGGAACCCTCTGCGACATCTTCCCGGCTGAGCAATCCGGTTCTTTGTTCTGAAGTCGATTCTTCTTCATGTTGCATTGATTCTGGCTTCTGGGCCTTTACAGCAACGGCTACTGGAGACAAGACTAGCAGCAGGAGTATCACGAAACAAACACTCTGCACGGCTGAACTTATCGTGAACACTTGGTCACAGATTATGATGATCATCAGGTACAGTGCAACAGTAACGGCGATGGAAGAGAAAGCATCTAGGAACCTCTTGTTGTACCGTTCATGGGAATCGTGGACGTCGACAAAGTACATGAGCATCAGTGTGATGGCTGTGGGCAAAACTGCCAGCATCAGTATGAACGTGGTAGGACCAATATGGAGAGTGCGGTAGATTTGGACAAGTATTGCCCCACTTAGGCCTAGAAAACCCTGTTGATACAAAATGGATTCAGGTCAGCATCGATCATTTCCAGAATTTGGGCTCTGCACTTCGAAATACAAAACAGAACAGAATCAAATCATCAGTAGCATCCAGGTTTAAACAGAAATCAGTACCCAAATACTGTAGCTATTACTATGCCTTGGTGACCTGTATATACTGTACATGCTAGATGATCAAAGTAAAATTCAGTCAACACCCCAAGACAATGGCAACAGACAAGATGAAAAGAGCCCAATTAATTTAGAGGTTCATGAGAAAATTGCAAAGAAATCTATACAATCTTGATATGACTCTGAGATGATTCGGTAATAGGTGAGTTTGAGGGGTGGTAGAGCATTCGTGGGGTACCATTAGCAGGTCAACGGGGAATGTATGTATTCGTGGTGTACCATTAGCAGGTCAATAGGGACGAATCGTCGAGCAGAGCATGCGCAGAGAAAGAAATGAGAGCTTTGCCTTCATGATGCCGATGACTGTGCCTCGGCGATCGGGGAAGTTCTCGACGGCGCAGACGACATCGGCGGTGTTGAAGAAGGTCTGCGCCTGCGCGGCGAGCAGCATGTAGACGCACATGAGCGGGAGCGGCGCGGGCGCGACCCCGGCGACGGCGAGCCAGATGGGGAGGTATCCCGCGGCGCAGAGGGCGGCGCCGGCGAGGAGGACGACCCAGGGTCGACGCCTGCCCGCGGGAGCCCAGGAGGCGAGGAATCCCGAGAGAACGCCGGCGTTGGCGCCGATGTCCTTGAAGAAGGCGACGGCGTCGAGCGCCGACTGGTCGTAGCGCTGGGAGGCCTTGAGGGCCGGGGAGTAGATGCCGAAGCAGTAGGAGCTCCCGGCGAAGCACTGGATGAGGGCGCTCGCGGCCAGCGCCGACCAGCGCGTGCGCGGGCGAGGCCGCCGCATCGCCATCGGCGGCGGCGCGGCCGGAGCCGGTTGTCTCTGTCTCCCTCTGAATTGGGGGCAATTGGAATCGAATTGCTTTTCCGCCTCCCCACTGTGTGTCGGGGCTAGTAGGCTTGTGTTTGTGTGATTCGTCCACGTCAGCGTCCACGTGTTTGACCCCTGTGATGCCCAGCACCGGCAGAGTTGAATTCATGTATCATGTGGATGTGAAGGAAAATCACTCGGATATTTTTAAAGAAAAACAAACATTTTTAGGTCCAAGCATTTGGTTTATCTGAAAGCTCTAAATATTTATCTATTGGAATTTGGAATTGATGCTCATGAAAATTACAGTCTCCTAAAGAAAATTACGTGTATGTATTTTTGTTTTTGCTACCAACCTTTTTTTTTTACTACCCAGTACACACACACACACATTGAGTTAATCGTAATGAAAGATTCAATATTGATATTTCAGGAACAACAACGAAATCGAATCGTGTTTGAATCATGTAATTCTCATGGTCTGAACTCATAGGTCCCAATGAGCATAATGTCCTATAGTATAAGTGAATGGCATTTCATAAGCCCTCTCATTATGTCTAATACATAGTACAATTAATTGGTCCTGCCACCTGCGTCATGCCGTCATAGTACGATGCGCCTTTTTTCTCTCTCTATATTTTTTAGTTGTTTCTTTATGGTTAGTTACCAACTAGGCTAGTCTATCACTCGAGTCCCTTGCACTATACACGGATGCTGCACGCACGTCTTTATTATGCTATAACATATAGTACTCCCTCAGCCTCCCCTCTTATGATGGGACTATTTTCAAATCTGAGAAATCCTCTTTTGATCGGACTATTTAGCCCCGGCCACGATTCCGACGCACAGGGAAGTAATTGCACCGTGGGATTAATTGCACGCTCCTCCTCCATCTACTAATCGACGCTATGTTTCACCTCGCTCTCGTTGCCTCGCCTCGCAAGCGTTGCTGCCTCGCCAACTTCTCTCTTCTCTGCACGGTTCCGGCTGCTTCACCATGTATAGATGGCCATGCAGCCCGTGGCCCGTTGGCACGGCCCACGGCACGGGAATTTGGCCCGGCCCATGGCACGGCACGGCACGGTGGCAACGGGCCCGTGCCGGCCCGGCACGAGGTGTCGTGCAGGCCATGGGCCGCCACCCCGGCCCGTGGCACGGCACGGGCACGGCCGTTGCGGCCCGGTAACCCAAACATTTCGGTTAAACAGTTTCAACATTTATATTAAACAACTTCAACACTTCGGTTAAACACGTTCAACATTTACATATGTTCAACTGTGAATGTTTGAAAATGTTGAAGCAAGAAAAATGAAATGTTGAAACAGAGAGAACGTAATGTTTAAAACGTTATAGCAGGATGTTGAAAGGAGAAAATGGAGTGTTGAAAATCAAGTACACCTTCTTCATGGCCGGTAGCGGGCTTACGGGCCATGGGCCGGCACGGGAGGCACGGCACGGAAAATCGGCCCATGGGCCGTGCCGTGGGCCGAGACCTTGGCACGAGGCACGGATGCGGCCCGGCCCGACCGGCACGACGGCACGGCCAGGCACGACGCCGTGTGGCACGGCACGGCCCGGCGGGCCGTCGTGCCGGGCCGGCACGGCCCGCTGGACATCTATATCACCATGGAAAGTGTGGAGGACTGATGGTGCACTCCCTTCGGTTTATATGGATGTGGGAGCCAAAGAGTTTTCTCCTTTAAGGATGGCTGGTTTCCACGAGGACTCCCTAATGACGGGATTGAATGGGTGATAAGCAGGCTTCGTTTCCTTGGTATTTGAGCCATGGTGAAATAGTCCCATCAGGGCAATCCCAATGCAGACCCTATTGTAGAGTCTAAAATTATTAATTATGCTGTCATGTAAGCAAAATGCTGATGTGGCGTGTCATTTATTAAAGAGAGAGGACAGAAAATGAAGAAACCAAGTCTAACTAAGAAACCAAGTCTTCACGAAAACCAAGACCATATGCCCTAGAGACAAGTCTTGCATTGTAGAAGATAGTTTCTTGACACGATATCATAGACTATAGTAGCCTTGGGACTGCCCTCATAAGAGGATAGAGGGAGTATACTACAAGGTAGTATTGTACTAGCTAGTATATAATAAATTTATAGTTGTTGGGAAAAAAACGGTCGGCCTAACTCCGGGTCGTAGAGCCCAAGGCGGCCTTCCTTCGTCGGCACAAGGAGGGATGTCTCTATGGGTGTGGCCGTCTGGTCGGTTGGCCAAAGCAAGAAGAAGCCTGCCTCATCCTATATGAGACATGAGTGTGGCATTGCATTCTCGTGGCTGCTGAGGTCTTGGCTGACGGCAGCCATACATCGTCGTCGTATGGGAATTTGTTTATATCACCAATCAAATGGGAAAAAAAAAGAAGGGGAAAAAAGAAACAGATGAACAAGTCCTTTCGCTTTTCTTTTCCATTCCATTCCATTCCATTCCATTCCAAAAGGTTACGCGCGCGCGATGACTTGGTGGCTAGTGGGCACTCACGCACCCACTCTTCTCGGCTGGTCTGTGCTGTGCACTCCGTCCGTCCTTGTAGTATGTATGTATCACCATCCGTCCAGTCAGAGATGGAAAAGGCAATTAAAGTCACACCACCAAACCACACTCTTCCCCTCCCTGTCTGTCTTTGATTAAACGACGACCCCCAGCCCCAGGCTGCTAGCTACCCGTCAGGACGCACGGGACCTCTCCTCCTCCTCTGCCTCCGATCCATCCATATCCATCTACCTACGCACTGCTAGGATCGGAGTCCATATGGATCATCAGCAGAGCAAGACGGCGGAGCTTGACCCTGTTCTTCACTCGATAGGCTTCGAGATCGAGGAGGTGTCGCCGTCGCAGCTGACCGGGCGGCTCCCCGTCACGGCGAGGTGCTGCCAGCCCTTCAAGGTGCTCCACGGCGGCGTCTCGGCGCTGGTGGCGGAGGGCCTGGCCAGCATGGGGGCTCACATGGCCTCCGGCTACCGCCGCGTCGCCGGCGTCAGCCTCTCCATCAACCACTTCCGCAGCGCCGCCGTGGGAGACGTCGTCCTCGCCCGCGCCGCCCCCGTCCACCTCGGACGCTCCACACAGGTTCCTTGCCTGCTCTGCTCGATCCATTTCCTCCGTCCGTCCCTTCTCACCGTACGTACCTTATCGTGTCTCTCTCTCTCCCGGATTAATATAATTATTATATTATTGCCTTCTTCTCCCATACTATATATACACATACCCCATGTTTTCTTGCTTTACTGTCTATCAATACGGTCAGATAGTCAGGAATAATTAAGATCCTCTATTTTCCCCCCTCTAATTAACTTTCAATCACATGATCCCACCATGCATGCTACATAAAAGTAGTGACTCAAAGTTGGATAAGACACGCCAAGTTTAGTTTGAGGAACCACTCCTAGCTAGTAGTCATGAACTCCAGATACATGATATAATGTGCTAATATGGTATTAGCATGCAAATAAAAAGCAAGATGCGTACAGTGGATTCAATGTCACGTACCCCACGCCATTATATTGTATCCGTCGTCCTCTTATGTAACCACAAGGCCACAACGCACCACCAACAACCTCTCCATGGATGTCATGCCATGTAGGTATATCCAGCTTACCGGCCGACCATAACCATACATGCATTCTTCTACGTATCTATGTATAATACCGTGCACGTTACGTATCCACAACTACTACCAACCTCCGCTTCAAAATAACTTACTTTACTATTCAAAGTTTGACCATATATGCCTTTATGTGAATATTTGTATATGTAGCGTATTTCATTTTTTTTAAAAAAATATAGTACTTCTCTTGTCACAGATCTAACGACGCTTTTTTTTTTCTCTTTTAGTAGTTTTCTACTTAAACAAATATTGTTGGTTAAATGTGAATAGTAAATATCAAAGTTGTCGACGTGTATCTAGTAACCACTAACCACAATTCCTACACGGCATGGTAATAATGGTGGTGGCATGGCAGGTGTGGGAGGTGAAGCTATGGAAGCAGGACCCATCGGTGCCGGGGAAGAAGGGGCCTCCGATCTCCGAGTCGAGGGTGACGCTGCTCTGCAACCTGCCCGTGCCCAATCACCTCAACAACGCCGGCGACGCGCTCAAGAAGTACGCCACCGCCAGCAGATTGTAGATTCATCTTTGAATGCCTGCAGATATTTGAGACGATCAATGTACATGCATCTCCGATCGATCGATATATACTATATATCCACCTTTAATTAACGAATGAATGAATGGATTATACTCCATACTACATGCATCATGTTGTTGCCTTGTTTAATTATCCTGGATTTCAATTTCATTAGTGGTTTTAACTTTTAATGCGGCAATTAACCGTGTATGCCACGTCGACTGATCGAGCGGCGGCGTCTGCGTACGTTTTTCTTTTTTTTGAAAAGACTGCTTTTAAAAAAGCATATAAGCGTTTACAGGACTGGGATGACCAATCTACAAGAGCGCCTAAGAAAGCATAAAAGCGTTTACAGGATTGGGGTGACTAGTTTACAAGAACGCCTAAGAAAGTAACAACCATGATTAATCCTTTTATTACATCAAAAGCTCAGCAGTTCAGATTTCGCCAATATCAGTGTTCACGGCTCCAGCCGGCGGCAGATTTTGAAGCGTCCTCAGCACCGGTTGCCTTGCCTTGTCGCCTTGGCACGTTCCTCATCCTTGAGCAAGAAAAGTGCTTTATCATTTTTTTCCCCCGAAAATATACAGAAAAACTGCGCGTCTTTACATTAGGAGCAATAAAGTAAAGTTAGTACACCATACGAGAAGATAATTTGCTCGTAACGAGATTAGTGATTTACTAATAAACTTTTGTATAATATATTACGCACAGGATGTGCTTTGTCATTCGTTGGGCAAAATAAAATGGAAGCCTAGCTTGCATTGGTATTGTCGGGCACGTTTGGTTTGGTGCCAATGCTGACCAAACCAATTTTTGGCGTGCCTTTATAAATGGGGGTTCGTTTGGTTTGTTGTCCTCAATTGGCATGCCAAATTTAGCCATCAGAATATGGCATAGAAGCTTTGGCAAGAATGCAGGTGAGCAAAGTGGCAGCATGTCATTTGATGCACAGATTCCAACAATAGTACCAAACATGCATACTTGGAAACGTTGGGGAGGCCGGCACGTGTGCAAATTGGGCATGTGAAAGTTTTTGCAGTGTTTAGTTGAGGGTGAGAAAAAATACCTTTTCTTCTGGAATGTGTGTTATGTGAGAGGGATGAATAGAAAAGGTGAAAAAGAAATTTTTAGAGATATATGTTATGTGAGTAGGATGAATAGAAAATAAAAAATACTTTAGAGAATTGAACACAGCTTTTTTTCATAACTGCAGGCACAACTGACCAGGCAGGCCAAGGAACGAGTCGTCTTGCTGGATTGGATCCATGCTTTCCTTGGCCTGCGTGTTGACTTGCGAAGGAAGTTGAAGGAGCATGCAGAAACACCCTCGTCTTGTGCCCATATCCACCAGCAAGCACCACAAATCTACTGCTACTAGCCCTTCCTGTTTGTTCCCCTCTCCTCCTTCCTCTCTCCCTCCACGCCGCGCCGCGAAACAAGGACGGCGCCGCAGCCCAACCCCACCGCAAGAAAAGCCTTCCGCCCGCCTCCATGGATTTCCACCCCTCTAGCCTCCCACCACCTCCCTTCTGCTAGGCCGGCGCGGCGGTGGCAAGGAGATCCACCTCCTCCTCTCCTCTCCAAGGGATCATTCCCCAATCTTCAAGACTTGGATTTTTCTCTCGGTAAGGAATTCCTCCCATCTCCGCCCGTTCCCCTATGGGTTAGGTAGCTTGGATCTTTCTCTTCCTCGCTGCGACTGCGAGCGAGGTAACACTCTGAAAAATCAAATCTTTCTTTCTTTCTCCCCTCACAAGTCACGACCCAAGGGGAAAAGCAAGCGAATTCCCTAGCTCGGCCACCTTGCTTGCTGGGCTGCCAATTCCAACCGGCGGTATGCTTGTTTCTTCCCTGGTTTTTGGGGCTAGCACAGCCTGCACGCCCCAACGTGAGGCCTGCTCCTGCTTTCTTTCTGCTCTAGCTGCAATGTCCTACGCCGAATAGTGCATTTCGTATTCTACCTGTTCCAATCGTTATGTAAATAAATATTTATTACCTCGTCAACAGCATGTTACAATATTGGACCTTGATTTCGGACTTAAATTTCAGGATTCATTAAACCTGGCAAATGCCCCTGTTTTGATGCGCACAAACACATGAAATCCTTATGTACTACTGTGTTGGGCAAATGCACTCATGGCTCGGAAATGATAGGACCTAGAATACACACATATTAGATATGCAACAGAAAGTTTTTTTTTAAAAAAAAACAACTTTTGTTGTATTTGTCTGTTTTGCATCGAGGGCACTTCCGTATATTCAGGAGCTGTCTTTTGACGTGTGCTACTTCAGTGTCACTTTTTGGGCATAAAAAGGTGAATGAAATTAAGGCAAAAAAAATAGGTCTTCCAAATTTGGACATATTCTTTGCCCCTCCATTCGGAAATCTGCAAACTGTGAGCTCTTCCTAGAACTAACCGTCAAGTCCAAAAGTCTGGAACTGATAGGAGAGGGCTCCTTTGGCTTAGTAACTTGTGCTTCTGTCGTCAGCTGTGTTAGCTTTGGAATCCCATAACTTGCTTGCAGGATCTAGGCTAGAATTTTAGCAAGCATAGTTGGTTGTCTAACCTCGTTTGATATATTGCTAACACTATTTCATAAACCTTGTGTGTTGATTTGCATTGGCTTATTCTTTCAGGTCTGCTGTTGAGGGGCCACATGAATTTTAGTTGTGATTAGAAGTGTACAACTCTACATTGACATTATTGGAATTCGTGGTTTCATTTACGAACCAGTATGCCCCTCTCTTCTTGCCCACCTCATTCGTCTATCGTCTCTCTCTATTTCTGCTTCTGCTAGTTTGCTACTACCTGAAAATGGATGTCACAAACAACACATGCAGTGTTTCTTGCCTTATATGAGTTGACACCATATCACTTGATTCATATCCTTCACAAAAAAATGTTCTCTGTTTGTTTAAATAAAAAAAGCAATTGGCTCTAAAAAAAAATGAGTACAAGAAGTAGCATCGTACCCCTTGTATGCACCATTTCCCTTTGTGTATGTTCTTAGGCAATACTTTGTTTACCAGCTATATGTTGTTAGCTTGCTAAGATTCAATAAATTAGGATCGGTATCAGTATTACGATAACTCATTATTACTTTAGGTGGTTCCACATTTCTAAATGTTACTAGGCTCGTAATCTTCAAAATGGATGAAGTATCGTGTAGTGTATAATATTTTCTGTGCTTTCATCATTGTCCAGCTGCAAAAAAAATGAACTTGCAAATTCCATGGTTTAAAAGATTCTTAACTAACATTGCTGGTTTCGAACCAAATAACTTCATTTGTTAGTCACTGTGTCGTATAGATTTGATATATCTTCATGGAGGCACTGCTACCTATTTTTCATTCAGCTTGCAAACCTGATTCCACCAATATGCTTTTTTATTTTGATTTTGGTTTGCTGTTGCTCATATATTTATCTTCCTTGTTGGCAATAACTTCTGTTCTTTTATAACTCAAAAGGTGTTATTGTGAGTTTGTGACTCATTTTATATGAATTTCTTATCAGATTCTTTATTTAGAAATGCAATATCATGCCTATTCATAGCTTTAAGAGTCCTCACATATTGTGAACAAAACTTGCAGTTCATGTTGAGGACAAAGCAACTCGGCACCCTAACTCAGTGTGCAAGATCCTTCTATCTTAATGGATCAAGGTGTGGTAGCACAGATGGAGCTTCATGCACTTGCCCTGAGGATGAGAATTATGCTCCAAAGAGGCAGGCTGCAAGTGGTATCGAGCCGAAGTCTCATTCAACCCACAGAGCTTCTGTGAAGACTAAGCCTCCTGTACAACATGTTGTTGGATCAATTGGTCAGTCTACTGGCCACCCAGCTCCAGCTGCTCATGCTATACCTTCCACCTCACCTCCAGGAAAGAAGCCTGCATCTAGCAACAGAGGCAATGATCCCCATAATCATCATAAGATCCTCGGAAGTGATTATGTACAGCCATCTAAGCAGACAGCACAAAGCATTTCTCAGTCTGGAATTGCAGGAGCTGGTGTATATTCTGAGCCGGTTAATTTCAGGCCCACATCTAATAATGGAAGCACTGATCATGCTCCACAGATGGGTACTAACTATTCTTATCAGACTTTCTCTGATAACCGTTCTAATAACAGAGCACATAATCAGCATAGCTTTCCTGAGGCAAAGCTTCCTTATAACCCTTCCATGGATAATAATTTCGAGAAGGGTGCCCCAAGAGCTGGCTATGCAAGGCCAAAGCAAAGTTTTTCTGGGCCCTCTGTTGTTGCTTCTGGTTCACCGTCACAGATAAGGAATCAAGGACGTCATGGTCAACACTATGCAAATTATCATTCTAGTAATTTCAATTCAGAAGCCAGGCGGGATGAAGTTCAGACTCGGAACCTGTCAGGCTCAAATAGCTTTAGTGGTTCTGGCAACAAATTTCAGAGTCCTACTGGAACAATAAAAGCTCATGGTGGAGGACCCCAATCTAACTTAAGATCATTAAAGTCACTGCGGGCAGTTGAACAGTACTACCACACGCTGCAGCAGATGAAATGGGGTCCAATGACGGAACATGTCCTGGATAGTCTTCATTGCAAGATAGATGCATTCCAGGCTAACCAAGTACTCAAGCTTCTGCATGACCACACAATTGCTCTTGGTTTCTTTCAATGGTTAAAGCAGCAACCAGGGTTCAAGCACGATGGTCATACCTACACCACCATGATAGGCATCCTTGGACAAGCCAGGCAATTTGGTATAATGAGGAAGCTTCTTGAGGAGATGAGCAGAGCTAATTGCAAACCGACTGTGGTAACATACAACAGAATAATACACGCATATGGTCGTGCTAATTATCTAAGGGAGGCTGTTAAAGTATTTGAGGAAATGCAGGAAGCTGGTTATGAGCCTGATAGGGTTACATATTGTACATTGATTGATATACATGCTAAGGCTGGATACCTGGATGTTGCAATGGATTTATATGGCAGGATGCAAGAGGTAGGCTTGTCACCAGATACTTTCACCTACAGTGCCATGGTTAATTGCCTCGGAAAAGGTGGCCAATTGGCAGCTGCTTATAAGCTTTTCTGTGAGATGATTGAAAATGGCTGCACACCAAACCTGGTTACTTATAATATTATGATAGCGCTCCAGGCCAAAGCAAGAAATTATGAAAATGTCGTTAAGCTGTACAAGGACATGCAAGTTGCAGGGTTTCGTCCTGACAAAATAACATACATCATTGTTATGGAAGTACTCGGTCACTGTGGCCATCTTGATGAGGCTGAGACTGTGTTCATTGAGATGAGGCGTGATTGGGCTCCTGATGAGCCAGTATATGGTCTTTTGGTTGACCTCTGGGGCAAAGCTGGCAATGTCGACAAGGCACTAGGATGGTACCAAGCAATGCTTCAGGATGGTTTGCAGCCTAATGTGCCTACCTGCAATTCGCTCTTGAGTGCTTTTCTGAAGATAAACAGATTTCAAGATGCCTATATTGTGCTTCAGAACATGCTTTCTCAAGGACTCGTTCCATCTCTGCAGACATACACCTTGCTGCTCAGCTGCTGCACCGAGGCTCAGGCACAGATGGGTTTATGCTGCCAGCTCATGTCGATCACTGGACACCCGGCTCATATGTTCTTGCTGTATTTGCCTGATGCGGAACCTGGTGGCCAGAACGTCAGGGATCACACTGGTTACTTCTTGGACATGATGCACAGTGAAGACAGAGAGAGTAAAAGGGGTCTAATGGATGCTGTCATAGACTTCTTGCACAAGTCAGGCCTCAAGGAAGAAGCAGGTCTTATATGGGAGGTTGCCGCACAGAAGAATGTGTACCCGGATTCTTTGAGGGAGAAGAGCTCGTCTTATTGGCTCATCAACCTTCACCTGATGTCTGAGGGCACCGCAGTGACTGCCCTGTCCAGGACACTTGCCTGGTTCCATAGGCAGATTCTGACAATGGGCACTGCCCCTGAAAGGATTGACATTGTCACTGGCTGGGGCAGGAGAAGCAGGGTGACTGGGTCGTCACTGGTTAGACAGTCTGTTCAGAAGCTTCTGAACCTCTTTGAATTCCCATTTTTCACCACTCGCGGAAACACAGGCTGCTTCGTCGGCTGTGGAGAGCCACTCAACAAATGGTTGCACAACCCTTATGTTGAGCGCATGCATTTGTTGTAGTGAGGTTATTGGCCGAACCAGAAATAAAGGACCTAGTTAAGCAGGCGGTTTTGTGGAAGAATCAGCTTGGAATGGATAAAGATTCGTTGCACCTGCTTGGTTTGGTCCATAGGTTGTTAGTCTGGTCAAGTGTAGTCTGGTAGTCATATAGTCTATTATTACTATTTATTGTGATTGTGGTGACATTTAGAGATGGCATTGTTCGTTTAGCATGAGATTAAATTGGTCTGGATTAGTAGGTGAAAATTGTTCCATCAGGTGAGCCATGTTCCAATTCTTCTTTTAACTCGACAAGTTTACAGCCACTGCTCATAGGAACCTTTGTAGAAAACCAAAGTAGCGAACGTTGGCAGTTAACAGAAGGACATTGCTCGATGTGGCTTCTCATGGATATGTACAATTGACCACTTGTCCAACTAGATTAATGATTGTAACTCTTGTCATTCCTGACTGCACTTTGTATGCTTAGATTGACTCTACATGGGACCCCATGCTAGGCTAGTGCTAGTGCTAGTACTATTACCCTTCTGTTGGAGTGTATAGAGGCCCATAAGGCCTGGCCCATATAGAGGCCCATGTAGTGCTGTATATAGGTTACCCTCCTAGGGTTTGAGTGGCAAGAGTGTAATTTCACCATCTAACATGGTATCAGACTAGGTCTTCCTCTCCTCCCACCTCCAGCCGTCACCCCTGTCCTGTCAGCGCCGCCGCCGCCAAGATGGCTGGCCGCCGGCCGCCGGCACCTCCTTCCCTCTCCGGCTTCCCTCCCCTTCCACCCTCCTCTGCTCCTCCCGTCGCCGCCCTGACCGTCGTGGGCGCAGGGGCTGGCGCAGGAGCAGGTGCGCCGGATCTGGCGCAGGGGCTGGCAGCCGCTGCTGGCGCCGAGCTCCAGCCACCTCCGCCTCCTCTCTCCTCCTTCCCTCCCCTCCCCTCTCTCCCTCTCTCCTACGCAGCCGCCGCTGCTGCTGCCGGTGCTGGCGTGGGCACTGGCGACGCTGCCGCCGCCGCTGCTGCCGCTGGCGCGGGCGGGGGCGCCCCGAGCGCCGCGGCCGTGGCTGCAGCCGCCGCCAGCCGGCCTGCCGCCCCCGACGGCCAGGACGACGCCGTGGATGGCCAGGACGACGCCCTCCTCCCCTCCGGCCAGCCTCCCCTGCTTCCACCGCCCCTGCTGCAGCCTCCCGATAGGTGGGCTGTCCAGCCACCGCCGACGGGGTATGCGGGTCTGGGCATGCCGCCGGGATTCCTCTCCGGCCATCCGTCGACTCTGGTCGCGCGCGCGGATCCTCACGTCACCGGCAAGACCATTGCCCCTGACACCGTCGCCTCCACTGAGGTCGCCATGACCGCCGCCCTCCTCGCGGCGCAGACCGAGGTGGCTGCCCAGGAGCGCCTTCGTGCGGCGACTCTCGCTTGGGAGCGCGAGCGCACGACGGCGGACGCTCTTGCTCGCCGACTCGCTGAGGCGGAGCGCCACTTCCTCGCCGCCACCGGTCATCTGCCCACCGTCCACGACACTACGACCTCGTCGTCCCGGGTGACTCGTCCTCCTGAGCCTGGTTCCCGGCATGACGCCGTCGACCCGGTGGTCGCTCAGCTTCACCTTCAGGCGACCGGGGTCCAGAACATCCGGTCTCTGGTCTCGGTCGTCTTCAGCCCCACGTCGCGTGCCTACGCGCGCTGGAGGGACCAGCTCCTCCACGCCCTCCGCCGCTACGCCCTCGACGACCACGTCCTCACCGCCGTGCCCGTGGCTCCTGACGTGGCATGGTGGCGGCTCGACAGCGTCGTCATGTCGTGGCTCCTAGGGACTCTCTCCCCCGAGCTCCAGGACGCTGTCCGTGCTCCTGGCGGTACTGCGCGTCAGGTCTGGGCGGCCCTCAAGAACCAGTTTCTCGGGAACGCCGAGGCGCGTGCCACGCAGCTCCTCGCGGCGTTCCATGCCACCCGGCAGGGCGACCTCTCCGTCGGCGAGTACTGTCGCAAGATGAAGGGCCTCTCCGACGCTCTTGCCGCTCTCGACGCCCCCATGAGCGACCGGAGCTTGGTCCTTGCGGTCCTCAACGGCCTCAACGACAACTACCACGTCCTGCGCACCATCATCCTCCGGACGCAGCCGTTCCCTACCTTCCAGCGGGTGATGGACGACCTCACGCTGGATGAGATCACCTGTGGTCTCACTCCCGGCTCGTCCTCCACCACAGCGCTGGTGGCTGCACCACCGTCCTCTCCTGCCCCGCCCGCTCCGGCTCTTCTTGGCACTCCTCCCCCCGGGCCGAGCGGGGGAGGGGGTGGCAGGGGTGGTCGTGGTGGACGTCGTCGTCGGGGTGGTCAGGGAGGGGGTGGTGGAGGTCCTCGCCCTCCTCCGCCTCTGAACCCACTCCCGCTCCGCCCTCAGGTACCTGGAGGTGCCCCCTGGCCATCCTTCAGCAACCCATGGTCAGGGCGCATCTCTATGTGGCCCCTTCCGGCCCCAGGAGGTGGGGGTCGTCCTCAGGCGCCGCCCTCAGCCATGCTCGCCGGTCCTGCTGGGTGGGCCCCTCCAGCCACGCCGACATGGCCCTCGGGATGGACTCCGTCGGCTCCGTCCAGCTCGTCTCCGCCTTGGCCCGCTGGCTGGGACCAGGCGGCCCTTGCTCAGTCTTTCAGCACTATGGGACTGACTCCACCGCTCAGCACCGAGTGGATCGCCGACTCGGGTGCCTCGCACCACACCACACCGGATGCCGGTATACTTTCCTCCGTCCATCCTCCTTCTTCCCCATGTCCTTCTTCTATCATGGTCGGGGATGGTTCTTGTCTCCCGGTTACCTCTGTGGGGTCTGCCTCTAGCTTTTTTCGTCTTCCCAATGTTCTTGTTACCCCGCAGATGGTTCATAACCTTCTTTCCATTCGTCAATTTACCTCTGACAATTCTTGTTCTATCGAATTTGACTCTTCTGGTCTTACTGTGAAGGATTCGGCTTCCCAGCGTCCTCTTCTCCGATGTGACAGCACGGGGCCTCTTTACACCATCCGTCTTCCTGCCTCCGCTACTTCTTCATCGTCTTCGCTTCCACCTGCTGCGTTTGCGACCACAGCTTCTTCTGTGACTTGGCACCGTCGGCTCAGTCATCCTGGCCGCGACGTTTTGGCTCAGCTTAGCCGTAGTGCAGATCTCTCTTGTACTAGGACAGCTGATGAGCACCTTTGTCATGCGTGCCAGCTGGGTCGCCATGTTCGACTTCCTTTTTCTTCGTCTTCTTCTCATGCGAGACATGTATTCGATCTCATTCACTGTGATGTTTGGACATCACCTGTACTCAGCATGTCTGGTTATAAGTTTTTTCTGGTGATCATTGATGATTTCTCGCATTATTCGTGGACTTTCCCTTTGCGTGCCAAGTCCGAGACTTTTCCCACTCTCTCTCACTTCTTCGCCTGGGTCTCCACTCAGTTCGGTCTCACTGTTAAGGCCGTCCAGTGTGACAAGGGGACAGAGTTCTACAACACTGCCTCCCGTAACTTCTTCCTCTCTGCGGGTGTTCAACTGCGCATGTCTTGTCCGTACACTTCCCCCCCAGAACGGTAAGACTGAGCGGATGATTCGCACGACCAACAATGTCGTGCGCACCCTTCTTCTCCAGGCCTCTCTCCCCGCCCGTTTCTGGGCCGAGGGCCTCCACACGGCCACCTACCTACTTAACCGCCTTCCTTCTACTGCTTCGCCAGCTCCTACCCCCCACCACGCTCTCTTCGGCACACCACCGTGGTACGATCACCTTCGTGTTTTTGGGTGCGCCTGCTACCCGAACCTCTCCGCCACTGCTCCCCACAAGTTGGCGCCTCGATCGACCCGGTGCGTATTCCTTGGGTACTCCCCTGACCACAAGGGGTACCGCTGTTTCGACCTCACCTCTCGTCGCGTCCTGATCTCCCGACATGTTGTCTTCGACGAGTCGGATTTCCCCTACTCCACCTCCACTACACCGTCTCCGGATCCTGAGCTCGAGACTCTCTTCCCGTCTGACACGGTGGTTCAGCCACCCATGTTTTTTCCTCCTTTCCCAGCAGGATCCCCAGTGTTACCTCCCGCGCCACGCGCGGCCCCGGAGTCGCCTGCCGCGCCATGCGCGGCCCCGGAGCTCTCTCCCGCGCCACGCGCGGCCCCGGAGCCGCCCGCCGCGCCACGCGCGGCCCCGGCGCCCTCTCCCTCGCCACACGTGGCCCCGGAGTCTTCTCCCGCGCCACACGCGACCCCGGAGCCACCCGCCGCGCCACGCGCGGCCCCGGAGCTCCCTCCCGCGCCACGCGCGGCCCTGGAGCCGCCCGCCGCGCCACGCGCGGCCCCGGCGAGGTCTTCTCCAGCGCCACGCGCGGCCACGGACGCCCCCGTCGTGCCCCGCGCGACTCTGGAGCCCCTGGGCTTCCCCTCGCGCTGCGGACAGCCTACTAAGGTCTACCAGCGCCGCTCGGCGTCGGTAACCGCGCCGGCTGTCCCACCACCTCCGCCGGAGCCGATCGTCCGTCCTCGGGCTCTCTCCCGGCTCGACCCTGCGGTCTACCACCCGCCTGTTGTCCATCGGGATCCTGGTCATACCCATCCCATGGTGACACGGCGGGCGGCGGCCGTCTCGCGACCTACGACCCTCTCTGCTGTTGAGAGTGAGCCGGGGGTCTCTCCGATACCCTCCTCCGTCCGTGAGGCTCTGGCTGACCCTCACTGGCGTCGCGCTATGGAGGAGGAGTACGCGGCCCTTCTTGCCAACCAGACGTGGGACCTCGTACCGAGTCCGTCTGGTGGCAACGTCGTCACCGGCAAGTGGATCTGGACCCACAAGCGCCGGGCTGACGGATCCCTGGAGCGCTACAAGGCTCGCTGGGTCCTTCGCGGCTTCACCCAGCGGCCTGGTGTGGACTACAACGAGACTTTCAGTCCAGTGGTGAAGCCCGCCACCGTGCGCACGGTTCTCTCGCTGGCTCTCCAGCGCTCGTGGCCGGTTCACCAACTGGACGTGAAGAACGCCTTTCTTCACGGGACTCTCACCGAGACCGTCTACTGCAGCCAGCCGATGGGGTTCGTCGACACCAGCCGTCCCGATCTGGTGTGCCGCCTCAACAAGTCACTCTATGGCTTGAAGCAGGCTCCCCGGGCGTGGTACTCTCGGTTCGCCACGTTTTTGACATCGCTGGGCTTCACTGAGTGCAAGTCGGACACTTCGTTGTTCGTCTTCCGCCGAGGCACTGAGGCTGCCTATCTGCTGCTGTACGTCGACGACATCATCCTCACGGCATCCAGTCCGCCCCTACTCCAGAGTATCATCCACTCTCTACAGCAGGAGTTCGCCATGAAGGACCTCGGCGTGCTCCACCACTTTCTGGGAGTCACCATGGAGCCCCGTCCTTCCGGTCTCTTCCTCCACCAGCGACAGTACGCTCTTGAAATCCTGGAGCGGGCAGGGATGGCTGACTGTAAGCCCTGCGCCACTCCAGTCGACACCCAGGGCAAGCTCTCGGCTGAAGAGAGCCCTCCTGTTGCTGACCCGACGGCCTACCGTAGTCTGGCCGGCGCTCTGCAGTACCTCACCTTCACCAGGCCGGACATCGCCTACACAGTCCAGCAGATCTGCCTCCATATGCACGACCCTCGCGAGTCACACCTTGCTGCCCTGAAGCGCCTGCTGCGGCACGTTCAGGGCATGGTGGACTGCGGCCTCACCCTTCACCGGTCCCCCTCCACCGAGCTCGTCGTCTACACCGACGCTGACTGGGCCGGCTGCCCCGACACCCGTCGGTCTACCTCGGGCTACGCCGTCTTCCTCGGCGGCAACCTCGTCTCCTGGTCGTCCAAGCGGCAGCCGGTGGTCTCCCGCTCTAGTGCCGAGGCGGAATACCGCGCGGTTGCCAACGGCGTGGCTGAGGCGTCCTGGCTGCGCCAGCTCTTGGCGGAGCTCCACAGCCCGCTCACCAAGAGCACGCTCGTCTACTGCGACAACGTCAGCGCCGTCTACCTCTCCACCAACCCGGTTCAGCACCAGCGGACGAAGCATGTGGAGATCGACTTGCACTTCGTTCGCGACCGGGTCGCCATCGGGCAGGTCCGGGTCCTCCACGTCCCGACCACCTCCCAGTTCGCCGATATCTTCACCAAGGGACTACCCTCCTCGACGTTCTCCGAGTTCCGGTCCAGTCTCAACGTCAGCAGTGGCTAGTTGAGACTGCGGGGGGGGGGGGGGTTGTCCTCGTCCTCTTTCTTGTCCAGTCTTCAGCACCGCTGCGTCGGTAGCACAGACTGCGGGGGGGTGTTGGAGTGTATAGAGGCCCATGTAGTGCTGTATATAGGTTACCCTCCTAGGGTTTGAGTGGCAAGAGTGTAATTTCACCATCTAACACCTTCACTAGCAAATATACCTATATCCCTGATCTTGGTCATCATGGATATCCTCAAAATTAGTGATATCCCTGAATCATCCCCCCAGATGATTGAAGGAGCTTCATTCATCGCTAAACCCATACTTTCTACTATGATCCTTCTAGTTGGAAAAACGACTGGGGCTCTTGGAGGTTGGTTGCCAGTGCCAATCTGGCTATGCTTGTCCCAGCTATGTACCCGCCAGTCCATGCATTCTGTGGAAAACAAACAATTAATTGGTTGCAAATATTTTTTTTTCTCACTAAAAGTTTAAAGTTTTCATTCGATAGTAATCTCCAAACTGTGAACCTTTTTGCTCTATCAATATAAGTATACAATTCCTTTTTAGACCAGTTACCTGAAAATTGAAACCGCCAGTGACCCCATCAACATTAAGTATCTGCAGCAAAATCACCTTCCGTATGGTAAATTGTATTATTGCCAATCCAGAATGTTACAAGTTCATGTTCAATATTTACCTCTCCAGCAAAGAACAGATTTGGCTGTTTCTTGCTTTCCATTGTTCCAAGTGATATCTACAATACAATAGGGAAACAAATTCATCTTTAAGTTGGCCTCTGAACCTCCGAAATCGGGTATGTTCAAGAAAACGGCATACTATAAGACTATGAACCTCTGAAATTGGCACACCTCCGGCAGTCACAAATTCATCTTTAAATTGGCCCTGTGTTTGATTATAAGATAATTGGCAGTTAGTCTTGGCAGAAACATTGTTCTGTTATATTGTAGACTGAAGATTGATAATTTCAGTTGGCCTGTACGATATCACACACCTTCCCAACAACCTCAAATACCCATTGTTTTAGTCGAAGGGCTATTGCATTTAGATGATTATTTGGCATAGAGGCCCAGTGGACATCGCCATTTAAACTCTGCAAACACAAGACTTTACCAGATGAAATTATCTGATTAAAAGGATGAGTAAAATGGTATTAAGTAATATTATGACCTCCTGTTCTAGCAGGAATCTCCAAAATCTCTTCACTAGGCCAAACTCCATGGGAAAGGTGTTACTTACTTTGTGCTTCTGCAGGAACCAACATTTCTTAGTTTGACTCTATACTAATTCTTAACTGTCAGAAGGTTCACAGGGGAACATTTCTAGGTGGTCACTTAAAAATTTAATCAAAATATTCCAATGTGACAGACCAGGAGGCTACAATTAGTAATCAAAATTGGTAATAATGTCAAAACAAGCAAAATAAGATTTGAAATATAAGAATTATTAAGGTTAGAAGTGCTGCAGAAATTTGCAGGAGACAATTTTTTTGTTTACTTACTACAGCAAAGAGAAAATCAAGAGTAATGCAGTAGTAACAAATGCTGACCCTGATATGACGATTTAAAGCACTAACTTCAGTATATGTAATAAATGCAATAATGTAATGATAGTGATGGACCGCATGCTGATCTTTGTAGCGGAATAGGATGTGCTTCACGTCATCAATATGAATGTCAGGTATGAAGTCCACCATAAGCTTTCCTGTGTTGAAAGAAATGTGTAGATTTTAACAAGGAAAGTGGATACTATTGACAGAATGTCAACAATAAGCTTTCCTGATCTCAATTTTCATGTATTTGATCATAGAAACCAAGAAAAGAGCATCAGTTGAAGAGGCAAAGCAGTAAAGCTTGCATCACAATAATGAGCAGGGTGCTATAAATATTCAAAGGTTAGCAGAAAATGCTAACCATCTGACCTTACGAGGAAAAGATCGAACATCCTAAACAACAATAGTTTTGATATTACATAGTTGCATAATTAAGAAATTTGCTAGCATGCATATAGTCCCCTAAGTGATAATCTAAACAATCAGCCGTTTCATTAGAGTAGAGAATGTAATAACTAAAGAAAACAAGGCGGTGTTCTGCATCACAATAATGATCAGGGATTAAAATTAGAAATATGACAACGTTGCCATTGCCCAGTTGTCAATCTGCTGCGTTTCCTGCGAACTGTCATTGCGTTATACCTTTGTAACTGCACTGATTTAGTTCACGTGCTCCCCATGCAGACAATCGCAGAACAACAGGCCCACTAAGCCCCCAGTGTGTAACTAACATAGGCCCAGCCTGTGTAGAGAAGGCACTTAGATTGTAAGAAAATGCGCATAACAAGCTGACTGCTTCTCTTCAGTCAACCCATTGCTGTTTCTGAAAAGAAACGGCCTGTTCACCTGAGTTAACTCCGGAACGCTTTTTTGAATGCCATCTAGCTTCAATTTTGCTTTGACTACTGGAAATGAAACCTACAAAGCAGAATAAAAGGGTCCTTGCAGTTTAGTACTGCTGTTAACTCAAGAAACAAAGACCGTAATCAGGTCTCCTTTTATATGGCATTTGTCTTTATGGTTAATCATGTTCATTGGTAGAATAAACTATGAAAAAGTAGATAATATACAGAGGAAACTTTGCAATTCGACTGCATAAATTCTGATATATCACCCTTTCATTCGAGAAATATCACTCTTTTGTTATTGGTGAGTAATTCTTAGCTTGGTGGTGGAAATAGCATTTGTGTATGCATACCCCAGCAAGATCAGCCAGTCTCTTGTCTGTGACCTTAAATGTGAATAAGCTGGGCACTGGTGAAATAATGGAGTGACCGAGTTGTGCAGCAATTGAATATCCCTACAGTTAAGAAAAATGGTAAGGATGTAACTTTGTGCCCTATGACATTTTGACAAGATGCAAAGAGAGGGAAAAAAAAAGGAATTCTCAGACCTGTTGGCTGCTACCTGTAGCAACCAAGACATAGTTGGCGTTGATGTAATCAACAAGATCAGCGGTACGCTTCTCAACCTTGAGGACAAACTTTCCATGCTGAGTGACAGATGCACTGGACACAGCTTTTCCAGCCTGCAGAGAAACTTCACCATTTGGTTTTGAAATAGTCAAAGAGTGATGACATGTTGTCAAATTAACAGCAAAGCCAATTAGGAAGAGGTACCTCCAAGTCTCCTAGCTTCGTTGAGCAAGCAGTCTACAACTGAAGCCGAATTGTCAGTGACAGGAAAGACTCTGCCATCATCTTCCGTCTGGCATGGCAATTACCAAGGGGAAGAGCAACATTAGTAGTTTGTTTCAGAGGAATGCACATTCATATACATACAAGATAACAAGATTCTGATGCAAATGTTATGTCAACAAAGCCAGCGTTACCTTAAGCTCCACACCATGGTCTGTGAACCAACGCATGGTATCCTGCGGACCATGCGCACTAAAGAAGGATCCTCGGAGCTCCTTGTTGCCCCTGGGATAATTTGTGGCCAGTCCCTGCAGAGAGCAACAGTGCCATTTGCCAAGCAAGCAAGTTTAAATGATAAGGATGGAACTATACAAAGCAGGAGGCGGGCATTGCGCATACCATGGGCTCAAGATGATGTCCATTGGTCACGTTGCAGCGGCCACCGCCAGAGACCTTGACCTTGGACAAGAACCTCCCTTTCTCGACGACGACGACGTTGAGGCGGGGCGCCAGGGTCTTGGCCCTTATGGAGGCGTATACCCCGGCCGCGCCGCCGCCCACCACGACCAACGACTGCTCCTCGTTGTCCCCCTAGACACATCGGCGGGACATGGTGTGAGGCGTGGTGGAGCGGGCGGCGGGAAGCTGTAAGATTGATTTACCTGCTGCTCGTGGGCGTGGTCGCCCGAGGATGCGCAGACGGAGGCGGGGCTAGAAGAGGAGGAGAGGCGGGTGTTCCTGCTGCTGGAGAAGGAGAAGGCGGTAGCGCGGCGAGCGGTGGCGAGGGAGGGCTGGAGGCACGGCGGCCATGGCGGCATTTCGTCGAACAGCTTGTACCTTTGCTGCTACTCTGCTCAGTTGCTGCGGGCTGAGGGGAGGTGTCAGCCTGTCGGAGTGTCAGGTGTGGTGGTGGGGAGCTCGCTTCATCGACGCAACCAAGTGTTATGGGCCGAGTTGGGCGTATTACTTGTTAGCAGTTTGTGATTTCTTTTAAAATAATTTTTTTTGTGATTTCTTTGTACATCATACTATATAAGTATAAACTTATACCGTTGTGTCATCCCGGTCCATAAACGCACAAATCGACCACTTAGGTTCTCAAACTTGTCATCCCGTTCTTTAAACTTATAAATCAGTCGTTTAAGTCCTCACTTGTGGCATCCCGGTCTAATATGAAAACTTCATATCAAAAAATAATTCATAATTTTTTTTATATGAAATCGAATGAAGAAAATATCTATATTAGATTATACCTCTCGACATGATCTACAACTTTGTAGTTAAAAAGTTTTTCATTTCAAGTCACTTTTTATCCTAAAATTTTATTTTAATTTTAAATTTCAAAATCTATAACATATAATAATATTTTGAGACCCTTAACTTTTTTTAATGAAAAAAATTTTCAACAACAAAGTTGTAGATCGTGTCGAGATCTACAATTTTGATATAAGTTTTTGTCTTCATTCGAGTTCATATGAAAAAGTTATGAATTATTTTTTGATATGAAGTTTTTAGATCATTTGTTTTGACTCAAATGATACTACAAACTAAGTTGACTAGGATGCATGAGTGAACCCAAATGGATGGTTTGCAAGTTTAGAGACTGTGATGACACAGTCAAACAAGTTTGAGGACTTAAGTGGTTGATTTGTGAGTTTAGAGACCGGAATGACACAATAGTACAAGTTTAGGGACCGGTGATACACTTTGCTCTTTCAGTAATACATAAAACTTACCGGATGGTATCAATGAGATCATGCAGCTCAGAAGGGATCATTACCGAACACCCACACATATCTTGTAGGACAACATATGAACCAACTATACTACAGAAGTACAAATAGAGCGGCCATGTCAAATTCACTATTCATTCTCTTTCACATAATACCTTTTTCAAAAGGTTATTACAGTATATTATGTATCTAGAGGCTATAGGACAATGCATATCACATTTGTTCTGCATCCCAATGCTCACCACCTCCAGTTTCAGCTCCGTGCATTCATTTTCTTCATTCATTCATTCATTGAAGCTCAAGCCCACACATAGCACATCACATGTCACACATGCAGGTAGCCAATCAAATAGTCGGCGATCTGAATTTTTAATGAGTTTGATCTGATTGATGAAACCTTGCCCCCCTCCCCCGTCATTCCTCTGCCATCGATAAGATAAGGAAGAGGGGGGGGGGGGGGGGAGTTACACAGAATCTTTCTTCTGAAATCTACACTTCATTCCCATGAAAGGCCACAAATTAACTTTGCTCCTTTTTATGTAGGATAGGCGACCAAAAGACGAGAAGACAAATTACAAGCGATTTCGAGTATTTGTAGAATTGTCGGTGACGTGGTTGCAGTTCAGTTAAATAAAACAAAGAGGGGCCAGCCACCGTCAAATTCACACTTCGGTGGCAAAAAAAAGAACAACAAAAAAATCCCTTTTGGCATAAATCACATCCATACATCTTTACCCCTGGCATGGATCCCTTCTAGAATCTTGCCAACTGCCTGTGATCATAACCTCCTCTCTTTCCGTAGGGGTTTGAAGGGCCAATTCCATGCCTCCATCCACCGGATTTCCACATCTTTCGGTGTTTCGATGCATTACTCTCGAGGTTCAGATGCACTTTAGGAGGGTCCTTGAAACAGAAAGATGCTGCTACTTTCTGAAAGACACCAATGAGTTAAATTATCATCAGTATTGATGCACAAAGACCAACAATTAAGCTAGCTTGGTACTTTTAGGGGATAAGCTAAGCTACCACTAGTACATTGAGGAATAGAAAATGTGCTTCCTACTTGACAACTTAAGATTATATAATTTAAAAAAAAAAAGCAAGAGCAAGAGTACAGATATGTGCATCCCCAACAGCATTTAGGGAGAATTTCAAGTAGCAATGAAACAAAGTGTTGAGTAGATAGATCACAGAAACCAAAACAGAGCCTTGAGAAAGAACTTTGCAAACATTTACCTTGAGATCAAGTCGGTGGACACAAAAAATATCTTTCATAGAGTGTGAGTTGTATGCCAAAAGATAAGATCTGTAAGCTTCCTTTGCTGACTGGTGTAGAAAGTAATTCCCACCAACAATATTCTCCTGCTCCAAAACTCAGAGTTACTACTACACATTGAAACAAAAGGATACAGTTGCGAAAGAGACTCACAAAGTGTGACTGAGATTCTAGCACATGCTTTTCACTGAACTCATATTCAGTCAAAAAAATATTGGCCCCCCTGCAAGCAAACATTAAATGCATTACTCTCTTTGTTCAGTCATGTTGGGGGTGTATGTTATCTAAGTCGATTCATATGCAATGTTTAGCGAACAAAATTATACAATATTCCAATAACTTTCACGCTAGACTTGGTAGCTTGACAATATAGTAATCACTATGAATAGTGCAATATAGGGCAGAAACGAAATATCACCGTAATAAATATTACCTGGAGGTGAACGAGCAACTTCAATTCCTCTGGTAGTAAAAACAGTAATGCATTTCCTTTGCCTTTATCACCTCGGGCAGTACGACCAACTCTGTGAATGTAATCCTATAGATTAAATTCCATTGTCAAGTTAGCAAAAGTTATTCCAATACCAATTTAGCAAAAGTGAGAAATATAATTTCTTTATAGCCTGGTTAAGAATCACTGACCTTTGGGTCATCCGGAGGATCAAATTGCACAATATAATCCTAAAAAAGACAACAGATTCTTAGGTTGGCAAGGGGACATACAAAGTGATACAAATGATTTAAAACTTGTGTTGAAACCTTACCACTTCAGGAATATCAAGCCCACGCGCTGCCACATTAGTGCATAATAAGATGCCCTTAAATGAAACATCTGAAAATTGGAAGAATGTACTAGTTCGTTTCTGCTGTTTGATTTGCCCATGGATTTCATAGCACTCAATCCCGAGGAAATTTAGGAGTTCTGAATGGAATTTGACTGAACTACATGATGAAAAGAACACCATGACTTTCTGCTTCTTACGAAGTTTCCTTTTTAGGAAAGCATATAGAACTAGAAACCTTTTCTCGCTAGGAATGACACAGTAGCCCTGCTTCAAGACCTCAACAGTAGGCTGTCAGAACATCAAAGCTATTTCTCATTCCAAATAATCCAAAAAACCTTTAAAAGAGAGTTGAACGTAATGGTGACGATGATGGTCCATACCTTTAATACATAATCATCAACTCCAACATAAACAAGTTTCCGTTGTCTGCCTTCATTTTTCCCAAACATAAACTTTGCAAAATCTTCAACCTGTGGGATGACACATAAGCATTGACACCAACAGAGAAATTAATGAAAAGTTAGAATAGAATCAGTAACACATCCACTAACCTTTTGAGTCTGTGTGGCAGAAAAAAGAACAGTTTGTCTATCCTGCATATAGCACAATAATTCCAGGACAAAATAAGGATCGTCTCAGTACAAAGTTGAATGCTGCACTAGGCATAAGTCATGTCACGTACCCGAGGGAGGCGTTTAAATATTTGTTTCATATCCTCCTCAAAATTTTGCTCAAGTATGCGATCAGCTTCATCAATTATAAGGCACTACAGCATAGGATAAGCTACATCAGAAAAACAGAAGAGGGAATAGTCATGACATTCGTAGCCTTAAACAGCATTTTCATGAAATTCAATGTCAATTTCCGGCCAAACGGGAACCCATAGCACATGAGCCAACAAGCAAAGCTTGGACTGGTCCATGGGCACTGGGCAGCCCAGCACAGTTGGAGAATTGTTCTATTTGGGTCATGATATGAGTGGGCAGCAAGATTGATTACATCCCTGCCCAACAATATATTTACGATGCAATTATATGTTCCTTACATTAGAAAACAGAATTTAGTTATGGTGACAGCTATAAAAAAAAGAGTTAATTGCGTCATTAGTACATAAACTTGGCGAGTGGGTGCAGTTAGGTACATCATCTTCCAAATTGCTTATTTAGAAACAACAACTTGACGAGTGGGTGCATTTAGGTACATCATCTTCCAAATTGTTTATTTAGAAACAAGAACTTGCCATGTGGGTGTATATAGGTCACCTAGATGGCATGTGGGAAAAAAAAAGATCATGTGGAGGATTACATGTTATCTGGTACTTTATTGAAAAAGTTCTTACATATCCTTCAATTTATCATTAAAAAAATCAGCTTATCCTCTCCTAATCCTTTTCTTCTCAAGCTTGAGACATTGATTCTACTCTTTGTTCCATTCTTTTCAGTTTATATTTAACCATGGCACAGTCGTACTCTGCTTCATTTTTCATTGGAGAAAAATTAGATGACTTTTATCCCAATTAGTGGAAAGAAAAATGAGATATTACAGCTGGTGACCTAACCCTAAACCAAATCTTCTTTTTATCAACAACACTAAAAGAAATATGCAAAATCCTAATTAGCGGAGTATGAAGAGAATGGATAACTCAATGTTATCGTGAAAGATCATCTGCCTACGTGTTGTGCGATGTCTGTCTTCACCTTGAAATTGTACGTGAGGCCAAAACCGTCCGTAAAAACCATCTCCCGTGAACACCCGAAGAAAAATGGGCAGATAAACCAACGAGCAAATAAACTAAAGGTCTATTTGTAATAATGGTCATTTACACATACGCATCCACATGGTTTTTTTCCATATACCATCTAGGTGACCTATATGCACTCACATGCAAGTTGTTGTTCCTAAATGAGCAATTTAAAAGATGACGTACCTAAATGCACTCACTCGCCAAGATTATGTATTAACAACACAATTAACTCATAAAAAAACTAGCTACAAATGCAACACTTTTACCAACTGTAACTACTTCCCACCTATTAATCCAGGTTACAGACAAATTACATGCACTGGACTTGCCAGCCCACAAATTTGGTGGAATTAACAACAAGACATACAGAGCTAATGACAGCTTTATAAGAAATAACATTATCTTTTTCGATTTTGCATATATTTGAAGTAATTTATGCTGAAGTTTGATCTACAATTCAGTATTAGCAGGTAAACACAACGAAATAGGTGATTGATTATGCAAATAGAGAAGTATAAACCTGTTGATTGTATTTTTTATTTAATGCAACAGTTTAACTATGTGTACTGTTTCAACAGAAATATTTCCGTGAAACTTACAGGAACTAGAATAGACTACCTTTAGCGTATTGTATTTGAAACTACTGGTATGTTGCAGATGATCCAGAAGCCTGCCTGGCGTAGCAACTAACAAATTGATCCCTTCCATGAGCTGGTTGGCCTCATTTCTCATGTTATTGCCACCGATTACAAATCCAAGAGTTTGTGATGAGTGGTACTTCATTAATTCCGTGGCAACGCTGTGCGTCTAGTATAATCAATCAATGAGACGAACACATAATTAAAACATGTAAAATGGATCAATGAAACATACACCTGGATAGCAAGCTCCCTTGTTGGGCAAATCACAATAACTCCAGTTCCGTTCCTCGGCAAGAAGTGCGAGTTGGGAGCATTTCAATCGCTGGTATGAGGAAAGCAAGGGTCTTCCCTGAGCCAGTCCTGGCTGAACCCATTACATCACAGCCTTGCATCAGATAAGGTATTGATCTAGCTTGAATCATGAAACTCCGCATGCCATTACATCGATATATACTACTAAAATGCAACAGCGCATCAGGGGCACGACGCAAACATTCACCGAAACATTTAAGCTTATGCAAGTATGGAATTGCACGGAATGACAAATTTTAGACAGAGGAGAGCATGCAGGATCTTAGTGAGGTGGGTGTATTTCATCCCTCTGATGGCCTTGGCAGTGGGCTCTGAGATTGGTAAAAAGCTTGTTTGTCAGAATCACACCTCCCCTCCCCGCCTTGTGCTTTTCTTCCTTTTTCTCCTTCACCTCCTCCGTTCCCATCATCTGCTTGCGCTTGCCCGCCATCGATCTGCGGCGGCCGGAGGGAGGGAGGGGCGGCGCATCTACATACTATCAATTATATAGCGCGGCTTGTGGTTGTGGGCCGATCGTGCAACAGAGTAAATGGGCTCTATGAGTGGGCCGCACGCGATGGATCTTACTTTTTAGCCCGTTCGGCTACACATGCGACGAGAAGACAGACTACAGCAGCGGTCACGAGTATTTGTAGAAGACGTGATTGCAGTTCAGTTAAATAAAAGGAAAAAGTGTAAACAAAGAGAGGCCAGCCACCGTCAAATTCACACTTCGGTGGCCAAAAAGGAAAAAGAAAAAAGAAACGAAAAAAATCCCTTCGTCTGGACACTGGGCAGGCAATATCATACTGTGTATGACTGCTGGATGGTCTCAATGTCGAGCCCCTTCAGCTTGACAACAGACTCTACATGTCCCTTGAGTGTGTGAAGCTCCCGTAGCCTGCAACAACAATCAACTTCAAATAATTACCAAGCACCCCTACCAACTATTGCCTACAAGTAGTGTACCACAAAAGGCACTTTTCATCCCCGCAAGTGCATAGATCAGTAGTAACAATGCATTCATGAAAAAGAAAAAGGACTGGGGTGGGCCTAAAAAGTATTATGCATAAGAAAACGCTAACTGTTGCGGGTATTTAGGCCCTGTTTCTTTTCCACCCCAAATTATATAACCTAGATTCTAACCTATAAGCTAGAGAAGGGGAGCTTATTGGATTATAATAATCTGGCTTGGGATTGTCATAATCTACATATAATGCAATTGGTGTTTGTTTTATAGATTATATAATAATCTATAAGCTGAAACAGACATGGCCTTAGCAAAAAAACCTACCTTGCAATCTCTGCCCTCCTCTTCGCCTCTTCGGCCATGTGGTTCAGCTCATTGTACCCAGCCTTCTCTGGGAACATCTTGGCATCTGGTGCCTGCAGCCCATGTAGCGTCCTCTGTGCATGTGCCCACTTCAGCTCCCTCTCCTCTTTACCAAAGTCTTTCTTCCTTGTGAACGCAATCTACAGGGCGATGGTGCACGTTAGACACACACTCATGACCCAACATTCAAATACAAACTTGATGAAGCGCAAATTATTAGTTTATTACCCTTTGCTCAATGACCAGATCCCATGCTTTCCCACTGAGAGCATACCGGATGAGGAACTTGATGATATCGAGCGGGAAGTAGAAGATGATGTTGTAAAGCCACACAATACCAGCCCAGCCCCACCCAATACCTTTGATTGAAGTGAATGCCCAGTCAGCATACACAGCAATGAGTGTAGCAATCTGCAATTAAGCGGGAGATTTTAGCTCGATGCAACCTATAACTCCTGAAGCAGTTCACAAGGAAATACTGGAACAAGAGATCACCAGCTGCGCAACCAAGAAAGCAAAGACCAATAGAAACCCAGGGCGCTCAACAAACGACCAGCTCCGGGACCTTGTCACGAAGATAAGAGCTTGGCTGACGGTGCTGACTTGCAGGTAAACAGCAGAGGCAAGCTTTTGGAAATCATCTTGAGCAGTCTTCTCAAGGCTTTCAACATGAAATATTCTCTGAAATATTTAAATAGCAGTAATTCAAAAAAAATAAGTGAAGGCCCTAAAAAGCATAAAAGTTCTCTAGCCAATCCTAGTGTTGATTAAATTTCAACTAAGATTAACTCATGACAATAATCCTTACTGGGAAAAAGTCTGTCTTGTATGCAGCCCAAAAGAAGATCACAGTCATCATTGCCTGATATCCACCAAGGACAACTCCAGTTGTGAAAATTTCAGCCAGCTTCCAGCTGTCAGGCAGTGGGGATGGTTTTACACGATCCTTTGATATAGTCATTATGGTACCTATTCATCAAACCAAATAGTCGAATAGTATTAGAACCTTTCCTGGTTTCTACTTCAACTTCTTCCAAAGACAGAGAGGGAAGAAAGTACCATCATTAAGAATTGCTATGATTAGGACCATGAATGGTGGAAAATCAAATTTCCAAATGAGGGCAAGGAGCATAAATCCAAGCTGTCAAGATTAAGGAAAACAAATGGTAGTTAAAACCTCAAGCAAGGATCATGCATATGATTTCAATGCTCGATGAATATATTATACAATGCATGCAGGGAAGTATCACAAAGAGTGTTGCTTCTGTTGAATCCAGTAGAAATTTAATTCCAAACAGAATTATCATACAATGATGTAAAAGTTTCAGCACAGAAGTACTGATAGACAAGGAAGACTTACCACGATACGGATGGTGATTGAGACAGCATAGATCTACCATAATAAAAATACATTAGCCCAATATCACAAAGAAAATAAAATAACATAATTGATAGTGTACTTCCACTTCTAGGCTTCTCATACCGTGTAATTCTTCATACGCTGGAAAATTGCTCGACTGGTAAGCACAGCACTAATGATCACACTAAGTCCAGGTTCTGTGAGGACAATATCTGAAGCACTCCTGGCTGCATCAGTTGCATCAGCAACAGCAATACCAATATCTGCTTTCTTTAGGGCTGGAGCATCATTTACTCCATCACCAGTCATTCCACAGATATGCTTCCGTGCTTGCAGACGCTTCACGATCTCATACTTGTGTTCTAGAGGAAAAAAACAATTATTCAATTAATCCAGAATCAAATATTTTATGCCTCCTCCCAACACTATTTATTCCTCCTTAAAAATCATACCAGGGAAGACACCAGCAAAACCATCGGCTTTCTCGATGAGATCATCAACTGGTAAAGCAGCAATAGACTCGTCCTTGTTCTGTCCTAACAAAGCAGAAGAGGGATACATATTTGTACCCATTCCTAGGCGACGGCCTGTTTCTTTTCCAATTGCCAGCTGATCACCTGAACATTAGAAAACAAATAAAACACTGGGGATCAAGAGAAACTGAAAACAGTCTTCTCACTGTGATGAAGCCACTACCAGGCCATAATGCCATAATGTACTTCTATAAAAATGTGTTCTATTAATCAGGATTATATCAAAGACACAATCACTCATAACTTCAGAAGTTCATATGAAGCTTAATAAATAGAAAGTAAGATCATCTTGATACTGGAGCTGGTAGCATACCTGTGATCATCTTAACATTAACACCAAGGTTGAGTGCCCTTCGAATAGTTTCAGCGCTATCATGTCTTGGAGGGTCAAAAAGTGGCATGAGACCAACGAAGTGCCATGGACCACCAGGACTTTCTTTCCTCCCCTCAGGTACTTCCTACATAAGAAAAATAGAGTTCACAGCTAAGACAACATAAGTCTAAAACTGGTGCACCTATGGTAGACATTACATTTAGTGCTAAATGATGGACAAAATGGACTTTACATTTCCTTAAAAAGAAACTGGACATAGCATGCTCATGTTATTCTTGTGATGAGTGCAAAGCACATAGCAAGCCAAGATAGAAGATGCATTGTCTTCTCACCTGATATGCTACAGCAAGCGATCTAAGTCCACGCTCTGCGAATTTATCAATCACAGCATGGACCCTCCTCTCAATCTCTGATTTGTTGTGAGCCAGATGGAGAATCTGCAGTCCATTCATTGAGTATATGGCAGATGTTATATGCAATGATAAATAGATCCGAATGAAATGATTTCATATGGCAATGCTGTTATATCAAGGGATAATTAGTTAATTATTTCTTATGGTACCTGCTCAGGTGCACCCTTGCTAACACGATACATTTTGCCATCACCGTCAATGTATGTCAATGCCGTTCTTTTATCAGTAGGATTGAATGGCAGGAAGTGCACTTCTTGGATGCCAGCACGTGCCTGCACGAAAACACAGACAGAGTCATTGCGCCATATATAATCATGCCTCTGCTTCAAGCCTTTAACAGAGCAGAATACCTCTTTAGGATCAGCTAGCATCCCAACTATAGCAGTATCAATTGCATCTTGGTTTTCTGTACGAGATGCTCTAGCAGCCATGAGAATCACTTGATCCTGAGTAATGCCTCTTTCAAAAACCTGGATTGACAATTTTAAAGTTATTTAAACCAGACATGATCATATGCGAGCTAAGAGAATGCCCTAAATATATAGTTGTTCTTGTCTCACCTCAACAAGGTTCTTGTCCACAGTAAGCTTGTTCAGGGTCAATGTTCCAGTTTTATCACTGCATAGAACATCCATGCCAGCCATCTCCTCGATTGCAGTCATTCTCTTTGTAATAGCTCCCTGGAGAAACATGGTTAAAACTCATTAAATATTATCACAACAGAGATTTTTTTTAAAAAAAACTGAAGTATGATGATATGATCATCCATAGAAATAAAAATATATGTAACTACAAACAGATGTGATGATCCGTTAGCAAACCTGTTGAGACAAACGATGAGACCCAATAGCCATAGTTACAGATAAGACTGTTGGCATGGCTATGGGAATGCCTCCAATGAGAAGGACAAGGAGATTGTCAATCCCAGGGCGGTACGCCCTGTGCTGGATAGGATACATGACAATTATCTCAACAAACATCCCCACAGCAATTGAGCAAATACAGAAGTTCCCAATAGCCGTCAAGACCTGCACCAATCAAGTAATAATATAAGCAATAGTACACATTGATAATTTAGTCCAGAATACATGCATATAGAGGCAGTAATCTTGCCTTCTGGAAATGGCCAACTTGGTTTGTGGAGTCAACAAGGTGCGCAGCCTTTCCAAAGAAAGTGTGCACACCAGTGGCAATCACAACAGCTTCAATTTCACCTTGCTTGACCGTAGAACCAGAATAGACACCATCGCCAGCACCTTTGGTGACCGGCAATGATTCCCCCGTGAGGGCAGACTATTTTCCACGCAAGAGAAGGTATGAGGAAAAAGATCGCTATGGCTCATCAAAGGCTAAGTGATTTTGACAAGTGATGACAATGGGAAGAACCTGGTCGATCTTCAAAGGATCCCCCTCAAGGAGGCGTGCATCTGCAGGTATAATGTCTCCTAGTTTAATACTGACAATGTCTCCTGGTACAAGAATGGCTGCCTCTTCCTCAGTCCATCGGCCATCACGAAGCACCTGAACAAAAATAAGTTGGCTCAGACTTCTGGAAGGGTAGACACATGAAGTCTTCGTGCAGAAAGTAGCACGAAACAGAAAAGGTGGGTGGTAATGGACCTTGGCTTTAGGTGCAAGACGAGCCATGAGGGCAGCCGCAGCATTACCAGCATTATTTTCCTCGATGAAACTGATTGTTGAGTTGATGACAAGCAGAGTTATGATGCCAACAAAGTCCTGCCAATCCGGTGGCTTCCCCTGATGTCAATATCACGAGACAACTAAAATTAGTAAGACGATAGTTCAACAAGAAAAAAAAACAGGGGGGAAATAGCTTGAATTGGAATTTGAAGCCTGTTCGTCTTACCCCTCCGTTGGCAAGAGCAATGGCCATGATTGCTGCGGCCTCCATGACCCAGGAGAGTGGATTCCACATGAATCCCAAAAACTTGAGAACTTTGCTCTCCTGCGACCATTAAAATCCCAGCCTTTAGAATTTGATGTGTGAAGCTGACAATTCAATGCAACCAGCGTGTTGAGAAAAAAAGGGAAAGGAATAACGTGAATGAAAGCAGACCTCCTTCTCCTCGAGCTTGTTGGGGCCAAAGATTTCGAGGCGCTGCTGCGCCTGCTGAGTGGAGAGACCCTCGCGGCTGCATCTCAGATTCTCGAACACCTCCTCGAGGGGGATGTTCTCCTGCAAAAAGGGCAAGCGACATCAGTGGAGTGACGCAATTTTCTATCTCGACAACTGAGATAAGCAACAATGCTCACTGAATCATCGCCATGAGACCTACTACTACTACTACTACTACATGCAACAATTACTGTATGTCCAGAATCAGACAGGAGCAGAAATATGTCAATGGCTCTATGAATTATGATGTAATCTTTGGTCCCAAAAGAAGAAGCGAAGCAACCAGATTTGAGAGATAGACAGAGAAACAATAATACTAAAAATACATCTCTTAGCCAAAATGTCACCTAGAATTCGGGTATCAACAGAACAAGCAGCCCAAGCCAGCATACATGTTTTTGTCAATGTCTTTGCTAAAAGACACCATTTTTGCAGAGCATGAAAAGCAATAGGGGGGGGGGGGGGGGGGGGGTAAGCCGGCCGAGAAAGCACAGAAAGGCACAGGCTTTAATTTCCCAAGAAATCGCCGTGCAAGTGCAACAAGACAGAGAGAAATTTCTCGAGAAAGAAAGAGGAGAAGATAGGAGAGCAGAGACATACCAGGTCGACGGCCTCCTTGAGGACGGCCTCGAGGTTTCCCTCCTTGTCAGCCATGGAGGCGCCTTCCCTCCTGGCGGATCTCCCTCCCTTGTGTTTATCTCTCTTGTTCGTGCTGTTCGCCTTCCAGATTTATATGCAGCAAACAGGAAAGCAGAAAGCTTGCTGGTGAATGCTGCTTTTCACCTCGTGCGGGATGGATTGGGGTGAGTGAAATGAAACTGGGAGGGCGGAATGGGATGAGGTGGTACTGGTGGGGGTGGTGGAACTGGCGAAGAAGAAGAAGAGGGGTCAGGTCAGGCAGGGTGGCAGCAGGAAGAGAGGAGTGGGAGTCCACAACAACACACATGGGTTGGAATGGATGGGATACGCACGCCCAAGCCCAAGGAGATCTTCAGACTTCTGTGGAGCAAAACAAAAAACAAACGGATAAATGGAAAGCAATTGGCTTTGCAGGGAAATTTCTCTGTTTTTTATTGAAGTTGTCCGATAAAGATGTCTTTCTTTTCATCTCATCTGTTGAATGTCACTACTAGTCTTGTGTGGTTTTATGCATTTCTGCATATGAAACCTTGCATTGCGCTGCTCCCTTCAATTAAGCTCTGATGTGGCATTTGTCAAGTTGTTTGTTAAATCTAACAATTAGCCACACAGACAACATGTGTGATCTTTCATTAAACTAAAACCCAGCACAGCCTTACTTTAAGACGTGGCACTAAACCAAACAATTTTAAAAGTGGAGTTAGGTAAAGATGACGGGATAATAAAAGTGTAAAACGGGCGCACGGTGGTGGTCGTCTCATGATCTGCAGGCAAAAATTGAGCGCCTGTACGGACCGTACTGCTGGGGGTGTACTCCCGAATATCGTTTTCTTTTTTTTACAGCATCGAAAAATCTCACTCTCACCAACATTCACCAATAATGTTCTTTTCATTTCTGATGATACGAGATTCCTTGCACAGGAGATCGACCTGTGCTCTTCGATCTTTTTTGAAAGAATTCTTACCTTGTCAGGATAAGGATGAGTCGTTCTTCATTCTCCTTTTTGAGGTTCTTGCCAAATCTATCTTAGAGAGACTAAACCAAAATGAATTCATTGTTGCCCTCACTCGCTTTTGTTATAAAATTGGGAGCGGCAAAGAGAACGGTGGGGGACGACGTTTGGGCCGGCAACAGGACGGGGATGGAGTCGACGGTGGCGGGCAGCTAGCAGCGCCGTTAGTTTATTTTATTTTGTTAAGGATTAGGTCAAAGCAAGTGTTGGTGGTAATCATGGAATAATTCTCAACGCCTGGCAACACCAAGGATAAAAATTGACAGCTGCTTTTGTCCCCTGGATGACTGGATCGCTTAATTGGCGCCATCTGTCCTCGTTTCACGCTTTTAGCTCCCTACTCGTATGTATGGTATAGGTTTGGAGAGGTAGGTGGGTTTTCTTTTCTTCTTTTTTTTAACCAAAAGGATGTAGTAGGTGACAAATGACTTCTGCGTGATCAGTGTATTACCATTGATTGTGGAGATCTGGCGGTTAACTATATCAATGCATGCATGTTCTGTCCATTTAGAGGAGGGGGGGGGGGGGTGTTACACAAGTCGTTCTAATAATATAAGCTTGACAGCTAAATGATGAAACAAACCTATAGCTAGCAATACTCCCCTTACATTATAATTTTTTCTGCCCCAATCATTAGCTGGCTTATATACAGATGATGCTTCTTTAGCTTTGGGGTCTCTGCTGAGAGCCAAATTAGAAGAACTACGCCACGCTGAGTTGTTGCCGTTGGAGACTACGTTGTACAAAATAAAGAAGAAGATTCGGTAGTACAACATGTAGGCCACAAAACAAGATCAGCGGAGATATGATTGATTTGGCAATGCAAGCAGCCGGGGGAGACGCCATCTATTGACAGCTGAAAACAACTGCAAATCAGATCGGTTTATTCCCTAACAATGATGATGCAACTAATTGAGTTGAAAATCATATGCATTGTACTGAGATTGAGCCATTTGGATCTTAATCTGCCGCTTAAGGAATCATGTAATCATGGCGTAGCAGGTTGGCAATCACAACAATTTTGACACTCTTTTCGGCCCTTGATTTAGAGGGGCCAGTATCGTACTTTACAGTGCACGGAAGTAGTAATTAACGCCCTCCAAGGATAGCTAGATAGATTGCTTACAATCAATGCAAAGTAGTGGATCACCAAAAGTTATATTTCAATCCACAGTTGTTCACCACAAACATATTAAAGAACTCGAATTAGTACTACTTGCAATCAGATAAATAAAACCAATTCATATACTACATATGATGCTTTCATTTAAAAGGAATTATACAAAATGAGTTGAGTTGCTGGTCACAGCACAGCATTCTGCATATACGTGGTGCAGATCAAACTGCATACATGATTTCTAATAAAAAGAATAAGGGGGAGAAGAGAAGAGAGAACAAAGTAAACTTGGACAGGTTCAAGCCTTGCCTTTTGTTTAAGAAAAAGAAAGACCTTTCAACCTTTCCCTCTTCTTTTCAGAAAGACAAAGCAGCATGCATGGTGGTATGATTTTCAGAAAGGCCCAAGCAAAGGTGAAACGAACTAACGACAATGCACTTTAGGTGGTGCAATCACAGTCCTGCACTTTTTTAGGCAACACCAATCTATCTTGGCCTGCTCATCTCATCGCTTTACGTACGTTGTTTAACTTACTATAGAAGGTCTGAATCCTCCTAAACTGTTTTACTTTCATCCTTCTCTTTTCTGTTTTCTCCTCTCGTTTAGAACCAACCTATATGGTTTCTTCTCTTGATTTATTAATTCCATACATTTATGCTCTGAATTTCAACAATCTTGCCTAATTCAAAAGGTTAAATGTCTTTTTGATTCAGAAAGAAACTAAAAGGAACAGGAATTAAGAAGAGCACAATCCAGTGTACGTTGATTAGGAGTAGAACCAATGCAAACCCTCATCTTGTCCTCCATAACAAGGGCTGAAAAAGAGGAAACCATGAAAGAATCGTGTGGTACTGCTGGCTAAAGAGGTTGTTGCGTTGGCCTTTCAGAGCAAACGTGAGGGAAAAAAAAAGGTGAATTAAGTGAGTAATTCAGACAGGACTTCCTTCCTTCTCCCTCCTTTGTTGATGATGAGTGGACAGACATGTGGATTTAGTGCAACTTCGAATGAAGGAATACACATGCTTTGGAATAAGGCATCTCATGCTTTGGAATAAGGAATCCAACTCGCTCAACACGCCACAATCACAACCACTTAGATTTATCCTCACATCCCATATAAACTAGCTAGCACTACTAGATATAATGAGTCGTTATAGATGGTCCAAAACCATCGTCTCAGCTGGTCTTTTTGAGCTTTAAGATATGTTGAACATCTCTAAAAAAACAAAAACCGAGATCATATCATGTCTACCGTCTCAAGGTTCTTAACTGACAAAATAGGTGAATTCAATGTTCTAAAATTATCTTGACAAAGACGCCTTTTGATATGAGGTTTTTTTAGTAGGATAAATTGTAAACAAGTAGCATAAGCGCATACTCTGCATAAAAATCACTATACCTAGTACATTGAATGGTACTAGAGGACTCTAGGCGAGGTGGATATGTTATTCCTCCCATGTGTTTGATTATTATACCTAAGCAATGCATATGATGTTAGCAAAGAACTCATGTAGTACTAGAAGTAAAAAATAAAGATGGGTGTGATGAATTTTCCTTGTTTAACAATTAATGGAGACATGTTGTGATGTTACACATGCTACCTGTTCTCACAATGGAGAACCAACCAGATAATAGGATGCCATCTCTTTTGGAAGCTTTCTAGCCAATCATCATCTGATTCACTTGTCATCACATGGATGCCCTGCTGTCTGTTGCAGTGATGATGAATTGAATCCAACTGATGATAGCGCCGGGCACGTGGCTCTGACAGCATCTCCATGTTGTATGATCAATCTCCTGCTCGTAGCCGCATGAGCTTATTACCTTTCGGGGAAGCAAACCACACTGATACAGCCTCCAGTGGTCAAAAGGAAAATTTAATTTAATGGTTGGCTTGCAACCTTTATCAGGATTTATATGACACGGAGGGATAAAGAGAGCCCTCGCTCCTTTGATGGTTAACCCAACCAACAGATAAGTCATGTCACAACTTCCAAGACCCACCAACAAACTACACTAAGCTGGATTTGCCTTTGAGGACCTTTCAAGACAAGGTAACTAACTGCCTTACCACAAGGCAACAATACACATTTGTAGGTGAATGACCAAACATTTCGTTCGACGGTCAGCGCTAGTTTACAAGAAAAAAAAAACCAACATATATTTCATTCCCTCCAGAGGCTACTGAACTTTGTAGTTCCAAAATGGGCTGGTGACGAGGTTGATTCAGAGATGAGACATCTCATGGCGCCAGAAAATGGAATCGCTCCAATTATATTAAGAGGCGAGTCTGATGTTCCATGGTAACAGTTTCCAGTAACAAATACATTGATCATAATATGGGCATTCCAGAGTTTTGAAATGTGAATATAAGTTTCTCAAAATTTGAAGATTATGCAGCAGTTGGGGGCTTGCTGGGCAAACCTCTCACAAAAGCCTGCATGGTTTTAAAACAGACAGCATGTCAACCACTTGCATGACAATTTTCAAGGTTATGTTCTTGCAGATGGCCACCTAAGTGATAAGAATGAATGAATTTAGACAATTGTGGTAGCAAAACAAATAACAGCTCACCTGACACGATTTTTATCATCGCAGAACAAAGGAGTAGATGACTGATAATCATCTGTTCCGAAGTATCTGTCTCCAAACTCACCCATTCCAGGGATCACACGGAAATCATCATTTAAACCAAACTCAATCTCTGATGTTACAATCTTCACTCTTGGGAATCTCTTGCTCACCACATGCACTCCTTGGGGAGCCTGGGATACCAGCAAAAAAAAATAAAAATAAAAAAATGAGTTTTATGGTTTTCATCCACTGCACTCTAACTGTGAGTCTTTGGTAAACATGCAGCCATGTAAAAAAGGGTGCGAGACAAAATGTGATGACTAACTTCACTGAAAAGGACATTTTTCTCAGTAACTTGGAAAACTAATATGTTCTGAATCAGTTCAGCCATCCACAGAACCACATTAAAAAACACGTGAAAAAATATACAATCAAAAAGTTACCATTAACTAGCGTTTGCAGTTATCAAATTGCTTCAGTGATATTAGTCACGATAGACAATTAAAACGATAAACCTAGGAGACCCCATGGAATTTATTTTAAAAGACCTATGTTATTTCTCCTCTGGAGTGAGTAACGAACACCATCTGTGAACTTCAAAGAGTAGGCTAGTCTAAATGGCAAAATGATCAGCGCTTCAGATAACTTACTGAAATAAGATTGAGGAATATAATATTCGATTCCTGTACACCCTTTTTCAATAGAAGAGAGATGGCTTGAACTGCTGAATTTCCTGATGAACATGATTAAATAAGATGCAATTAATACCCTGTTTATGTTTCCCCTCAATGACAAAACCATAAACCTACAACTAAATTTAAGAGAGCACAGTAACTTTATGCAATTGGCTAATAGTACAGAAACATATATTGAGAACCAGTGGCGGAGCCAGGGGGGTGCCAGTAGGGGCCGTGGCCCCCCCTAACGCTGAGGAAAAAATTGTAGTACCCCCTCTTCACTAGCGGTTATTAGTCTAATAGACCATGCTGCCGTTAAGCAGAAGTCTGCTATTTCCAAAGGCATAGAGGCAACAAGACAACCGCGCTGTATGAAGCATAGTTTTTAGCAGAAGACTACAACTTAAGCAGTTCCGTGGGTCCTCTGATTTCTTGGAGGTAATCAATACTAGTATAGAGGAATTGCACGTTCGTGGGAGATTTTATCCAGACGAAGTAGCTTGAATAACGAGGGTTTTAATCACGCAGTCATGAAACGAAACGCAGTACTGATGCTCATAATTAATACCTTGTTCATTGAGTTCAGGACATCATGCATATGGCCATCACCTTCATTTTTTATAGTTATTAGTGCGTAAAATTAAAGTACGTACCTAGCAAGAGTCTTACAAATTGATGAGTGCAACTTATCTCCTTCCTTTGGCTTACAGTTTTAAAAAAGAAATGACGATTACTACTCCATTGATTGGTACATGTACATACCTCGCAAACGACTTTTACCATTAAAATTCGTTTAGTCTCTCTCCACTTAGCTAAATTTTGCTCGCAAACGACTTTTACCGTTAAAATTTAAATAATTTATGTTGCAACTGTCTAATGCACAAAATCATGTAAACAATATAAACAAGTAGAATGCATCTTCGTATTTCGTAATATCTACATGCCACATCTGGTGCCTACCTCAGCGGTATGGCCCCCTTATGAATATTTTCTGGCTCCGCCACTGTTGAGAACAGATTTTTACCATAACCGCTATAGTTGAGAGCTAGAGATATTTATATGGCAAAATTATGTGTTTTACTTTAATAGAGAGCATTCATGTGTCTCCCTTCTATGTGCAGTAAGTTCAATGAGGGTTTGAGCCCAAGTATTAGCCGACCACAACTCAGCTGGAGCTCGAAAAACTTGAGCTTTTTCAAGCAACCTTAGTAGCAAGCAGTGGTGGGTCCTCATTGGTAAAACTTTCATACAAGGATTGCTAAACACCATTGAAAATGGGTTCTACAGTTAAATCAGATATGCCTACATGAGATCAAATAAAATTGAGCGATCGAAACATTCAGCTGAAATGTTCTATAGTTAAGCAAAACCATTTTAAATATTTGTTATTTTTTGTGCTAATAGTGTCAACATACTGACAAAATTATGCAGGGTCTTAAAATATCTTAAGATTTTATTCAGCACAAATATATTGAAATGTATGCTGTCAAGACAAGGTATAAAACAAGAGCATCACAGATTGATGAAACAGTATGAAATATATAGTTTTCTTACCAATAGTCATTACAAAGTTTATTACAAAAAGAAAACTTAATATCATGGACGATAAATATGAAAAAAGGAGGTTTAATTGGTGGAAGGATACTCGTGTGCATGGAGGGAGTGGCCGGTTGAGATTTTACAATTTCATTCACGTTAAAATTAGTGTAGTACAGTGCGTATGTATGTAGAAATAAACAACAAACCTGTTCCAAGTATGGGGTCCAAAAGCAGAACATGCCTATTTGCAATATCTTTTGGTAAATTCTGATAGATGAGCTGCACAGAGATTTAGATTTTAGTAATTTGACTCAACCTAACACATGTGGCAAAAGTCAAATAAGCCAGACCTGTTGCCCATTGTCTCCTTCCCTATGAATAAGAATCTTCCCAATCTTTATACCTTTACAGCAAGCCCGTAGTGCATTCTCCATGCTTTCTCCACTGGAAAGCAATTGTGCCAAATCATTAGCAAACACGGCATAGATGCCTCAATATGAGATAAATTTTAGCGTAAGAGGTTCCGAAAAGCATTTTTATAGATAATGCAACTATATTATATGTAAGAAGAACATTATACAGTATGCATGAATGAGACTTGAAACAAAGCTTGGTACTGCCAATAAAATCTGTGAAGTGCTAATTTTACACTTTTGCAAAGGCTTTCTAGCGCATACTATCAGAAAAATTATATCACTGAGATACTATAATGGCATCAAATCAGAACATTTTTGAGTTGTGTGAGAGCCAGTCGTTATCTCAATTACAGCTTCCGAAAGTGCACAGGGGGAAATATTTTAGAAACAGTTGTACCTTCTAATCACTGAGATACCGCACAACCTTTTGGAGAACTCGACGCCAGTGTAAACAGATCCTGAACGCATAAAAAAGCATATCAGGGAAAATATGAGCTCTCATTTTTCTTGTGCTTAAAGCATTGATCATAAATAGTAGAAGCACATGCAACTCAACCCAAATTGGTTTGATACAAGAAAACAGAAATAAGGAATATGAAGGAAGATAAATTACTGTCCCCAATAACTATAAAAACTTCATCTCCTATTTGTACCAACTATGTCAAATGTTTACTGTTAAAGCATCAAATTTTGTCTACATTGGCAAGTCTCAGTCAACTAAGAACCAAAAAAATGTGGTCTCTGGCCATACCAGTTTGGACTTTGGACCAGTAAAAATATTGGTTCAAGAGCTTTCCAGTTTTTATTAAGTGTTAAGTTTTAAATCCTACAAAAATTATCATTACGTTTTGCTTGTGCGTAAACTGATGGAAACCGATATTAAGGACAAATTATATTAAAGAAGGAATAGGATGGTAACAGCATTATCATGCAGCAACTTTGTCGGATTCAAGAACCATGTATACTTTGCAACGTTCTCTTGAAAAATATGCCCTCTCATTGTGTTTGAAGAGGTAACTCATATGCACAGCAAGAACAAAAACTAAACACTGCGATCCTACTTACCAGTCGGAGTGATGACCTGCTTTTCCTGGAACGGAAGATGACCAAGACCATGCTCGACAACCTATTTTCCAAAGGGAAATTCAAGCTACCATGCAAACCCATATAAAAGAAAACTCATCAAATACATGCATATACTGACCAACCGAATCAACCGATCAGCATAAAATATGAAATCATGTGTTGCTGTGGCAGCATCCCGTATAATTGTGTGCATGCCTCGTATCTGAAAGAGAGCAGCATGAACAGGCAAACAGTTATACAAAACGAAAAGGTAATTAACAAATAACATATCACATTTAATTTACTACAGTGAATCAAACAAAACGCAGCTTTTACAAAATACCTGATAAGTAGTCTGAATTACATACAAATTGGGGTGTATTTTACAAAGATCATGTTGTCCAAGTTTAGTCCGGATATGCTGAACAATTAGATCAATCGCCACATCGTTATCTCCGCCTCTTGGGATGATAATATCAGCATATTTCTTTGTTGGGAGGATGAAATCTTCGAAAGCAGGCTTAACAAACTTTGAGTACTGCAGACATAGAGTTGAATTCAATAATAAAATTAGCAAAATCATCAAGAACAGCGTACATAACATATACAGATAGCCTAACGTAGAAATTAATGGAACTAAACAAAAACAGTTTTAGATGAAGAGGAGAGGCATTTAAGATCAGCTAAATGTTGTTAGAAATAATGGGGTAAATTGCGGTAGAGGAAGCTGTGTAACCTGATCTAATACAGTTTTGATATCTCTACCCTTCTCAATAGTATCACGACGGATCCTCCTTGTTAATCGTACATCAGCATCTGAGAAATCAATAGAAGTGAATGTAACAAAAAGCTATGCACTCCCATGAAACAGATTAGTGCATATTGAAAACCTAGAGTCTATTGAAAGACAATATTATGTTCAACATGTGGAACTGAAACAAAAATATGAAAACAAAAATGTAGGACAAATATTGAGTTGATAGTTTCTGATTATCTTGATTGTGTGCCATTGTAGCTGCGGTTTATGCATCAAAACCTCTGAGAGTTCATGGCAAACAAAAGAGTTATGCCTAATCCTATGTGAACAGTGTATCAACTAAAAATGGATGAATCAAAATAAAACAATCCATTGAAATTCCAGAGTATCAACTAGCAAGAGAGCGACAACAAAATGTAATGCAAATATTGCTACCTGTATCAACGAAGATCTTCATATTCATCAAATCTCTGAGACGGGAATCATGAAAAACTAGAATACCTTCCAAAATAATCACATCCGAAGGATTAACCTGGCAGGAATCGAAAAATCAGGGCTTCTTGTAAAAATCAAGTATAACAAAAAAAAAAAGAACAGGTAACGCAAAGTGATCAGACGAAAGTTAACTCTTCTGAAAAAAGAAAAGGATATGAAATCAATGTGGAGAAATAAGGCGTTGGTTAAATAATGTGTCAGGTAACATTATACGTTCTTCTTAAAAAGCAGTAACTGGATGAATTCAGAACATTGAAATTCTTCAGCACAATGTGCAGATATTGATTGCAAATTTAGAACTGTATATATTCAGAGCTTTATAGAGGTCGGGACTATGAAACTACCAGGTGGGTTGGATTATGAATAGCGCTGAACTTAAAGGGCAGTACCTTCCTTGCATTTGGGACACTCTTGTATGTTTTGAAGTTGTAATTAGGAATGTCAACAGCTTTTCCACGTTTCAAATTTTTCATGCAAGAGAGAAGTAACTCTGTATCGAATGCATCTGAAATTGGAGCAGAAAAGGCAGAATAGTCAGTAAAGACCTCTTGGAACCAGGGAGTGCATCATTGTGAAAAGGATATGAGTTTGACCTGGATGATCGAAGTTATAATCATGAACATGGATTAATTCCTCATCAGTCAATCCATAATAAAAGGACTCCTGCAAGTATATCGGAGAAACAGTCTCATTGCTTGTGTAAGGTTGCAAATATATCAGTCAGAATAGTGTGACAACAATTTAGCATCAAGGGGCATAATTTGTTTTCAATCAAGATACATTACTAGGTCAGTTGGCCAGTGATGGTGAACTAGTATTGTTAGCATAATGCACACATATACGAAACAAGATGAGAGGTTGGACCAGAAAACAGAAACCAAGGCAGTAATAATTCACCAACCTGTGTAACAACAACCACGCGCTGATCACGCAGCTGGTCGATGATCATTTTGCAGACGGTACTTTTGCCTGAAGACGCGCCCCCAGCAACACCTGCACCGAAGTCGCATTAGGGCGTGGAGCATTCAGGGCGGCTACACTATGGTAAGCAATTGGCATGTCGTATTGAATAATTACGGCACAGCACAAAAAAGCAATTAAGTGTACTAACCGATAACAAAAGGCTCCTGGTGTCCATTCTCCAGGCCTGACGTCGTCGGTTGTTCCTCGGCGGACACGGAACCTAGGTTCAGATCGTCCAGACGGAGCGCTGAGTAATGGACCCCCGCGGCGGCGGCATCAAGCACTTGATCCACCGATTTCGAACCCATAAATATATACCTAGTGATTGATTTCACCAGACCGCCGTGTCAGGCAAATCCGCGACGGAACGTATGTGCTGAAGATTCAATTTTTGAGCCTAATGGCGAAGGAATGGTTCAACTTTTATCGAGAGCAGGAGGAGAATCCATCCACGGAAGCTAGGATCTTCCTTCCCTCTTACGTACCACGGAGAGCGGAGGTGCGCCGACGCCTCCTGTGGGGTGGAGGAGGAGCGGAGAGGAGGGAGAGCGGTGGCGCAGCAGCCGCGGCGGAGGGGATGGGTGGATCTGGATCGGGGGAAGGGGAGGGAGGTGGAGGCGTGCTCGGCGCGGCGGGCGGTGGAGAGGGAAGGAAGCTGCTGACAATAATTAGGGAAAGCCAAGCAATGAAATACGGGACACCAAACAAATGAAATCAATGGAAAATGGGCTTTCCTCTCCGTCTCTCTTTTATTTTTCGGCCTACTATAGGTACTGTAGCTTCTTTTTCTTGGGCCCCTGCTGTATGCTCCACTTTTGTCCAAAAAAATAAAAGAAAATCTTTATATTACACTAGTTATAATTATTTTGTCTATATAGTGGGATAGAATTATTATAGATGATAGATGTAATGATTAAAGTAGGGAGGCATCCATAAGCACCTCATTTTGAATCTTTGGTGGATTTCAAAATTGATTCTTCTTGCCCAGGAGATTCATTTACCAATGTTTATACATTTTTTTTTTTATAAATGATGGTGTAAAGTTCGCTTTTTCCAAAATTTGCCTCTGGGATCTATGTATATTGATTGGGCCTCTGATCGAAGTGGAGATGAACACAGCAGGTACTGTAGCAACATCGACATGGATAGGCCGCCCGCCGCTGTACGCACACTGGCAGGCTGAGTCAGCACATGCGTGGCGCCAGGACGACGATGCTGTTGGATTCTCGAGCACTGTGCCCAGCAGCCGACAAGGAGGTGCAGCTGATGTGCCGTACGTTCGTATATGTGCCGACAAAGGGGGTATATACATTTGCGTACAGCTAGCTACATAGTATGTCTGCGTGACGTGGCAGATAAGTAGCAGCCCACCATTCACTGTCGTCGTCTATGTGTTTTGTTATTTCGAGCGAGGTCGGAGTAAAACAAACGTCAACGAACGCACGTGCTAGCTAGCACGTAAGTATATCTCGATTGGTGTCTCTTGGTGATAGCGAAGCAAAATACGTACATTCGGACATACTTGGACGCTTAATTTGCTGGTCACTGATTTGCCTTGCTAAGCGTGAGGCCGGAGAGACAATTATTACCTCAGTGTTGTGATGGCAAGCTTTTGATCTGGCAAAGGCAAGGCGAGACGAGACGAGGCCTGGCAAGGCGAGCTCGGCCATGGAAAGACCCTTTTCATTCTCGTATGACTTATTGTATGTGTTTTATTGGATGAATAAGAGTATACTAGGACACGTGCGTTGCTACGGTTAAAACTAATGTAACGATGATAGATTACTTATCCGCATGATTCATCTCATCATTGATTTTGAGAGTTCGAATATGCTATATGGTCACACTAAATCGATCTAAATTTTCACTAATTTAAGAGCTCGCCTCCGATTGTAATATTTGATTTGAGTGGATAAAAGGCTAACACACTTAGCCTGGTCTACCAAGCAACACTCTGAGTTAAGCATATATATACATGTGCTATCATCGCCATGTTTATTTCAATTGCTTCAATTTCCTTTGTTTCTGCCCAGCGTTATTGAACGTGGGAAATTTAGAGTTATACACATTTTTTTTTGCGGGAAAAGAGTGCATATATTTATCGAGATATCAAAGTTTTACAATCCTCCAAGAGGAACTCACTTATACAAGCCGGTGCATTTTCTCTCCACACTGCACTATGCACCGTTCTTTTGGCTAATTGAGCTAATTCATGAGCTACTCTATTGCACTCTCTTCTAACACTTTTTACCTCACATACTGGAAGCATTTGCATGGCTGCTTTTGTCTCCTTTATAATGTGTGACGTTCTCCCTCTATTTTCGGTTGTGGCCCGTAGAGCTGCAACAACATTAGAGCAGTCCGACTCTAGAATAGTTGGCCGTCTCACCCATCGGCTGCTAGTCGCACACCTTCACGGCACGCAAGAGTTATACACTTGTGTAGCAACATTTTGGCTGCCCTCTAGAGATATGCTAATATGCACCACCAATATGCTGCTAGAAAGAATTCATGCAAAGACACCATCACATAGGCATGTCCACGTTGAGCACGTAGTCAAACAAAAGAAAACTTCTTAACAGCGCTAGACCCGGGCTGGACTAGTGCAAATTGACCATACATGAAGAGACTTGGGCTGATTTCAGGTTATATGGGCCGATTCTTATACTGAAAACACATAGAGATGCTACTAATATTATGGGCCAGGCCCGGGCTGCAGCCCCCCCCCCCTGCCCGGGCCGTAGATCCGCCACTGCAGCTAGCTATACAAGAAGTGCAAGTTGCAAGGTCCAGCAATGGATGGGTGCAGCTGCAGCCTTCATCCTTGGTCTCGATGGGCCTCCGTGTTGGAGACCTTGCGCCCTTGCTTGCGCAACCGGAGCTGAGCTCGCACGATGCCTCTTCCTTTTTGCTTTGCTATTATGTTTGTATTACATACCAATCGAGACCGAGACCTTCTTCATTTCCTCTATTCTATTTTGAATTTTCGATTGTGTCCCGGGAGACGACAAGACGAAATATTTTAAAATGTGTGCCTCCATATCCGAGTTTTAGACCAAGGGGTGATGTTTCATGTTTCCTCTCTTCTTGGTCAAGCAGTACCAGTTGTCGCCATTCCTAACATGCGTGCTCTAGCTTCTTGCACTCAAATCCCTTGATTCCTTTCAAGGAGCGAAAGTCTCTAATTGCCCCTTTTAATAAAGCTGAGATTAAAAAGGCCTTATAGGGATGATGGCTTCGGCCTAGCATTTTTCAAATGCTTTTGGTCCTTGATCAGCCCTGCCGTCTCCTCTCTTTTTGATGATGAACTTCTCCGCATCAACCAGTCCCACATTGTCCGTCTCCCTAGAAAAATAGGAGTAACCAAACCATAACGCTTCAGATCTATTTCTCTCCAGAATTACCCCCCCCCTCCCCCGCCCCTTGAAAATTATTTCAAAGTCTCTTACTGCCAGGCTACAACCTCTTGTCCCTTCCCTAGTGCATCCTGAACGGACCAGCTTCCTAAAAGGGCGAAGAATCTCAGAGAATTTCATCTATGCTGCTGAGTTAATCCAAACTTGCCACAAGAGAAAAATACTGCCATTGCCTTGAAATTAGATTTTCACAAAGGCTTTGACTCAATTGAGTGGATGGCTCTCGATCGTGTCTTGGAGGCCAAGAATTTCCCAGAAAAATTGGAGGTCATGGATTCAACAAATTCTCAAGACAAGCCACACTTCAGTTCTCCTAAATGGTTGTCTAGGAAAATGGATCAAATGTAAAAAAAAAAAGGCTTCGCCAAGGTGATCCTCTCTCCCCCTATCTCTCTATTCTTGTGGCAGACGTGTCGCAGCAAATGCTTAGTAATGCAGCGGCGAATGATGTTTTTGAACACCCCATCATTGCTTCGGCTCCCTGCCGTGCCCTACAATATGAGCATGAAGCCTTGAAATATACCCATACTTGCAACAAAATTTGGAAAATCAAGGCTTTAACTGCCTCTTTTCTATCACGGAAGTACATTGACATGTTCAGAGATGATGAGAAAATGAGCCTGAAGGCTTTTGCAGCTAAGGTGCAAAGGGAGTACAACATGACTCCATCTAGATACAAGTTAGGGAGGGCAAGGAGGGAAGCTTTACACATAATTCATGGTGATGAAGAAAGGCAATATAATCAGCTTTGGGACTATGGCCAAGAGCTAAGAAAATCTAATCCGGGGAGTACATTCTTCCTCACATTGAAGGCAATACAGTATCCTAAAACTGGAATAGTAAGGGAGCATTTTAGTACACTATATCACTCACTAGATGCATCTAAGATAGGTTTCCTTAAAGGATGCAGACCCATTATTTGCGTTGATTGTTGCCATATTAAAACTAAGCATGGTGGTCAACTATTAACGGTAGTGGAGATAGACAAATGACTTAAATATTCTCAACACAGGTCCTTCTACCATTATGAGCGACAAACAAAAGGTACAACACAAGACTGTCTCATCACTCATTTGTATTTCATTCATGCATGTCTATTTACAGTTTGTTTGTGTACCAACAGGGTTTGATCAATGTCGTGAATGAAATTTTCCCAGATGCTGAACACACATTTTGTGTGAGACACTTGTATGAGCGACAAACAAAACGTACAACACAAGATTGTCTCGTCACTACTCTGTATTTCATTCATGGTTGTCTATTTACAGTTTGTTTGTGTACCACCAGGGTTTGATTAATGCCGTGAATGAAATTTTTCCAGATGCTGAACACAGATTTTGTGTGAGACACTTGTATCAAAACTTTCAATCGATTCACAAGGGCGAAACACTGAAGAATGATTTGTGGGCATCGGCCAGATCTAGCAATATCCCTATGTGGGAGAAGAATATGGAGCAAATGAAGAAGGGTAGCTTGGACGCATATGCTTGGATTGAATAAATTACACCTAGTACATGAGTTAGGGCTTCTTTAGTGATTTTCCTTTTTAGATAATGGAGAACAAGTACCGCCTTTGCTTCAAAAGAAGCTAGAGCCCATTATTACATCATGAGCAGTTCTTTTGTCTGTCACAAGTTTAAAGAAAATCAAGCAACAACCCAAATAGTTTTGGATGAAAAGATATCACAAGGCAATCCTATTGCTAAATCTCCATCCGTGGTCAATAAAAATTTGCATTACAGCCGTCTCCAACCTCTGGCCGGCAGCTTTTATTTGCTCTCTATCTTCTTCATGCTTTTCCAGTTGACTTCAAAAACGGATCCAATGATTTTTCTAAATGTGACTTGCTACTATACAACAATTGTGAGGTCTTTAATAAGTAAGTTACCTCATATTCCCGAGTCATTACCTATTGCACACATTGATATATACTGGATTTGGACTATAGACGCACCAACATTTAAAGTTCTTGTATGGGATTAATCGTATTACAAGTTGTCGGACCAATTTGCACGCACATGCATAGTTGTTGTATCACAGATGCAATTTACTCATAAATTATCTAAGAAATACGTTTTTTGCAGTTCGATTTGTGATTCATCATAGCCTTAGCAAGTCTATGGAGACATACTACCAGGTATGTTAATACCAAGTTTTTAGTTAGCCAACCCAGGGAGTCCCTTCTAATAAAATTATGTGACTTCCGGAGAGTGGTCGGGCAGGACGTGATGGATTACCTTCAGAATGTGTTTTGTATTATCAGCCTGGCGATATTCCAAGGCAGGCAAGACTAAAATTTCTTATTTTTGTCTCAATGTAAGTTCTTGTCTTCATCACTATATGTGTCATGTTTTCAATGCACAGAGTTCAATGGCTTTCTATGAAAATTGTGGCCTTCAAAATCTTTATGATATTGTACGATACTATCAGGTAAATTCCCACTACAGGCCCTATATATGGCCAATCTTTAGAGTGCCAGTGAAAAAATACAAGGTCATCTTCTATTTGATTTTTGTAAGTCTGTCATACATGGGACTTCGGTTATGTCAGTCTCTTTGCTACGAATTGAATAACTGTATAATCAAGCTTTCCTGCCAATCACATACCACAATAATACCAACATGAGTACCTATATATATGAATAGGCTGTACTCACACTACTACGTACAGGTACAGGTCCAAGCCACTGAAGCGGCACAAATATGTGAAGGACAACCTACCTTGGATGCTATGCTGTGTTGAAAAGCATGAACTGTTGACATAACTATTTCAGCTTCCATGAATGTGATATCAATGTGGCAGTAATGCTTGTAGCTTGGTGATATCCCAACAGAAGAAGCTATATGGGTTCATTTACTTGATAGATCTTCTTTATGCTCGAGCAAATTCTTTGTGGAAAAATTGATACTAAAGTATGTAGGTTCTCTAAGATTGAAGCGAAACAAAAATATAGTTGTGGCACTTTATTTGGTGTTTCAGTATAACATCATACGTAGTTATATTAAATCTATATCTATACCTATTTCTAAAGCAAGTAAAGTTTCTGCCTTTTTTCGTACGTCTTGACAGGTGGGCCCCACATGTCAACGCCCATATCACGTGTCTCTGTCACATAGAACGCAGGCCCACCTGTCAGCGCCCATATCACGTGTCTGTCAAGGACGTAGAAACCACCGGCCTGTTTCAGGGGCCCAAAAGAAGTGCACTTCCGAGTGCCTCCATGTACGAGCCGCCTCAGTTAATCAACCTCACTCTCCTCCGCTTAGGCCACCAGCAACGGGCCGATAGCAAATGTCGATAGCAGTCCACGTCGGAGAGAAGAGAGAACAGAGAAAAAATATGTCGCCCCACGTATGTGCACGACTGATGTGTTTCTCTTCTTGTTGGTTGCACTCGACGATGGTGGGGACCAAGACTGCGTTGGAGATTGTGCTAAAAGATGACCTGTTTAACGGGTTGTCTTCTTTGCTTGCTATAGCTGAGGTGTACAATACTATAGAAAAAGTAAACTGCCGTTACCATTGCGGCTGCTGGAGCATGGCTCATTGCGCAAGCGAGGTGGGACTAAAATGAAGTCAGCAGCCCTACCGCGCAAGCTCCGCGTTTTGCCCCATCTCACGGGCTGCTGCTTCTCTTGCGGTGGCCCAAGGTCTAGAGCCTGGTACCAATGCTTCCCATGGATATGGTCATCACCTGCTGATCATGCCAAACTTTGCAAAAAAAAATGCCTTGGGTAGGCCACACAAATTGCAAAAAAGCTGTTGCGTTGATTCCTGTACACTCGTGAGAGCTTTTTTTTTTCCAACTTTTGCAAAGGAGTGTTCAGTTCCATTTTGTAAAAAAAAAATGCATTGGGTAGGCCACACAAATTGCAAAAAAGCTGTTGCGTTGATTCTTGTACACTCGTGAGAGCTTAGGAGTGTTTAGTTCCATTTGTAAAAAGGGACGTAAAACTAGGAAACCTTTTTCGCAAAACTTTGCGAACTAAACAGGGCTTAAATTAAATGACACTAGAGAGATGTTCTAACCGCATCATGGACTTGTTAGAGTAAGTTTGAACTAATAAAAAAGAACAATTACATGAAAAAATCAATTTAAATTAATGTATTCTTAATTGCCCAAATATCAAAATAAAAGATAAAAAGACATAGAGATTTGCCAAAGCCCATAGCAACGCACGGGCACGTATTCTAGTTATATATTAATGCCCTAACTGTTGCGTATGGAACAAATAAAACACTCTTTAATCTACTTCTCAAACATGACATCGACAATGGATGCACGCATAGTTCTAAACTAAATGACCTGATATAGTAGGCAGGATTCCATTGATATATAGAGGCTTCCTTGGCTCCCTGCTCCGCACGATCCGATGGCTCCCGTGGCCACCCATGAAGTGCGGGCCCGATCTGATTGTTCCCGCACTATTCGTGACTCTTAATTTCAACTAGAACGGTTGGGCGCGTAATGCGCGCCCTACCAATATTTCCACAAAGAACTAATAGAAAATGACAGCATATAAGTAGTTGCATGTCAACACAAAGTGTTGTCTATCTGGCATAACAATATTACAAGTTTGTTACAGTACATCCTTGCATGAAAAGGACAGTCCAGAATAATAAAAATATCATCTAAATGAGTATGATATATTGACCAACACTCCAAATTATTATTATTTTAATATTATAATTGCCATTCATCAAATTGACATCGAGATGTCTCTAAATTTATCAAATCATGTTTACCTCTACACATCATCTGGTTTCATAGTAGTAGCATTGTTGAAAAACTCAAATTCACATCAAGCCAACACATAATCACATACTCATTCAGATCACACACAAATCAAATACCTCTCACATATGCCCACAAATGTTTGAGGAAAATAAATACATAGTAGTATAAAAGCTCTACTGGCCATGAATCTGTCTCAACTCTGAATCACTCCATAATAGTTGAACCTCAATTCTTGTAACCTCAACTCTGCTTATCGGGATTTAACTTAAACTGAAAATGACATTATAGTGTCAAAAAGAAAGATTAATCAGGCCAAACATTCTGAGGAACACTAAAAATGATACTTTATGCAGGCCATATCACTTAACGATGAATGTGTATGTAGAAATGGAACAATAATAGTAAGGAAGATGAATGTACATGTAAAAAAGGAACGATAATAGTAAGGAAGCAGTGACAGAACTTTTTATTCTCCAAAAATATTTTTTTAGAAGACGAGCAAACACATGGTCATAAACCAAAATAAACATGTTCAGAGGGATACTAACTTACATGGCATATTTTTTTTATAAGCTCATGATGAAGCTACGTATTTTTGGCGTAGAATATAGGTTTAAGCAAATAAGCAGCGAGAACTCTTGACTATATTAACATACATAAGTGATAAACTGGACCATTACCTTCACTTATTAATTCTGATCTATATCATTCAGTGCCTCCTAACTTTTAATGAGGTGTAAGATGGATAATGAGCTGCAAGTAATTACAGTGGATCCTCATAAGGCCACACCATCAATTTTCCTAGCTCCTGCAAAAATAATTTCAGTGGATTCAAAAATAATGCCAGGCATCTCTTAGCTTCAGAAACACTGAAAAATAACATATTTCAATCCAAAGATGTACCCCTGTGGCATACAAAAGAATGTAGAGCATGCTTGATTTGCTGAACCAAAAGTAACACCACAATGTCACATATCACATATATAGGAAACCTGGACTAAGTATCAGCCAATTTAGTTATAAACAAACCATCATTTTGAGCAGTGGAATGGAAAGAAATTATCTTCCCTATGAATCTGCCCCATCAGATATTTAACAATATGAATGAATATGCATTCTGTTCAAAGTTCTAGTTTTAGCAACTTGTTCAAAATTCCTACTATATGACAGGTCAAGGCCAAGCATCAATAATGAGACCTGATGTTTCATTAACAGTATCATCTTTTGTTCCAGTTAGTGAACTGGACTTACCATTCAGCTCATCACAATTTTCAACAAATAATGTTGACTTGATTTTTTCTTTATTTCCACTCGGAGATATATTCAGCACTCACATCTAAACAAGCATGCATCTACACTTCAGATCCTTACGGCAACAAAAAGAGACTATGGAAGCTGCTAGCAGCCAGGAAAGGGTGTCACCTACCTTCCGACACACAAGTTGGTAGCAGGCAGGTGAGGTGTCGCGATACATGGCAAAGAAGACATGAAAAGAAGGCAAGCATCAAGAACGAACTGACCTCTGCAAGACAAATTTCCCACTCCAGAGTGTGCTGAATGAACGGGATCGAGACCGTACAAATCAGCAAGAAAAATTAATTAGGCTACAAACTTAGAACTCGTGTCAATATCTCTATAAAATCTGAACTTTGAACCTGAATATGCAAGCACAATGATAGAGATGAGGTTAAAATCTTAGTTCCAGAAACTCCACAAAGAGCATCAGTTAAAATGATATTGATAGTCTAGACATGTTTATAATATGAGCAAATTTCAGGGCATATACCATATATAAGTTCAATGTGTTCTGAACCCACACAAAGAAATAAAAAAGGCAGCGGGCAACAACCTTTATTTGATGATCAGTCCTAGATCTCAGGCCATGGACGCCATGGTCCCCTCAACTATACAGGCACAACAAAGAATCATAGATCAGACCAAACTAAAATATTTTCACTTGGAACCATGGTACATAAGTAGAGAAACAATAGATTTTTTTGCACTACTAAATTTTCAAAAAGAAAATACTTGAAAGGATACTATATATACAAATTGAGTTTCCATTTCTTTTCTTTCCTTTGAACGGACTAACTTTTTTTATAATGAGGAGGCAACGGAGTATACCTATTGGGGTTCCATTTCTTTTCTTGGATTTTTGCTCATGTACAGATACATAACCACTTAAACTATCACAAGGAACTTCCTGTTCAAAAACACACAAACGATTTTTTGCTATACCAAAATACAAAAGGCAAGGCTGGTAAGAAAGGGTCGACAATGCAAAGCTAGAAGCAAATTTACCTTCCAGAAGCCTAGAACTATATAAAGATGCAACTCCTTGATACTATTGCATTGATCTTCATTCTTCTTCAGCCGCTAATCACACCTGACATGAACAAACAACAACGATGGATGCATCAGTGAGAAGCTGTAGAAAAGAAATGATACTCTTCTTTTTCCCTACCTCTTCAGTTTTGCAGTGGGTATGGTGATTCTTGTCTACAAGCATTTCTCAGCACAATTGGGTTTCTATACACTAATGAATGGATGTGGGAGAGGTTTCTCAATCATGAGTATAAAGCATGGCATGAAGGTCAAATCGTGAGCAAGAAAAATAATAGGACCCCTAACGGAAGAACATCACAAATGCCACATTGTTTGGTCTTGTTCAGTCTAACCTGTTATAACATGCACAAATGGGTCAACCAAAAAACACTGAAACAAAACCGAAGTCATCCCCATCGCTGCTACCGCCATGCTTTGCCTAGCGGCACTTGCTGCCACATATGCTTCCAAATCCAGCGGAAAGGCAAATCATTTTTAAACTGGTCTAAATAAGTGTACCTAATTCCTGAAATACGAACCTCACAGACACAAATACGAACAACAGAAAGAAGGCAGGTTGGGGTTTCTTACCCGGAGAAAGAGGTAGCCATGCGCAGGGATCCTGAGACATCTTGTCTCCTGATTTTTTCAGATGTCGCAACCACCGCTCTTTCTTTCGGCAGTCTCCTCCGCGGTCAAGACCTTGGGCAACTCCGGCGGCGGATTCGGCTCCTCCTGCTGGCACGGCTACGCCTCTTTGCGGAGCTTCTGGCTGTGAGTTGGGGAGGGGATGGACCGGCGAGCCCAAGGCATCTCTGCTGCGGAGTCGGGAACTTGCGACTCCTCGCGATGCGGCGCATGGGATTGGCCATGTCTCAGACGCAGTGGAGGCCGGATCCACGGCCGTCCAGGCCGGACATGACCGGATCCGCTCGGTGGGCATGCAGAGCCACAGCCATGGCCATGGTGACCATCAGGCTGCTGGCGGGGGGGGGGGGGGGGGGGTAGATAGGATTTTTGTAAATTAATTGTTTGGTTGCGCTGCTCGCTCGCTCGAAAGTCTGGGAGTACCGACGAGGATGTACACATCATGTAGTGCAACCTAAGCCGACGTGACTACTGCTCCTAGCTAGCTTGATTGCGTCGGTCGATCGTCAACTCTTGTGGTGATATATCAATGCTATCATAATGTCGATCTGTCGGTGAATTATGCTGACAACGTTCTCGAGGGGGTGCCTCGAGAGAAGGGTTTAGGGAGAAGTCGTCGAGAATCTAGAGCCGAAGGTGACAAAAGACGATTTAGACAGGTTCGGGCCGCAATATGCGTAATACCCTACGTTCTGTATGGTGTATCTTGTATTGATCTGGTGTAAAGCGATGCTTTGAAGGGGGTCCCTGCCTCCCCTTATATATGCCGGAGGGCAGGGTTACATGGAGACCGTATAGGACTAGGAGACTTTTACAAGTTAATCTCTAATTCCCTGATACAGTTTATCCAAACCGACTAGGACTAATCCTTGTCTTGTGCGTCTTGTACGTGGGCCGGCCCACAGGGTGGTCCGTCAGGGTTGTTTAGTCCGTCAGGACTCTACACCCACAAGCCCCCGAGCACCTTATCCCCTGAAGAACAGCCTTGTTGAAAATACAGAGTTCTTTGAGGTCCTCCAGAGTTCTTTTTTAGATCCGCCAGGGTTCTTTGAAACCCACAAGGTTCTTTACTCTTGGAAGTTGCAACTATGCTGTTCAATAGGTAATGAAGTACTCATAAGTCTTCTCAAAGTTCGGATTAGTGCGCACCGACTAGGTGCGCCCAATTGGGCAGCCCTCGAGCCTCATTTATCTTTGAAGAAGAAATTCGAGGCTCTTTCGAAGTCCGAACCAAAAAGAGAATCAATTTCCGAAGAAACCCGAGTTCTTTTAGAACTCCTCATAAATTTATCAATTGAAGCCAAAAATTCGCAGAAAAATATTTCCTGAAAATATGTCCACAGCCCCCGAGCCTAAATTTAAACGAATTCAAATATAGGATCAAGAAAGAACCAAAATTGAAAAGTACCGAAGTATCGCTTCGAAAAGCCAATATAAACCGTTCGCCTCCCCTGTTTCTGCACACCTTTGGCAAAACAGATCTAGGGTTTGCGACAGTTTCTTTGCTTGCGATCCTGAGACCACGCAAAATCTTCCACATCTTCCCCCAACCCGAATCCAATCCACACCAAGTCTCGAAAGACCGCAATGGCCGGTGGTGAAGGATCCAGCCGAAGCAAGGGCACAAAGAGAAGAGCAGAAGCCATGAAGGAGGTCGTGACGACCGAGAAAGCAGCGCCCACTGGGGACATGCCAAGCATTGAAGATCCAATCAGTGACTGGCCAACCAGCAATCTGAAGGACAAGCATATCAAGACTCTGGAAGCAGATGGGTTCCTAGTGGCCCAAGAAATCAGCCGGTGGAGGTGCGCGTACGGACACGAGTACCCCACTGAGGAAACCGAAGAGCTGACGGTATGGAAAGCTTTTTATGAAGTTGGATTCGGTCTTCCAACCTGCGATTTCTTCCGCAGAGTCTTGCAATTTTATGGGATTGAATTGTGTCATTTGAATCCCAATTCGATTTTGAATCTGTCGATCTACATCCACCTCTGTGAGGCATTTCTAGGAATAGATCCGCATTTTGCTCTGTTCCGCCACCTATTCAGAGTGAAGACCTCAAGCGGACCATTGCAAGTTGTAGGGAAGGTGGTAATCCAGTTCCGTCAGGGCATGAGGCCGGTGTATTTGGAGTACACAACCAAGGAGAGCCTGAAGGACTGGCAGAAGGAATGGTTTTATGCTTGGAATCACCAGCCACAACTACCCAGCCGCTCAGGAAATCCTCCAGTAATGAAGCCATTCTAGAGTGAAACAATTGGAGTCAATCAAGCAATGCAGATCCCTGAGCTGCTGAACATGATCAGAGATCTGAAAGCACAAGGGCTGACAGGAGCCATGGTGTACCGGTCATTCTTATTGAGGAGAATCCAGCCGTGCAAACAACGCTGCACCCCAGGGTACTTGTACTCTGGAAAATCTGACCCTTCAAGGAATGCCACCGGAGAGATGTCAGACAAGAGAGTTACGCAACTCTTGAAGAAATTTCTGGTGATCAGTGATGAGCAATTTCCAGAAATAATGGAGGTTTCAGCAATCACCATGACGCCTGAGGTAAGAACCATATCTGAATGTCAATATAATGCCTTGTTATTTGAAGGCAATAGTACTAACTAGTGTCTTGGGTATAACAGTATGAAGCTCGACGATCACTGTATGTGAGTCTGCCGCCTCTGGATCCAACCAATGCTGAAGAAGCATCATTGCTGGCTCGCTGTGTGGACCCAGGGGTAAGAGATCAGGTTCGCCAATGCAAGCAACCTGCAACTGAAAAACCTGACGAGCCGCATGCTCATGTGGAACAACAGGTGTCTGAAGAATCCCAAGCCAAAGCAGGGACGACCTCCCAGAGAGGTAAAGAACCCAAGAGGACAGCAACAATAGAGCTGAATGCACCTGTGCCCAAGAGAGCACGGACTCTATCCAAGCCTCGAGCGAGAATCATCCCGGAGGAAAGGGCAAAAATATCCCCACAACTCAAGTCATCATCTTCTGTGAGGATAGCCATTGGAGAAATTGGCACCAGCATGTCGCAGCAAGATAGCACTGCGCGACAACCATTATCAGAAGAGGAGATCCTGCACAATATCTTCAATCCTGTCTCCGCGCCATTCATAAGGACAACACCAGTGGTTGAAGAACCCTGTCCAACCGGACCATCGGCGCCAGAGCAGGAAACTGAGGAAGAATTCATCTTGAGGGAACCGGAAATCCCCATGCGGCCTTGCAGCATGTAAGTACCCTGTAAATCTTGTCATAGTGTACAAATTGAACATTCGTAACACTCCATTGTGACTGACGAAGTTATTGATGCAGTGTTGAAGAAATTCCATCAACAATCAGGGAAGAGCCAGCGGCTGATCATGCGGTTGTAGAACCAGAGGCCATAGTGTCCGAAGAACCCAGGGAAGTACCAAAAACAACCCTGCCAGAGGTTCAATCAGCCACGCCATCAAATCCGCCATCATCTGTAGAGGCACAAGTTGAAGAAACGATTGCCGAGGTGCTGGCGGACATCGATCAACTGGTCACGCAGGCGGCTATTGAAGAAACCGAAGTTGAATGCCGTGACCAGAACACTGCTGAGCCCCCGAGCGTCACGGAGACAACCCAGATCGGGGCAGAGGCAGTTCTAGAAGCAGAGTGCTCAAGGGGTAAACAAGCCGAAACATCAACCCAAGAGCAATTAATTGAAGAAATCCCCGGAGTACCCAGGAGTACTGGAGCTGAAGAGGAGATCGGTAGCTTCCGCATCGGGAGCTACGATCCAATGCTTAATCCAAATCCGCAAGCCTTCGAGTACATCTTGGACGCGGAGGAGGATGAGGAGCACATCGACAGGGGGTTGTACCATGCGGAGAGAGCAGTGGCCTACTTCAAGGTATGAAAAACAACCCTGTACTCGTTGTCCTATTTGAATATATCTCATGATAATATTTCTGCAGGCCGTCGGTGAAGCATCAAGGCAGACCGTCTCCAGAAGGAGCTGGAGCGTGAACGTGAAGACCGCAAACTCCAGGAGGCGGAAGATACCAACATGATCCGCACCTTGCATCTGCGCACCAAGGAATTGGTCGCGGAAAAGGAGGACATGAAGAAGAAACTCAACGCGGCGAGGACAGAGCTCAAAGGTACTCTGTCACAGCCGAAGTCTTGTAATGAAGTATCCTTTGTATGTGTAATCTAACAACTATGTCATTATCTTGTGTGAACAGGGGTGCAACAACAGCTTACGACAGCCCAGAGCAAGATGATGGATTGGTCGAACTTGGCCAACCGTCATAAAGAGGCGTTGAAGACTTTCTCTGAAGAGCATCATACTATCAAGGAGCAGCTCAGAGTTGCAGTCGAACAACGCAAGGATGCTGATGCGCAGTTGATTCAAGTCATTGAGCAGCAAAACAAGCTTGCCAAGGACCTTGAAGATGCTCGTGAAGAAAGGAATCAGCTATCCAAAGAACTCGTCCAGTCGCAGAAGAATCTTGCTGACAAGAAGGCGCTGGACGAGAAGCTTGAGCAGGCGACCAGGAGAATGTCAGAGCTTGAAGAAACCATACGGCAGATGAAGAAGTCGGACGATGACCGGGCCGAAGCCCTGAATCGGATTTCGTTGCTAGAGAAGGCAGCGAACCCAGTGGTGAAGGCCTTGGTTCCTGAAGACCCTTCATCTCCGCAATCATTCCTGGAGCGTCTGAGGGCCATGCCTCGACAGTTGAAGGCGTATATCAAGACATCCAAAGCCTGTGTTGTGCATGTCCTTGTTGTGATTAGGTCTAGGTACCCTGAAGTAGATATAGGCAAGCTTGTGGAAGGCGCAGAGCCCAATTGTACTGAAGCCGCCTTCAGGGACCTGAAACAAGAGGCCGAGCCAGTTGCCGAGGCAATTGCTCAGAGCCTTAGACTGTAAATTGAACAAATATTATTGTAATATAAGTATTCTGCAATGAAATATAATATTTCCGTGCTTGAAGAAAAAACCAAGAATTTCTAAGAATCCCTGGGTTGTCCCTGTGTCAATGACCAGGACTTAGTCAAAATGTACATTGCGTAGATTTTAACTGTTGAAAAACAGCCCTGTTAAGGACCCGAGGGAACCCAGGGAGATTTCTTATAGCATAAGCTATCTTTTAGAGTGTACCCCGGGAGGATACTTGGGAACAAATTGTATGTGGTTTGCCGAAGCAAGAACCCAGTAAGACCCACGGAGCGGCAGCTTAAGCTGGAAATTATCGTAAAGTAGCGAAATTGGAGGAACAGATCCGTTCTCGGCCCCAAAGGAACCCGGATAGACCTTATTTATGGGCTCCGAATGCATGAAGAGGAAACTGTCCGAGTCTAGAAAGAACACGGAAGTTTTGAATGATGTCACAAAGTCAAAATAAACAACCCAGTAAAGGAAAATTTATTGAAATATATGTCGTTGCCGAAACAACGGTACAAAAGAACATATGATGCCGAAGCAACCAATTCATGTATTGCCGGAGCAATGTTTATGCAAGAACACTGGATGCCGAAGCAACTGGTTCTTGCGATGCCGAAGCACTGTTGCAGTGAAGGAGCTACGCGTAGAATTTGCGTAGATGTTCTATGTTCCAAGGATTTGGTAAATCCACACCATCTTCTGTTTGAAGTCTGTAGGTGCCTGGCTTGAGGACCTTGGAAACAATGAATGGACCATCCCAAGGTGAAGTAAGCTTGAAATGACCGACTGTATTCTGGATTCGGCGTAACACCAAGTCTCCACTCTGGAATGATCTTGTCTTCACATTCTTGTCATGAAATCGACGGACACCCTGAAGATAGGCAGCGTTGTGTAACAAGGCTGCCAGTCGTACTTCTTCAGCCGTATCAACCTCCATCATCCGTTGTTCGTCCGCCATGGCTTCTTGGAATTCCTCAACGCGAGGAGCACCATGCATGACATCAACAGGTAGGACGGCCTCAGATCCATACACCAGGAAGAAAGGAGATTGCCCTGTAGCTTTACTGGGTTGAGATCGTAGGCCCCAGACAACTGGAAAGAGTTCTTTCATCCACCGACCTTCTGCTTTCTTTAGGGTTCGTTCCATGCGAGCTTTAAGTCCATCGAGGAGCATGCCATTGGCTCTTTCAACTTGTCCGTTGGCACGAGGATGAGCAACAGAGGCATAGGATACCTCGATGCTGCGATCTTCACAGTAGTCCCAGAACTTGTTGCCTGTAAAGGTAGTACCCAAATCCGTGATGATTTGGTGTGGTATCCCAAAGCGAAAACTCTTGGAGGAATTGGACTGCTTTCTCAGAGGTTGGTTTGACAACCGGAAAGACTTCTATCCACTTTGAGAATTTGTCAATGGCAACGAAACAGTATTCAAATCCACCAGGCGCCCTGGGTAGTTTCCCAATCATATCAAACCCCCAGCATGCGAACGGCCATGACGGAGGTATCAATTTGATCTTGTGCGTAGGCTGATGTGAGTGATGAGCGAAATATTGACAACCCTTGCAGTGCTGAACAATTTCTTCAGCGTCGTGTAGAGCTGTAGGCCAGTAGAACCCGGCACGGAAGGCTTTGCCCACGATAGTGCGGGAAGTTGCATGATTGCCACATTCACCTGCGTGAATTTCCTCCAGGATGTTGACTCCTTCTTGCTGTGAGACGCATATCATCAATGCGCCAGAGCGTGCACCACGTCGGTACAGTGTGTCTCCAATTATAATATAGGACTTGCTGCGACGAGCAATTTGCTGAGCTTCTGCCTTCTTGGCAGGGAGTCTGTCGTGCAAGATGTAATATATAATTGGAGCGCTCCAGGCAGCGTCGATGAGCATAACCTCAGGGGCTGAGGTTGTATCGTCGGAAGTTGCCGCTGCAGAAATTGATGGCTTGGAGAGTTCATTGACGAACACCCCACTAGGCACCTCTGCTCTAGAAGAACCCGGCTTTGATAGGACGTCTGCAGCGACATTATAATCTCGCTCGACATGATGAAATTCGATGCCGAGAAAGTGTTTTTCCAACTTGCGAACTTCTTCACAGTACGCATCCATGTCTTCATGGTTTCGATTCCAGTCCTTGTTGACTTGTTTGATGACCAACATTGAATCCCCATACACCAGTAGACGCTTGATACTGAGGGTAATGGCCATCTTCAATCCGTGAAGAAGTGCTTCGTATTCTGCAGCATTGTTGGTGACGGCAAACCGAATCTGCAGAACATACTTGAATTGATCTCCTCGAGGTGAAATCAACAGGACTCCAGCGCCTCCACCTTCCAGCTTGAGTGAACCGTCGAAGTACATGATCCAATGCTCAGGCTTGGTGATGACGACTGGAAGATTGTGCTTGGTCCATTCTGATATGAAATCAGTAAGGACCTGAGACTTCATGGCCGTGCGAGAACGGAACTCTATGCTGTATGTTCCGAGCTCAACAGCCCACTTGGCGATACGCCCTGTAGCGTCTTGATTATGGAGAATTTCGCCAATAGGATATCCAGTAACCACAATGATCTTGTAGGAGTCGAAGTAGTGCCGCAATTTCCTGGGTGTCACTAAGACAGCATATAGAATTTTTTGAACTTGAGGGTACCTTGATCTGGAGTCCGAGAGGACTTCGCTCACAAAGTACACAGGTCATTGAATCTTCTTAAGATGACCTTCCTCGTCGCGTTCAACAACAATAGCGGCACTGACGACGTTGGTGGTTGCTGAAATGTAGAGCAAGAGGTCTTCGCACGGTAGCGGTGCGGTGAGCACAGGTGGTGTAGTCAGGAACAGCTTGAGCTTGTCGAAGGCGACTTGAGCTTTCTGAGTCCACTGGAATCTGTCTTGCTTCTTGAGTAGCTTGAAGAACTCAGTCCCGCGTTCTCCAAGTTTGGAGATGAAGCGGTTGAGTGCAGCCATGCAGCCCGTAAGCTTCATGACATCCTTGACGGTACGCGGCGGCTCCATGTTCATGATAGTTGCTATCTTTTCTGGATTAGCCTCGATGCCGCGTTCGCTGATGATGAACCCGAGGAGCTCTCCTGATGGAACGCCGAAAACACACTTGGCGGGATTAAGCTTCCACCGCCATTTGCGTAAGTTGTCGAACGTCTCGGTGAGATCAGCGATGAGATCCTCGGGGTTTCTTGTCTTGACTACCACATCATCAACGTAGGCTTCGACGTTTCGGTGGAGTTGGTCTTGAAGACAACCCTGTATCGCCCGTTGATATGTGGCGCCTGCATTTTTCAAACCAAAAGGCATGGTTGTATAACAATATGCGCCATATGGCGTGATAAATGAGGTTTTGATCTGATCCTCTTCTTTCAGCGATATCTGGTGATATCCTGAGTAACAATCGAGGAAACAGAGTAGGGTGCACCCGGTGGTGCTGTCGATGATTTGATCAATGCGAGGAAGCCCGAAGGGATCCTTCTTGGAATGTTTGTTGAGATCAGTATAGTCAACACACATTCTCCATTCATTTGAATTATTTTTCCTTACAAGATCCGGATTGGCTAACCAATCCGGATAAAAAACTTCTTTGATGAAGCCGGCTGCTAATAGCTTAGCTAGCTCTTTCTTGATGGCTTCCCGACGCTCGGTGGCAAATCTTTGGAGGCGCTGTTTTTTGGGCTTTGCGCTCTCGTTGAGGTCTAGCTTGTGCTCGATCAACTCTCTGGGAACTCCAGGCATGTCGGAAGGCTTTGTAGCAAAGATGTCAGCCTGGGCTCGCAGGAAGTCGATGAGCGCGCTTTCCTATGCAGGAGTGAGGGTGAAACCAATCGCCGCTGTCTTCGTTGGATCTCCTGTTTGGAGATCAACTGTCTTCGTGGCGACCTTGTCCACAGGCTTGATGGCTCGCGTCTTCTTCTGCGTCGGGGCATCACCGTCTTCTTCGATGACGGTGGCAGCCAGGGGGTGGAGCTCTTGGCGATCTATGGTGGACGCGGCTCTGACGGCGCACTCCACTGCCTCTTTGTCGCAGAGGTAGGAGCGCTTGATATCACCGCGAAGGGAAAGAACGCCGTGAGGCCCTGGCATCTTCAACACCAGGTAGGTGTAGTGGGGGATGGCCATGAACTTGGCCAACGCTGGTCGCCCGAGGATGGCGTGGTATGACGTTTCGAAGTCTGCAACTTCGAACTTGATGAACTCTGTACGGTAGTTGGATGTAGTACCGTACGTGACGGGCAAGGTGATTTGCCCGAGGGGGATGGCAGCCTTCCCAGGTACGATGCCGTAGAAGGGAGTATCTGCCGGCTGCAGCGTGCTTGTGTCGAGCTCCATGGACTTCAGCGTCTTGGCGAAGATGAGGTTGAGCCCGCTGCCCCCATCAATCAGGACCTTGGTGAGCTTGCTATTCGCCACCACGGTCTCTAGGACGAGAGGATATCGTCCGGGAGAGGTGATCTCCGCCCATTGGTCCTCTCTGGACCAGGTGATTGTGGTGTCTGACCACCGTAGGGGTGTAACCACCGCTGGTTCTGCTGCATAGGCCTCGCGCCGCGCGTTCTTGCGATTGCGTGATGTGTCGCTGACTGCCATGCTTCCGAAGATGACATTGACAGTATTGGTGACATCTGGGAAACCGCCGTCTCCCTTGTCGTGCTTGTCGTCTCCGTCCCTATCCGACCTCTGTTTCTTGTTGGGCATGGTGAACGTTTCCCGAAGGAGCGTGCAATCGCCCATGGTGTGCTTGCTGTCCGGATGGTAGGGGCAGCGCTTCTTGAGAAGTTTGTTGAATTCTTCCCTTCTTTGCTGCGGAGACTTGGCGGCGCGAACGGTCTGAACGGTTGCGACCGTGTTGTTTGGTCGCTTCCGTGGGTTGTTGCCGTTACGCTGGAAGGAGTCGCGCGGCTGATCCCTATTGTCTTCCTGATTCCTGCGACCAGGGTTGGCGGACCGTTTGCCATAGCGCTCCCGTTCTTGATCATCGGTGTCCATCCAGTTGGACACCAGCGCGCGAAATTCCTCGAGGTCACGAGGACGGTTGTGACCGAAATCACGGAAGAGGCTGCGGTCGGTCATCCCTTCTTGAAAATAGTCGATGACTTCTGAATCGGGGATGGGAACGCAGGATGCCTTGATGGCGAAGAATCGCCGGTTGTAGTCGCGCAGGGACTCGTCTGGCTTCTGTTTGCACGCTCGGAGTTCATATTTGCTGCCAGGGCGCTCGAAAGAACCCTGGTAGTTGGAGACGAAAGCCTTCTTCAGCGCGTGCCAGCTGTCGATAGAGTCTGGACGAAGGGACTCAAGCCAGGTGAGTGGACCTTGCTCCATTGCAACTGGGAAGTACAACATCTTAGAGATGTCGTCGCCCCCGATGCCTCGATTGCAGAAGAGTATCTGCGCAGCCAGATGTTGGGGTCTTGCTTCCCGTCGAAGTTGGTGATGCCTGGCGGCTTGAACTTTCACGAAAAGGAGCTGACGCGGATGGCGCGTGTGTAGCATGGCAGAGCATCAGGGTTGGGGACGTCGTATCCTCCCGCAGAATCCGCGACGTGGGAGGTAGCTCTCCCCTCCCGGATCCGGAGGATTTCATTGCGGGCATCGTTCGGTGTAATGTGAGAACGAGTCGGACGGGGTTCTTCGCGGCGGTTGGACCTGGGGGGTTCCTCGTGAGGACGGCAGGGTTCCTCACGAGGCCTGGCCATGTCCTTTGTTCTTCAGGCGGAGCTGTCGTAGTGGCTGCTCTGACGCCTAGCTGACGGTGCTTGGTGGCGCGAAGAACTCTTGCTTTTGGAGGCGGAACGGCCTCCGTCCAAGCGATCAACCATGACCGCTGCGGCTTCTAGGCGGGCTTTGGCGAGGTCGATGTCAGGGGTAGATTGGAACCCCTCGAAGACGCTGACCCCGAACATGATGTTGGCCACAGGGGAGTTGAAGATGCCTTCCTTGTCGAACTCAGCGTTGAGGTTTTTCCTTTGAATGAAGCGACGTCGGAGGGCACGGTTGCGGTTGCGCTCGACACGGAGTCCTCGGTCTGCATCGGTCTCTCCATCAACGGTTGGAGCGTCGTCGGAGACAACTTCATCGTCGCTGTGATCATTGAGGATGACACAGGACTGGCGGCCGGGGTTGTTAGGCCCGGTTTTTCTGTTACTCCTGGTAACAGGGAGTTCTCTGCCTTCCTGGAAGGGAAGCAGAGGTAGAATGTCCCGTACCGTGGAGGGTACGTTTGCTTCGTGGAGAGCCACTTCGGCATCCATGTCAGGCCAATGAACGATAACCCTCGAGGGAGTTGTGGTCATGACAAGATCCGAGGTGGTCCGGCGAGGTTGTCGAAACTTCCTCTTCAGATGCTTCTGGTAGATCGCGGCCGAGTTCGTTATCCCGAAGGGAAACTGAGGCGCGCGCGATCCACGCGGTGGGGTCTTCGACCCACGGGAATCGGAACCAGAGTTCCTGGGTGCCCGTGGGGTTGTTGTCACGGTCCTGATCGTTGAACCCTGGCGGAAGTCGGAGGTGATCTGGAGTCCGCCAGGGAGTCGTGGACGCGTGGCTTGATCCTGCCGCTTGACAGGAGTCGAGTTGACGTGGTCGGCCCGAGCTTGAATCTGCTTCGGGCGCCATGTACTCCTCCGAGTAGGATACGATCCAAAGATCGTGTCGGAATTTAAGGTTTTTCAGGATCCTCGCGGAGTGGTTTGCTCTGGTGGCGAGGTTGGTGCAGCCACCACGTCGCGCAGTTGGTGTTGAAGCTCGCCTTCCTGGTTTGCGATGCAAAGCCAGGAGCCAAAGACGAAGGTGGCGCCTGCCTCGAACTTGGTGACGATGGAGGCGCTGAACGAGGCCATCGATTCTTTAGCGAGTTCTCGACAAGTAGATCCCCACGGACGGCACCAAAGTGTCGGCGAATTATGCTGACAACGTTCTCGAGGGGGTGCCCCGAGAGAAGGGATTAGGGAGAAGTCGTCGAGAATCTAGAGCAGAAGGTGACAAGAGACTATTTAGACAGGTTCGGGCCGCAATGTGCGTAATACCCTACGTCCTGTATGGTGTATCTTGTATTGATCTGGTGTAAAGCGATGCTTTGAAGGGGGTCCCTGCCTCCCCTTATATATGCCGGAGGGCAGGGTTACATGGAGACCGTATAGGACTAGGAGACTTTTACAAGTTAATCTCTAATTCCCTGATACAGCTTATCCAAACCGACTAGGACTAATCCTTGTCTTGTGCGTCAAGTCTTGTACGTGGGCCGGCCCACAGGGTGGTCCGCCAGGGTTGTTTAGTCCGTCACGACTCTACACCCACACGATCTGTCGTGTTCGATCGGTGCGTGACAGTGGTCAATGCATGCTACTATGCTATCTAGCTGCATAGCTCAGCTATATATTAGGATCTTTTCGATAGTTAGCCGCCGCTAGCTGCATCTATCGATCGATCTGCTAACTACGTACGTACTCGACACGACGAGCAAGCTACTTAGGAGTAGTGTGTACTGTGTACGTAGTACAACTTACAATAAGCAGAGACGACGACGAGCAAGCTAACAAGTGTACAGCTGCGTGCGTGCGTGTACACATGTACACGACACTAGACAAAAAGTGTGACAAGCAAGCAAGAGGCCGGCCGGGCGAGTCAAGCGTGTGGCCCGCATATATCAGAAGCATCATCCATAATTTTATTCATATATATATACATGCACGATTGCCTACCCATTCGTTGACTCCACGACGTACTACAGATTGATAGTGTGTATGATACATATGCTTCGCAAAAAAAAATTGTTACATAAGGTTTGCCCTAACTAAAATATTTTTAGCTTTCATCATGAATAACAACACAATCACAAATAATATTGATAGCGTAAATATATATGATGTTGACAAATTTATGTTAAGCAAAAAAAACTATTTTAACATGTAGCCTTTCTGTAGAGGTATTACGAACAATTCGGGGGGAGAGATCCCCACCTACTTTTTTATTGATCGAAAGAGCCCCGAGAAGGAAAAGTTACGATAAACTTACAAAGATCATCTCAGCAAGCCGAGGAGAACAACATGAGGTCGGCAAAGCCGGAAGAGAAATTACAACAAAAGCAAAGGGAGAAGGGTCTAGTACACCTTCCAAAACCACAATGATAGTAAATGTCTATAACTAGCTTGTCCAAAACCACAATTAATTTTTTTTACTCTGGAGTCTGGACTTGATGCAAACTAATATAAATTGGTTGTGCATGTGGTCGTGTAGTGGCGGCTAGAGATGATTGCCCTGTTCAGATTGTTGGGCCTTCCCAGCGGCGGCTGGTTGGCGGGGCGGGGAAATGAGGGGCTGGCCGGTGGGCCCATCCACTCAACCCAGTCGCACCAGCCGGTCATTCGAACAGGCACGATTTTTTTCTTCCTAAATGTAACCACATTGCTGTTATGGGACGAACGGATTCAACGGAACGTTATATTTTAATGACACTTTTATCAGTTTAATTATTTATGTGCACCAAGACAACGCATGATGCAAATACTGATTAGTATATACTACTACGGTACGTTTAGTCTTAGCTATTCATAGTAGCTAGTATATATAGGTGCACGTCGATCTTGCATCGATCGTTATCTAATTTCGCGGGCTCGACAGATCGGAAAGATCAAGATATATGGAGGGATCGAATAATAATTCACCACCGATTGATCCTTAATTGTCTTTACGTTGGAAGATCGTCTAGCGCCATCTCGTGCGGTTCGTTTCTCCAGGGACCCTTGTCTCTGTACGCATGTGTCTGTGTTTTTCTCCCAGCACGCGCGCGGTTGGTCATACATACTCTACCTATGCAAGTCATTGCGTGCTAGACAAAAAAACACACAGATCCAGCAGTAAATAATGCAAGCAATGTATACCATCGATCATCGGCCGAACTGAAAGAGATGTACACGATTTCCATGCATGGTTCTTTAATTAGTTAAAAAAACAAAGAAAGAGATGTAGTACGATTTGAAAAATATGTAGTATCGATTGATATATGCTACCTCCGTTCAAATTGTAGGTCGTCATTTGTATTTTTACTCCAACTTTGACCGCTCGTCATATAAAAAAAATGCAAATATAGTCACATCAAGTCATTCTTGAAGAATTTTGATTAATAAAGTAAGTCATAACAAAAAAGGTGAGATTATATATATATTTCTTAAATAAGACGAGTGGTCAAAATTGGGGTCAAAATAGTCAAACGACCTATAATTTGATACGACGGAGGAAGTACATAGATGGGGATATAGATATATTGACGACGTACTCTGTGTCAAGATGGATGGAATTCATACGCTAGCTAGCTTGACAAGAGGCAATTATTAAGCCATCTTATGAACTCGATCAATGGATCCGCCACACGCATCCATTTCTTCTTCTTAATTTCCTCTTGTATGTTATTAATTATTTCTTTGTGGCGCTAGCTAGCTAGGCCAGCCAACCACTGATTGATCAGAAACGTTACAATTAATTAAAAAGAATAACCTAAGCTACTAGTACTAAGTACTAGCACAATGGCTAGTATATATGCATGTGTAACACTGGTAACGACAACAATAACCTACTCACAATCACAAGTAGAGAGAAAACAATGACCCCTCAACTAATCATTGAGAACCAAGGTACGTATATACTAGTACTAATAATTAGGTAATTGTTAAGAATACACAGCTAGCGTACGTGGTCCTTCATTGTATTAGATATTTAGATCTGGGACCGGAGCAGATCGTGGCGTTTAAAGGTCTAGCTTCATATACGTACGTACATTACTGTACTCCGATCCATCTCATCTGTCCTCAAATACAATAAGGATTCAAACTTTGTCCTCGAATACATCATTCTAGGCATCTTTAAGTAACTATACATTTTATTCTTTTTGGAATTGATATGGTTTGATTGGTGCATTAGTTAAAGTAGATGCTTGTTAACTGCAATATCTATTAAAACAAACAATCAGACATCTTGACTCATCATATTATAAATCAGAGGTACATGCATGTTGGCTAATACTACATCTGTATAAGAAAATAAAGTCGTTTTTACATTATCTTAAGTAAAAAATTTTAAACTTTGACTGCAAATACTTTTTTTCAATTTAAAAATGTGAAAATGATATAAGTATATTCATATTGAATTATAGTTTTATAAAAGTATTTTTTAAATATATTTTATAAATATTTTATAGCAAAAAGTATTAGTAAGAACTTGGAGTCCATGTCAATGTCCAAAATGATTTTCTTTTCCTATAAGGCCAGAGTTGTTATTATTGTTTATTATCTTATACTCTTTCTCTCCCTTGTATGTTATAAATATTCAAACACGGTACTTTTTAAAGATACATATTTTCATTATGTATATTAAGAGGATATTTAAACTATTGTTTATAATTTCCCGCAATGGTGTGGGTAGTCTATATATTGGAAAACGATAAACGTTGGAGGCTTAAACAAATTCAGTGAACAATAGTAAGATTTTATGGCGTGGAAACAATACGTGCCCGGCCGACAAGGCTGCCTGTTTCAGTTGCATTACTCTTAGTGTTTGTCAGCATGTATCGCTTTCAGGGATGGGTACGTCGGATCGGATCGGAGAAGCGTGGGCTGGCCGCCGGTGCACCGCACTCCGGCGGCCATTCAGTCAGACGAGTCAAAGTACACACATTCAGACGGTCGACGACGATCGACCGATGACGACCTGCAGGGAAAAAGACAGAAAGCATAGTATATATGTGCACAGTGCACTCCTCAGCATATATATCCATCAGCAACTTGCATGCACGTGTCGTCTATTGTGTTTGTACTCACTCACGATACTAGTATCTGATCTTTTGCGATGCATCATTTTTGTTATGTTCTTTTTCTCCTTTTTACACGCACGGGCATCTGTACACATCATGTTGGATCGAGGATCGATATGACGATCTCTCGCTCGCTATCTGGGTGATGAGATCGTGTATCCCTCTCGTCTCTTGATTGGGGCAGCACAGCACGAGTGGATACAGATTACTGCAGCAGCTAGCGTGCGGTTGACTTGGTACCTTTTGCTAGACACTATGGCCTATGGGATCATCGATCGAGGGGGCGAGTAGATGTGTTGCGCGCGTGTATGTGATCGATCGACCAACTGGCACAATTAATTGCATTATTATCGTATATATGATCGATATATGCGTATGGATATGCATGCATATAGCAGCTGCAGTACCACCACCACCACCACTAGTATGTGTAGTGGTCTGGCTGCACGCGGATGTATACGTGACAGCTGAAAACGCCGCCGTGCATATGAGCTGACACGTAAGGATGCATATAGATCTCCACTCCAACTAGCTCCGATCAGATCGATCCGATATCAAGGGTGCATGATAATGCAGCAACACATCGTCTAGTACGTAGTAGGATATCCCGGAAGGAACTAATAATAAGCTAGTACTACATTATATTGCTTGATTATTTGGTTAGTTGTCACCTCATGTTTGGCATGCAGGTCGGATTTCTTACTTTTGTCGTGGCCTGCCTTGCATTAGGTACCGTTTCCAGATTCTGCTCTGCTCTGTTTGATGATCGCATCACCAATCGTTCGATGTGCATCTCTGGCCTCCTCCTCCTGCTGCCGACTTTTACTCGATTATCGAGTAATGAAAATAGAATAAACTGAATATCTATCAGCAATTCAGCATGTGCTAGTCAAATGTCGCGGCCGGCCGGTCTACTAGCCTAGTACCACTACACTGTTGACCCGTGAGTATCTACTGTAGCCAGCAGCTACACATGGCGAGCTCATGCATGTATGGACCAATGTTTCAGCAATGTGACATGCATCTCCTGAGACCCCAGCACATGTATGCATGGCACCTCCAACTCCAAATTATATCTATGATCCGTACGTTCTTCAGCTAGGATTATCTATTAGGGTGTGTTTAGATTGTAGGAAAAAATACTGTAGCATTAGAAAAACACTGTAGCATTCGTTGGGAAACGTGTTTTGTGAGGGAGGAATAGTGAAAAGTTGGAATGAATAGTGAAAAGTTGGAATGAATAGTGAAAAGTTGGAAATTTGAACATGGCCTTACTGTGTATATTTGTGACTGCTGTGTTTATATATACAGTTAGCTAATAGCTAGCTTTATTAGGGCGTGTCCAATGGTTGATGAAGTCGCCAGCTTGGGTCAGATTCTGAGACGACGTGGAGATGAGAGAATGAAAAAAATGGAGATGAGAGAATGAAAAAAATGGTTCGCTAGCTTAGGTCGTCCCCAACCCAAGGTTTCCATAGCCAGTGTCTATGGTGCCACGTCAACTAGACATCATCTTAGACACTGTCTTTTCCAACCCATAGTTTCTTCACATGAGACCATAATAAATTTTTTTCCCTTCCACCTCTTGCCTCTCCTTCTCTCTCTCCCTTTCTGTTCTCGCTCTGGACGGATCCAGCACCGAAGTCTGCTAGCAGAGCTTGCCTTCCTCTTCTCTAGCTTGCTTGCTTCTTTCTTTTTTTTCGAAAGACGCTTGCTTGCTTCTTTCTTTTTTTTTCGAAAGACGCTTGCTTGCTTCTTTCCAGAAGTATTTCTCACACGCATGTAGGGCTTGTTTGGATGGAGGCCTCGAGCTTTTGCCTGGCAATGTCACCTGCCTGGAACCTGCCTGCTATTTTTTGCAGTATTGCCTGGCCAGGCAGATGTTAAAAACAGGCAACGTTTGGTTTCAGTCCTGATACTCTGTCTTATCGGGTACATCAGCCAGGCAGTGTTTGGCTCATAAAATTGTCTGTGTTCTGTTCACCGCTAGTTTGAAGTGTGGTGAGATTACCCCCGCAAATTTGTTATGCAAGGATGATCATAAACCAACGATTCTATATAATTTGCAATAATGACACGTCACTCAAGTCAAATAGAAATTAGAATATAGGCTAATCATTCCATTATATTACAAGGTAATACTAGTTGATATTTTGACTACATACAAAAGCTCAGCACATATGCTGTCCCATGAGGCTTACTAATTTGTAGATTAAGATAATAAAAGTTCTCCAATTAACTACCATCTGTAATGGTACTTGGTTACCATGTCATATCATACATACTACTCCCATCAGAAGGGTGCAACAAAATCATACCCCATCAATCACAACAGAAGTCATATGTAAGCTACATTCCCAAAAGCTTATGCAACCTAAATTCCCTGGAAATATGACTAGTTGTCAGGATCAGCACCAGATAAATACTTGTACACCCAGCGCTCAAGGTACTCTTGACCCATGTTGACAAGAAACCCACGAAGGACTTGGAAATCTAGCTTGCAAAGGTGTGCCCCTACACTGAGTCTGTCATCTGCTGGTATTGCAATCTGCTTGAGCATGTCCCATAAAGGAACATTAGGGTCTGGTGGAGGTGCAACCTGGACTGGTTTTACAAGGGCTTGTTCAATTTTATCCAAACTATTGGTTAGCTTGATATCCATATCATCGTCACCATGTGATGCATGAGACAGTTTTGACCTCAGCTTGTTGGCCCGGTCATTCTTTATGGTAGCAAGAAGTGTCTTTGACTTCCCAGCCCTCTTAAAACTCTTCTTATTAGGCTTCATTGACTGGGCATTAGATGAAGAAACTTGGCTAGCAGTTGCAGCAAGGGCAGCCACCTCCTGACAATCATCGCTATCAGATTCTAATTTGTCCGAGTCTTCCCCTTGTGGAACATCTTCATCATTATAGGTAGACATATCATTCATCATGTCCAGATTATCAATATCAGCATCATCGTCCTCAGCTGCAGTGGAAGGATCTTGCATAAATGAGCCATCGGCTGTGGAACCACTGAATAATTCTTGGAGCTTGTCAAAGAATTGAATAGGTTTACTCAGAATTCCACGATCATTTTGCTGAATGAAAATATAAGTCAATAAGAATTTTAGATGTTCTAAAAGAAATAGACGAAAGTTCATGAAAATATATGTAGACATTATAAAGGAAATAGATAATTACCGACAAACTTTCCAAAGAAGATTGCGAGAGAGTAAACAACTTTTGTTCCTCATCCCAGCTACCTCCACTCTCATTGAGAAACTTGGCCACAAGTCCCCAAGTATCCCGGTGACGCCTCCAGTGACGATGAACCTGATCCACATTGTAGGTAGTTCCATACTTGGAGTTTACTGCTGCTGTACATGCAGTATGATGCAACCTTTTGAAACTAGACTTGGGAGGCATCGTCAGCTTCTTCTCAATATACCAATCAAGGAGAAACTCAGATATAGCTGCTGGCCAATTAGTTGGTTTTGCCCTTGGGTTTGATCCTACAACTTTTTACTTCCCTTGCCCTTAGCATTGAAGCTACTTTCAGCTGTGTCCATTATGTGAACTACAAGAGCATGCAAATAATGGTAACAACAACAAGCAATAGTAAATAAATAATGGTTCAGGTACATATAATATTTAATACATATGGTTCAGGTACATATATGGTAGATCAACGATACATATTACAGTGAACTACATCAACGTTGACTCCACATTAAATTTGCTAGATCATCACGCTTAGCTGCCCATTGTCTATTCTCTGTGGTTTGATCTGTAGCTGTCCTAACTGACCTAGGTAGATTGCTAAACCAGCGAGCTTCATCATATATGATATTATCAGGACCATTATCAAGGATCCAATTGTGTAGCACACAACAAGCTATCACAATTTTCACCTGTGTTCTATATGGAAAATATGGCTTGCTTGAAAGAACTTTAAAGCGATTCTTTAAGGTCCCAAATGCTCGTTCGACAGTGGTCCGAATGGAAGAATGACGTAGATTGAATAGATCTTGTGGTGTTTCTGGACGTCTCCCACCCCCATACTCCTTCAAATGGTACCGAACACCTCTATACGGTGGCAATATACCCGGTCTTGCTGCATATCCAGCGTCGGCTAAGTAATATTTTCCTACAGCACACAAGACAATGCTTTACAACCTTATCAAAATTTATTCATATTGATGCATACTAGGACTCGATGCTAACCTTCAGGCATTGGGATTCCATTTGATCTTTTAAGGGCAGCCCTTAGAACTACGGAGTCATGTGCCGAGCCCTCCCATCCAGCAAGTACATAGGTGAACCGCAAATCAAAGTCCACAGCAGCAAGCACATTCTGTGTTGCATAGCCCTTACGACCTCTAAACCTATTAGCTATATTATCAGGGACAAATGCTGGGATGTGGGTGCCATCAAGTGCTCCAATGCAGTCCTATATATTGTAGGAAATTCTTATTAGTTCAGTGTTGAATGTAGGAATGGAAACTAATGTCAAATGAATTTTGCATGATATACCTCAAAATATGGGTAGAACCGTCCCGGGCTATTGATTATCTTTTGATGTGTCTCTATTGATCTAAGATTTATCATATCCTTGGCAAGGAAACAGAGAGCACTCAACACCTCACTAAAATATCGGCTTACGGTCTCGCCAGATCTCTTGAAATAGAATGCAATCACACAATTTCTCAAATTGTGGCCAACTGTGTGCAAGAACATAGCTAATTGTTTTTCAACAGATACATGGATTGTATCTCGTAATAGACCAGCATCACGCAATCGGGCAGAAAGCTTCCAGAATACAGCTTTTCTCATCCGAAGTTGATGAATGCAATTTATATCAGTTCCATTATACAATTCATCTAGCCTTGTTTGTCTTATCACATCTCTGCTCACCAATGGTCCATGTTTTACCCCTAACCTTCTGTTGCGACGACGCCTACATCGTCGCCATTTGATAATGCCCAAAACAACTGCTAGGACACTTAACATTCGAGATCTTTGCTGAACAACATACCCAGGAATATGTTCTACATCCATCTGAACATTTACGTCATAGAAAAGTAAAAAAAATATCATTTAGTTAGTACTGTTTTTTTAAGAAAATATTTTATCGATCTGATCTAAAAAGATGAAGTAAAGAAATGAGAAAACAAGAGCAGATCATGGTTGTATTTGTACTATGAACCAAGAAAACAAAGAGAAAAGAGAGATCAAAAGGGGGAAAAAGATTATGCTCTCACCTTTGCTGCACAGGAAAAATACCCTAGAATCACTTGTGGAGATTGATTGGGAGTAAAAGAAGAAGCCAATCACCGGATCTACAAGCTAGATTAGCATCCCAACAACATCGATCCTCTCCTTTGTCTAAATCTTGGATTTTCTCCACCCACAGGAACCTTGCATGAAGAGAACAGAGGAGAATAGAGGGAAGGGCAAAGTCAACACTCAACAGGGTGAGATGGAAGTAAAAAAGAAAAGGACAAGGGAGGGGTTGGTGGGTGATTATAGCCCAGGCTTCCCAGGCAGCTCAGGCAAGAGCTCAGGCGGACGATTTTCTCGGCCTGGCGCCCAGGCAACTACACAGGCAGATCTCACCAAGCAAAAATACGAGGACTTCAACCAAACGTGGTCCAGGCAACCTACAGGCAGGTGTTCAGGCCAGGCAATTTTGGCCAGGCCTCCATCAAATAAGCCCGTACCGGCAGCGGTGGCCAGGTAAGGCGGCAAGCTATGAGCGGCGTTGAGCGTTGCGGCGCCCGCAAAAGGGTGAGCTGGCGCCTGGTGCATGGAGACCAGCCCCGAGCGGCGGCTGCCGGCGAGTCTTCGTCTTCTCGTTCTACGCCGGCGGAGACCGGTCCCAAATAGCGATGCGCGGGCAGCGAGTCTGAGCCGGCGAGCAGAGGGCGGCTCTGTGATGGCAGCCAAGCGGGCACACGAACCTCGGCGGCGACGACAGCAGATGGGCCCTACAGATGGAAACGAGGAGACTCCCAGCGCTGGTTCCATTCGTTTCTTCTGTCTTGATTGGCGTGTAGAAACCAGGTCGTGCATGAGAAACGGTTTCCAGCTTTTTTCTCCTCTCTCCTCAGTAACTCTCTTGCCATGTCAGCTGTTTGCCTATGTGGTAGGCTATTTAATGCCATGGACACTAGCTGACATAGAGGTTGGGGACGGCCTTAGTTCTGATAGTTCTGAGACGATAGTCTCGCACGAGTCTCGATGACGCGCAGGAGAGGAGGATACAGAGGAAGAATAAATAGAAAATGCTTAAAGGTAGGGCCAATGCAATGAGCTGGAATGCAAATAGATAGCTGCTAGTATTTAAATTGGACACGCCCTTACCGGCCGGGAATAATGCAACCGGCTGCCTTTGCCTGCCCGGCCTGCAAATCCGCGATATCGCCTTCTAGCTAATACTTTATAAATGGATAATAAGAAGAGATATGTAAATGGAGTTGCGTTGTGGACACAGGCAGGCAGGCAGGAAAGCAAAGCAAATTATTGTACGTTTGCCGTTGCCTTGTTCTTTGTATGGCGCACATACAGTAGTTGGAAGCAGAGAGGAAACAGCGAATGCATCGCGTGACGTCAGCAGCAGAGCTAGCTACAGTACACATTACATGTGAGTGATTTTGTGGAGTGTTTAGATGGGCGGAGAAGGGACTTTTTTTCTATGCGTGTTATGTGAGGGGATGAATAAGAAAGGTAAAAAAAAATTTTTTAGAGATACGTGTTCTGTGAGAATATAAATAGAAAGTAAAAAATACTTTTAGGAACTAAACAGAGCCTTTTGTTTCCTACCAGTATACCACTAGTCAGTCACTAGTGTGTGTACGCGTTCTGAGCGAGTCCACCGCCAGGCGCCAGCAGCTTGCGTCCTAGTAGCAGCCGTCGACTGTGCCTGCTTCTCCGCCTGCTGCTTATTTATACGTTCGGTTCGGCCGGCCGTCGGCCTCCTTCACCGACTCCTCTATTCCCACCACCGCTGCTACTGCTTGCTTGTCCTGCTGGCTGCTGTGTCGACCAAGGCATCGCCCAGCCATGGAGGCAGCAGCCAACAAAACGCAGGAGCAGCAGCAGCTAGAGCTAGAGATGAAGGTCGCCGTCGCCGACGATGGCAAGGTCATTAATAAGCACCTCTCCGACGACGACGACGACGCCGCCGCCGCCGCCGAGCAGGAGTACCGCGGCTGGAAGGCCATGCCATACGTCATAGGTCAGCAACACCGACTACTACTTTTACTTACTGCATCATGCATATCGATATATCCGACGCGCCGACGAGCAGAGTACCGCGAGGCCTGGAAGGCCATACCGTACGACGTCATAGCTACGTAGACTCTGCCCGCTGCCTCTAGGTAGCTAGCCTTAATTACTTGTTCCGTCAATCCGTTTCCGTCATCCCTCTTGTATCTCTCTCGTTTTTATATATTGAACCAGAAAAGAGGGGCGGAAAGAAATTAAAGGAGATATGTGATTGTTTAGCTAGTAGTACACGATTTCTTTTTTTTTTTTATCTATATATCGACGCGTTAGTTATCTAGGCAAGGATGGATGCTCACAAAACATGTACAATCTGCAGCCTTCAACTATTACTGTAGTACTGTGTGTTTGTGTTGCATACATACAGTACTACTACTCCATCAAAGCAAATAATAAAAGCACATCGATCAATCATCGTAGGATGAAAAGAAAAAAAATCAAAATGGACTACATACACCCCAAGTGTCCAAGTAGCTAGCACTATAGGCCTGAAACGTAGCTATCGATTAATCATGGAGCTAGCCAGCAGCTAGTGAGCGGGCTTTGTGTTTGTGGTGTGGTGCGTCGTCTTGTCGATATGATGATCTTGTGTGTGTGGCAACAATAAGACGACGTACATACCTCTGGCTGTCTAGACATGGATCCGTCGATGGGTCCAAAGGAAAGCATATGCACACATGCAGGTACATCCACTAGCTGCCTCTCTACTACATGCGTCCGTCCTTGTTAATTTCACCACCACCATTATATTCCTCTAGTCCAGCACATGGCGCTAATTTGGCATATATGAAACATGGTGTCGGTGTGGGCAGGTAACGAGACATGCGAGAAGCTGGGCACGATCGGCACGACGGCGAACCTGCTGGTGTACCTGACGACGGTGTACGGCATGGACGGCGCCACGGCGACGACGCTGCTGAGCCTGTGGAGCGGGACGGTGAACGTGGCCCCCGTCCTGGGCGCCTTCCTGAGCGACTCGTACCTCGGCCGCTACGCCACCATCGCGCTGGCCTCCATGGCGTCCTTCGCCGGCATGATCATCCTGACCCTCACCGCCGCCGCCCCTTCCCTCCGGCACGGCCTCGCCGCGCTCCTCGTCGCCTTCGCCCTCCTCGCCGTCGGCGCCGGCGGCATCCGCCCCTGCAACCTCGCCTTCGGCGCCGACCAGTTCGACCCCCGCACCCCCGACGGCCGACGTGGCATCAACAGCTTCTTCAACTGGTACTACTTCACCTTCACCATCGCCATGATGGTCTCGGCCACCGTCATCATCTACCTCCAGAGCAACGTCAGCTGGGCCCTGGGCCTCGCCGTCCCCGCCACACTCATGGGCCTCTCCTGCGCGCTCTTCTTCATGGGCTCCCGCCTCTACGTCCGCGTCCGGCCCGAGGGAAGCCCACTCACCAGCTTCGCGCAGGTCCTCGTCGCCGCCTACCGCAAGCGCCACCAACCCAATGGGCTGCTGCTGTTCGACCCGCCGCACCGGAGCAGCCTGGTGACCAAGATCGCGCGCACGGAGCAGTTTTTGTGCCTGGACAAGGCCGCCGTGGTGGTGTCCGCCGGCGACGAGCTCACGTCCGACGGGGCGGCGGCGAGGGACCCGTGGCGGCTGTGCTCGGTGCAGCAGGTGGAGGAGGTCAAGTGCCTGGCTCGGCTGCTGCCCGTGTGGTCGTCGGGGATCGTCTACTACATCGTGCTCACCAACCTGGGCAACTACAACGTGCTCCAGGCGATGCAGACGGACCGCCACGTCGGCCGCTCCGGGTTCCAGATCCCCGCGGGCTCCTTCGTCGTCTTCAACATGCTGGCCATGACGCTCTGGCTGCCCTTCTACGACGGCGTGGTGGTCCCGGCGCTGCGGCGAGTCACCAAGCGCGAGGGCGGCATCACGCAGCTGCAGAGGATCGGGACCGGCATCGTCATGTCCATCGCGACCATGGTGCTCGCGGCGGCGGTGGAGCGCCACCGTCGCCGCGTCGGGAACTCGACGTCGTGCTTCGTGCTGGTGCCGCAGCAGATGCTGGCGGGGCTATCGGAGGCCTTCGCGGTGATCGGGCAGGTGGACTTCTACTACAAGCAGTTCCCGGAGAACATGCGGAGCGTCGCCGGAGCTCTGCTGTTCCTTGGGTTCGCCATCGCCAGCTACGCCAGCGGGCTCATGGTCACCGTGGTGCACCGGACCACGGGAGGAGGGGCTGCTGGGAGGCCCGACTGGCTCACGCAGGACCTCAACCAGGGACGCGTCGATCTCTACTACCTGCTCATCGCGGCAATGGCGGCCGTCAACCTCGTCTACTTCGTCGTCTGCGCGCGATGGTACAGGTTCAAGAAGGCCGATGCTGCCGACGGTGTCGTCGTCATGGAAGAAGAGCTGGACGGAAGCGACGACAGCCTAGCGACGAAGAACAAGGCTCCTCCGGTGTGACGGATAGATTGCTTTCTTGTCTGCTTGTTGAATCAATCAATTAATCAAGGAGAGGTAAACCAAAAGGAGATGGAGCTAATATATAGCACTAGCAGGCTAGCAGCTAGCGTATCATCATCTATCACACTCTTTCTGCGCAGGAGGAACAACAGTACTAGCTAGGTAGATATACATAGACAGTAAATGACATGTTGCAATCATGATCCTGCTTGATTTTACATTTGGTACCGTACCGATCCATTTTCATTGTACAGAACAATGATACATTAGTTTCTCCTGCCCCTTGTACCACATGTCATACCTGCCCAGGCGCATCAAAATCAAGCATGCCAATGAAATGATGTGAAGTGCAGCTAGCCCTGTGATACAATGAAGGGGCGGGCCGAGCAGGAGGAGTAGGAGCGTGCGCGGAGATGTTGATTGGTCATGTCCTTCCTTGTTGGCGTGACCTTGTGCTGGATGGATCATCGCATTCCAATGTCATGTCGTGCGGTTGAGTGTTCACCAAGTTCGGGGTATTAACGACATGAATTGGCACTTGATCGTACGTATACTATATATAATCTGGCTAACTCGATATCATCAGTCCTAAACACACAGGCGGCATACAGTTGTGTGTCAATGGACAGGATTCGCACAAGAACACGGCAGGTCAACACCAGAAGGAAACACGATGCGCGGCCTAGGGAATCGGAGCATCCACATTCCACGGAGGGGAGGCAGAGGAGACGACGGGGCCGAACCGCCGAGGAGGAGGACTGCTGTGCCTCCGCAAAGGAAATATATTTTGTGGAGGCCCAGCCCAGCTCAGTATGGTATGGCCAGGTGCAGCCCATGCTACTGACTGCAGAGGCCCAGCCTATGGAGCCCAGCTCAGTCCACCAGCTTAAAAAAACACAGACACACACACACTTGCATTTGACGCTGTTGCGTACGTGCACGCTTTTAAAAATAAAACAACATTTTAAGCGCAGGATTGGTTTTTTGTAGCATTGATCTTTTTTCGACCCCAAGGAACCACCATTGGGATGGACGATGCAATTAATCGCCACGCTGTAGTCTCATGTGTTGTGCTAGAAGAGAAATGTGCGGACTTATGTCTTGGACATCTTGGCTTCTTGGGGATAAATTAATAAAGAAAAAAAGAATATAAGAAACATGAGCAGTTAGTTTTTTTTAGTGGCCTTGTCTCCTGCTGGCGTGTTCCTCCGTTTTCAAACTAGCACCACATAGGATCGCAGGCAGGCACCAATGAACAACGTAACGGCTAGTTTGTGCTTGCGCCGTTCCGTACGGCAGATAGCCTAGCCTGGTGGTGGTCAAGTGCCCACGTGGACACCTCCCGGCACCTCTCCTTCATCGCTGCTGCTATTCATTGCCTTGCACGAACGAACTGAAAATATTTGTTACTGCTGCCTTTGATTCAATTCATTTCATTTTGGCCCAAAGTTGGTCCCGTTCTTCACTACTAGACTCACTACGGGTTTGTTTACATGGTGGAGAAGTGGGGAAAATTACTATAGCAACTGCGTTGGGAAGCGTGTTTTGTGCGATGGAGGAATATTGAATATCCAATGAATAGTGAATATCTGGAGAAGTTATTGGGAACTAAACTTGTCCCTAAACGTGCTTGTGTGCAGGACGAAGAAGATACTTGACTGTTCCAGTGTGGTACGGCCAGTGGTGGTGGACTAGTAGTCAAGAAGCAAAGGATTTGCTTTTAAAACCCATCCAACCATCGACTTTTTTTTTCCGTTTTTCTTTACGCTGCGTTTAGTTACACCAAAAATCCACTGTAGCACCAAAAGTCCACTGTAGCTGAGTTCTGAGAAGCGTGTTCTGTGAGCATGAGGAATGTAATAAATAGTGAAAAGTTAGATATATAGTGTTTTGTGGAGGGAAATTTTTGGGAACCAAAGAGGGCCTTAATTTTTCCAGATTCATGCCGTGTTTAGTTCCCAAAAGTACTTTTTACTTCCTATTCATCCCCCTCACAGAACACGCATCCCCAAAAATTTCTTTTTTTCCTTTCCTATTCACCCCCCTCACATAACACGCATCCTAGAAAAAAGTACTTTTTTTTCCACCCCCTCACATAACACGCATCCTAGAAAAAAAGTATTTTTTTCCAGCACAACTAAACACGGCCGCAGTGAGAGTCTCGGCGGCCACGCACGCACGCCTGCCTGCGTCCGTACGTCGTGGTCCGTGCCTACGCGGACCCCCTCTCTGACAAACAGGTCCACATTATATGGGTCCCGCTGCTCAGTGGCCCAGGTCACGGGAAGCACGTCCGGGGCAGCCTTTTCTTTTTCGTCAGACATGGCGTCGTAATTAAAGCTCGGCTTGCTCCCTCCTCCTCTCTTCTCTTCTCCTCTTCTCTTCTCCCACACACCACGCACGCACACCACCTCCCTTCAAAAACCTCCCAAAGAAGAAGAGGCCCTTCCGAGAAAAGCCAAGAACCGCTCCCCTCCACCACCATGGACAAGATTGGCAGCAGCAGGAGGAGGAGCCGACGCCGCCATGGCCATGCCGCCGCCGCCGCCGCCGCCGCCTTCAGCACGCTGCTGGTCACCCTCCTCCTCTGCTCCTCGCCAGCCATGGCCCTCACCCCGGACGGTATTCACATTTTCCAATCCCCTTGCTACAGTACAGTGCGTTGCCTCTCTTTCTCATCCGTTGTTTTCCTCTTGCTTGATTGCTTGCAGGGGAGGCCCTGCTCGAGCTCAAGCTGGCCTTCAACGCCACCACCCAGCGCCTCACCAGCTGGAGGCCCTCGGACCCCAACCCCTGCGCCTGGGAGGGCATCTCCTGCTCCGTCCCCGACCTCAGGGTCCAATCCATGTGGGTTCTCCTCGCCTGATCTGCATTCCTACCTTGCTCTTCCTTCTTCCCCCATCCCATTCCCCTTTGTTTTATTTATTTATTTATTTCCCCTCGGTTATTATTTGAATGAAATCTCTCTCAAATGTCAATGTGTGGTTATGGCACGGCTACCGATGCCCTCTGCATTCTTGGATTCAACTGTCTCCTACTAATGCGAGCGTGCCTTCTTTTGGGCGCAGAAATCTGCCATACATGCAGCTCGGTGGCATCATTTCACCCAGCATCGGCAGGCTCGACAAGCTGCAGAGGCTGTAAGATTTTTCTCCTCGCCATCTTTCTCTTTTCTTTCGGTTTAGATATGTGTGTAAATAGAAAAAAATAAAGCACCAATACTCTCATTTTCTCTTTGTGCTTGTGCATGCATTTATGCTGCCTGTGGATGTGGATGAATGGGTGCCCCTTTCCCTTTTCAGAGCTCTGCATCAGAACAGCTTGCATGGCCCAATCCCTGCAGAGATCAAGAACTGCTCAGAGCTCAGGGCAATGTATGTAAGCTACTACTAGTGTCATTTAGATCCCTCGATTTGTTCAGCGAACTCGTCTGGGTGTTCGAACGGTTGATTGAACCTTTTTTCTTGCTGTGTATGTTCGTTCAGTTACCTCAGAGCAAACTACCTGCAAGGAGGCATCCCTTCAGAGATTGGCGAGCTCGTGCACCTCACAATCTTGTACGCTCTTCTTCGTTCACGCTACCATCTTCCATTGACAACTTGTGTGTGCTTTTACAGTCTTCTATCTGTTGATCTAATAATTTTCTGAAACTGCAGAGACTTGTCGAGCAACCTTTTGAGGGGCACAATTCCGGCTTCCATTGGAAGCCTTACTCACCTCCGCTTTCTGTAAGTTTTCTGCGTATGCTGGCCTCTTGTTGGAGAAAAATAAAATGCTAAAACTGAGAGGCCTATACATTTACCTTCTCCAGGAACCTCTCCACTAATTTCTTCTCCGGAGAGATCCCAAATGTGGGTGTCCTCGGAACCTTCAAAAGCAGCTCGTAAGCTTTGGTCCCATCACCCTTTGTCCCTTCTTTCATGCATGATTCTTGCTAGTATCATGCTGGATAGCTGCATTTAATGTTGTTGTGCATTTGTTCACGTGATGCAGCTTCGTTGGAAATCTGGAGCTTTGTGGCTTGCCCATCCAAAGAGCTTGCCGTGGAACCCTCGGCTTTCCTGCTGTGCTGCCGCATTCCGATCCACTATCTTCAGCTGGCAAGTCTCCCGTTTCTATTTGCAATGCTGAACTCTTTTCCCTTATTTGGTGCTTTTGTGGGGCTAACTGCTGTTGGCATTTATTTCTATTTCAAACAGGTGTTTCCCCTATCAACAACAACAAAACATCGCACTTTCTAAATGGCATCGTGATCGGTTCAATGTCAACCTTGGCTGTTGCCTTGATTGCGGTACTTGGATTTCTATGGATTTGCTTGCTGTCCAGGAAGAAGAGCATTGGCGGGAACTATGTAAAGATGGACAAGCAATCTGTTCCTGATGGTAATGAAAATGACACCATTTCCTACCATTTACTATTGAAAAGAAATAGAATATAAAGATAGGATTGTGATGACTAACCAGATAATTCCACCGTTCATTCTCAGATCGACTGCAAGAAACTAATTTTGCCAGTTTTGTCACGATTTAGGTGCAAAGCTTGTGACATACCAGTGGAACCTTCCATATTCAACAAGTGAGATTATTAGAAGGTTGGAGCTGCTTGATGAAGAGGATGTGGTTGGCTGCGGAGGTTTTGGCACAGTGTACAAAATGGTGATGGATGATGGCACATCATTTGCAGTGAAGAGGATTGACCTCAGTCGTGAAAGCCGTGACAGGACCTTTGAGAAAGAGCTCGAGATTTTGGGCAGCATCAGACACATAAATCTTGTCAATCTTCGAGGCTACTGCCGGCTGCCCACCGCAAAGCTACTCATATATGATTTTGTGGAGCTGGGCAGCTTGGATTGCTATCTTCATGGTAAGAGTGCCCACCATATCCACATCTCTTTGCATAATCATGATTGCAATTGTTTTACATACACTAGTGTGTGATTGCTTACATGCTGTGTTACCTATGGCAGGAGATGAACAAGAGGATCAGCCATTGAACTGGAACGCACGAATGAAAATTGCCCTGGGGTCAGCTCGAGGTCTGGCATATCTGCACGATGATTGCTCGCCTGGGATTGTGCATAGGGACATCAAAGCCAGTAATATCCTTCTGGATAGAAGCCTGGAGCCTCGGGTTTCTGATTTTGGTCTTGCAAGGCTGCTTGTGGACAATGGTGCCCATGTTACCACTGTTGTGGCGGGCACTTTTGGATACCTAGCACCAGGTACTTGTCTTTCTAGTAATCAGACACTTCAATTTGGGTACATTTGCAATGCAAGAAAAAATCTACTTCGCACTTTAGTGACAGAAATTGCTAGCTGGAGCACAGATGCAACTGAATCTGGACCTTGTAGTTAGTTGTACACTAATAACTTAAACAAGGTCACCAGTAAAACAAGTTTGGTTTGTTAAGAAGATTATAGATATATTTTTTTATTCCTGGAGTCGAAGAAGTTTCAACTTATGTTTCAATGTTACTAGTCAACTAGATATAAGATGAGATATCTAACATAGAAGTTAGATCTCCCTAGGCACTTGTTGAGCAGGGCTTAATTGGGTTACTTTGACTTTTGGATGACAGAGTACTTGCAGAACGGGCATGCTACTGAGAAATCGGACGTATATAGCTTTGGCGTGCTTCTGCTGGAGCTGGTTACTGGGAAGAGGCCGACTGATGCATGCTTCATCAAGAAGGGACTGAACATTGTTGGCTGGGTAAGTACTGAACATTGTTGGTTACTGGTTGTAGCTGTTGGCAACGACCAAATGGTCACCACAGAAATCCTTTTGCAGCTGAACACGCTAACTGGAGAGCACCGGCTGGAGGACATCATCGACGAGAGGTGCGGCGACGTGGAGGTGGAAGCCGTTGAAGCCATTCTTGACATTGCTGCGATGTGCACGGATGCCGATCCCGGGCAGCGGCCATCGATGAGCGCTGTCCTGAAGATGCTGGAGGAGGAGATCCTGTCTCCCTGCATGAGCGAGCTGTGCTATGAGCAGCACCTGGAGCTCTGAGTTGCTGACTGTGGGTACTACTACGATGCTTAGGCGTGCTGGACGTGGATGAGCACAAGTTTTGTAGATACTTGATGACGAACCATGTAGCAGTGTGGGACCGGTGGACAAGTGCAGGTTCTTAATCTTCCTTTTTCTTCTTCTGCGCTCATCAGTCAACGCAAGTCAAAATGGTTCTTGGCACAGAACCAACCGTCCAATGAGCAATTTCTATTGCACTGTACATAAAGATGAGACCTTCATTTTTTGTTGCCTTCTCTCTCTGTGTGTTTTGTTTTTGGCCTTTATCTTTGGCTGGTTGTCTACAGGACACAAGCTTGAGCCGTTTGCCCGTTTTGGATGAAGCGCACGAGTAGGTTATCCTATCCGAGGAGAACTTTGTACCTGATAAGAGGGATGATAAAGTATGTAGGAGTAATCGGGTCAGGATGGCTCACCTCCACATGAAAATAAAATCGAGCTTCGATGGTAGTGAGATTAGAATATTTGCTAATGCGTCTTCCAATATGTAGTACACTACTAATGCTTCTATATTAATAATCTTCTATATTAATGATGGGGGAAGTCCACCTCGGTTGAGAGGAGAGTTGTGATTGTGAAGTGTGGTCCGCTCGACGATGATGCACCAAAAGAAGAGGAGAAGAAAACTCTGCGATCTGCTTTGCTATGCTGGCTGAGTCACGTGTCCGACGCTGTGCTGGGCGGCTGGGAAAAAGAAGAACAGAGGACATGAGTAACTGTGGCTGAGCTAGCTCTTGGGCCACCTAAAGAATGGAGGGGCAGGCACTGCAGGGACCAGCAGCAGCAGCAGCCGCCGCGCTCTTTTTTTTTGGTGGATCAAAATGGGCTTAGTTGGGCCAACATACAGCCCAGCCCATATGATTACCTGAAGAATTCCGTTAATGCAATCCGTCCGTTGCTGTTACGGCGCGGCGTAATCGTCGTCGCCGGGGATTGGATTGGCCACATATGGATAGACTAGGAGTGCTGGCTTGCTCAACATAGAAGGAGGAGGCCATGCCATGTGTATATAAGGATGGAAAGGGCCAGCCCGATCCGATCCAATCAAATCCAATCGTCGTTCGTTCTCTAATTTCATTCTCCCTCGATCTTCGTACATCGCCTGCCGGGCATGGGTCGAGGCGGTCGCAGCTCTGGTGGTACGCACGCACCTCCCTTCTGCCTTTCTTCGATCTGGTCGTCATGGGTGCATGCAGTGATCACTACAATTACAATTACATGCATGCATTATACCTGATTGATTGATCTGATGGATCTGCATATAATGATCTATCAGGAGGGTTCCGAAGGTCGTCGTCATCGTACTCTGCTCGACGCCGTGCCCCGCCGCCCGCTCCCAAGCCTGCGGCGGCTCCCGCCCCTGCCACCGCCGGTTCATCGCCGGCGGCGACTGCAGCCGGCTACGTCGGCGCCACCATCTCGGACGGATTCATGTGGGGCATAGGGTCATCCATAGGGCACAGGATCACGGATGGCATCTGGGGGCCTCGCAAGTTCGAGGTCGAGCACACCACTCACCAACAAGAAGCTGCAGCAGCTCCGGCAGCGTGCCTTGTCCATGCCCTCGACTTCCAAAATGTATGTACACTGCATGCATGCATGCATGCGCTTTTCAATCTCTCTCTCTCGTCTTTTAATTTTCTACATGTTATTAAAGTATCGTACGTCGTACGTGCAGTAATTAGTATATTTACAAATTATATGACAAAATTAATCTATAATAATGCAGTGCGTGAGCCAGAATAGCAGCGACATCAGCAAGTGCCAGCGCCTGGTCGATATCCTCAACGATTGCCGCCGCCGCACCGCTGGACAAGCCGCCGTCGTCGAGACCTCCGGATAGATCAGATTCACCGGCCGGATGACGCTCCGTCTTTGCATTACTTGGACACACGAATAATAGAGTCGATATGATGGGCCAGTTATATAACTTGGCTTGGGTAGTCCTTGGTTTTTTTTTATGATTCATCAAACTTTAGTTTTTAGTAGCTAGGGTGTCATTATTGTTCTTTCGCAAAATAAATATAAGCGTTACGCAATTTGTGAACAAGAAGGTTCACGGGTGGATATCTCTATCTATCTGCATGCATGCCGTCCCCCAAGTCTGAACACAATTTGATAACCTCTCTGCAATGGATTGTTGTTATTAATTTGCACAAAACCCCATCGGGATTTGCTAAGAGCATCTCCAGCAGTCCCCCTTTCCCCAATCCAACTACTATATTGGAAGAGATTATGAAAAAACAATGTTCCAGCAGTCTCCCAATACACCTTCCTTTTCCCAAAAGTTACTGGGACATCCCAATAATCAACCACATTTCTCCCCAAATAGAGGGAGAGTTGAGTCTCTCCCAATATGGTAGTTGATATTAGGAAGAGATTATTGGGAGACTGCAAAAGCATCTCTCCTAATAGTCCAAGAAAATAGTATTGGGACATCCAATAGCCCTTTATTGGGAAATAGATTTTGAAAGACCGATGGAGTGCTCTAAGATACTCCATAATAATCGTGGGCCGTTTATCAGGGTGGCTGTTACCACATGCATATTACATGGTAGGAGATAATAAAAATTTTGAAAATTTTAATTAGATGTGTACTGCATGCAAATGGTGCATGGATACCCATGTGGATGGTGCGATTTTTTTTTTGAATTTTAAGAAAGGCGGCGTTCATCTTGGGACGTATATGGTGGAAATCATCCTTCCATGAAACTATAGAAACTTCAACCTAGACCACACAATATTGATCGAAGGGCGTGCAAGGGAGGTGGGAAGAGTAATTCACAAAGCTCAAAGGAGGTGGGAGGGAGATTTGTAAAAGTGCCTTTGCAAATCTCATCATCATGCGGCCCAGATTGAAGTTTTGATAGTTTCCATGAAAAAGTTGATTTATACAGGATACATTGTCGTTCATCTTTCCTCATCTTCCTTTCTTCTCATTATTTTTCTCTTCATTCTCATTTTCTTCTTCCTCTTCTTCACCCATGGCTGAACTTTTTGTCACACCCCGAAATTTGGGATTTCGGGATGTGATTTGAAAGAACAATTAAATAAATGATTTTCACAAATTATTAAAATTTTCCAACATTTATTTGGCTATCATGACATTTAGTGCAGAAAAATAATCAATTTCCTAATTTAAATAAATAAGCTTTGTGTTGTGCTTAATAAAGTGTTGCATTCATAATGGTATTATATTTTTAGTGAAAAATTGAATTTAAAGAAAAGTTTATTTAAGGTTAAATATTTTAGAACTGCAGTTTCAACATTTCAACTCTTTTGTTTCAACATTTCAAAATCTCTTTCTTTCTCCTAATCTCTTTTCTTTTCCCGGCCCAAATCCTCTCTCCTTCTCGCTTCCCTCGCACCGGCCCAGTTCTCCCTCCCTTCGCTTTCGGCCCAGTGCCGAAGCAGCTCAGCAGCCGGCCCAGCAGCTCTCCTCCTCCCTCGCTCTCGCCGACAACCCGGCCCCACATGTCATCCCTCTCCTCTCCTCCCCCATGCCGAACCAGACTCTAGTTCGAGTCGGAGCAGCGCCCAAGCGCACCGCGCTGGCCTCCTTCCCTTGGCGCGCACGCCAAGGCCATCCCTGCCTAGCCTATTTAAGGAGCCGCCGCACGTCCTCGACACCTCTTTGCTCTTTGTCTCGCATCGCAAACCCTAGCGCTGTCGCGGAGCTCGCCGAACCCTAGCGCCGCCGCCGCCATCGGTCTCCACCCCTGTCGTCTCTGCCTCGCCGTGAACCAGTCATCGAGCTTCGGGGGAAGGTAAAGAACACGCCGAGCCCCTCTACCCTTCCTCTCTCGCTCTTTCGCACGCTTGCGGCCTCGCCGTCGCAATGGAGCCGCCATTGCCTGTCGCCGGCTCCGACGGTCGACCAATCCTCAACAAGAACTCCTCAAATAGAATCTTGATCTCCCTAGATTCGTCCCGAGCCTTGAATCACTTGAAACCGTGACCTCTAGCCCCTGTTTCGCCGAACTCCGGCGAAGCTCCGCCGTAGAGCCGAGCGGCGCCGCCGTCTCCCCAGTCGCCGACGAGTCAAACCCGCCAATCGAATCTCCACCGCCCGATCTTGATCCTACGGCCGATATCGGATCCCACCGAGTCAGCACTAGGTCAAACCAAGTCAGCCGTGGCGACTTTGCAAAAGAGCCCCTGTGCTTTGTCCGAATAACCCGCAGTACACTCCTATACAAAAGTAATTACATCAAAGTCCTTTTCTTTCTGTTTAGACCCCCGAGCTTCTGGAAAATAGAACCCGCCGTCCTTGGCCGTTTCTTTTGCATATGAGCCCTCGGGTTTTCATATGTAATTATGTTTTAGCCCTCGATTTCTTCTATTTAAGCCCCTGTTAAGTTAGTTTCCTCGCAGTTAAGCCCCCGAACCCTGTTTAACCCCTAGACTCCACATTTAGTCTCCGTTTAATCTCGTCATCGTTGCGGTAGATTCATATCAACTTAAATAACGCGTTTGAAGTAATGTTCCCGTTTTATAGTTTATTTAATAAAATTAAATATTAATTTGATTAATGCTTACTTCATTGTTTTTCCAAATAAAATCTAATTAGGTAATATAATAGTTTTTCATAGACTAATAATTAATATCTTTAATGATCAATATTGAAATTATTTTTCCTAGATAAAACTTAACTAGGTTTATACATCGGCTTTTATTAATAAATGTTAACTTGATTTATTCTTAGTTAACTAGCTTTTCTAATTAAAAGCCAATTAGGGTTATAGCTCGTGTTTTATATACAAAAATGATGTTAATACGATTAATTCCCAACTCGAATTTTCTTTCAATATAACTTGATTAGTTGAACCTCATGCATAAATCTATGCGCTAGATGCTCTCACATGCTTTCTAGCAAGTTAAATGATTAATTGAAATAATAATTAAATAAATATTTGCAAATAAAATTAATTAGGTTTTACCTGTGTTTTGATATAAAAGTATAAATTAAATTAATTCAAATGATGAATATTTCTGTGAACTATTTATTACACGTCTTTTCTTAATTAAAATAAATGAAGTACATAGTATTTGCTTTATTTTATAATATTAATCTTCCGATAGTTGTATCTTCTCGACCTTAGCTCCGATCTCAGTGTTTCTCGTGTCCTTTCAATCCTTTCCGAGACCTCGACCCGTTTCTATGCTTGATCTATATTGTTGCCAATGTTTGGTGTACTGTTTATTTATTTGTGCATTTGTTTGCTTGTATATGCTCAGTGTGACGATAGACGTTGTTCAAGCCAAGTTTGGAGATCAAGCTGTGAGGAGTTCGTTGAAGATAAAGTCTACAAAGGAATTGAGCTTTAGCAGATATTACTAGGATTTAAGGCAAGTGGATTTCCCCCTCTGCATATTCTATTGAACCTATGCAACTTTCATGTTAATTAAAGTTTACTTTATGCTATGTATTGCATTAATATTGATGGGTCATATATTAAGGATGATTAGTTTTTATTGACCATTCCTTTGATAACCTGAATCTTTACATTCATGTTGGGTAGCTTTGCTTAGCTGCTATACTTGGAAATGGTTTTCACTAAATGTGAAGATAATAATCTTGTGCTATATATACATATCCGCATCCATGTTCTGACGGTGATGTTAAACAAGATCATATTATTAATTGGAACATGGAGCGGTAACCTGAGATTTTCCCGTACAACCACAATACCATATGGATCTGGTCTTGGCTAAGTAACTAGATGAACTGTATATTGTGTTTGCACTGCTAGTGGTGGAATTTGGGGGCATTACCAGTTTGGGAGGTGCGGGGATCAGAAGGCAAGAGAGGCCTTGCCGTTGTAACCGTGGTCGTCGGGGAGCAAACACATACATATATGAATTCTTTGAAAAGGCCTCGTAGCGTCCATGCAGTCACACCTCGGAAGTGTGGTACGTGCCTGGTCCGCACTGTATGGTTGGGTTTAAAGTTCTTCGGAGCTTTTACGCAAATTGTGGTCAAAGTGTACAACCTCTGCAGAGTGTAAAACTGTTATAACAGCCGTGTTCGCGGTTATGAACGGCCCGGATCCTCACATGATAATTGAACTTGAAGTTGAGAACAAATTATGGTTCCTGGTTAAGGAATGAGTGCTTTGGCACGAATTATGTGAGATGATGTATATCTCTTTATATGATTAATTGGGTTGGTATATACTTATACCTTAGTAATATGGTTAAAACTTGACCAACTAAAATGCTGACCACTCTTAACTCTCAGCCTTTCCTTGAAAGCTTTGCATTTTCCCCCACTTGTTGAGTACCAACCATATGTGTACTCACCCTTGCTAAATATTGGATCAAAAGGAGAAAAAGATGTGAAGTTCTTTAGTGACTTCAATGAAGATTGCTAGGCGTACGCAACCCCCAGTCAACTGCCTGTGGTGAAGAGTTGAAGATTTCCGCTGCTAGAATATCGTTGTAATGTATTTATTTTATCATTTCCGCTGTAACTTTGTGTTCTGTATTCATGGAATCTATCATATGTGTGAAAACTTGATCCTGACGCACATATGAGATGTATTCGGTTTGTTTAAAACCAGGTGTGACAATTTTGGAGGCTAAAATTTCCAGGGGAGGATTTTGGGGTCTCCGTGGACAACATGGATGCCCGCTGGATGGTGTAAAATTTTTTTTAATCGTGCATGAGAAAAACATAGTGTAACAAAATGGAAGGTGCATACATATAGTACGTGTGATGGAATTCAAATATTGTATTTGTATTATGATGGCAAGAGTAAGCTTTTTACTGTTTTAGAAATCTGGTTAACAACGAGAGGTTGTTGGGATTTTTTCTTGTTTCCTAAATATTTTAATTATTAATTGTTCCCAATTCTAAAACTCAAGTGTCTGGATTTGTCAAAAATCTTAACTCCTAGAGAGTAATCCGAGTATTGTAGAATGGCCTAATTAACTCCATTATCACTTCATTAATTTGTACATGGAAAATAATCATGTCACGACTTGCGTGTCAACTATACTACCTCGGATAATGATGGGGATTCTATTTTTTTTGTGCATAGTAAAATTGAGATTATGATATATTCATTTCACGATGGCCCCAGTTTTGATTGGCTTTTGGTTCCATGAGCGGTTTACACGTGGTTTTCTCTAGTTGCCAGTCAGTTTATTGTTGACGGACGAAGGTGCAAGATGGAGATACATAGATATTTGTTTTACATGATGACGTCCTTAAATTCCATCTCACCTTTATCTCTCACATCGTCAAAATTCTATGTGTAGTAAGAGCATGTACAATAACGGGCTAATAGCCAAGCTAGTCAGCATTTTTATGATGTGAAAGAGAACAATTAAGAGATAAAGAGAGGGTGAGCTTAGCTCTAATTCAGCAACAAGCTGAACATGAGGTCCTATGTAAAGGTGGGTGCATGTGACATATAAATGTGTCGGGTGTACTACCTGACAGGTATAAGAACCCCGTCTGGTATTTTTGGGCAAGTAGGCCTACCCTAAGAAGGCCTACCTGGTTGGAGTCGCCAGAAGAACACCGACTGAGTTATCCTCCTGGTCGGTGTGATGACTTAACGCCCAAGATAAAGATCCACCAGATCTGGCGATAAGGTCAACAGTATCCCGAAGATCTACGAGAGTTAGGATTTTACTTGTAAGGTAATCCTTATCTTTCCTTTCTTCGGTTTGTAACCCTATCCCCTCGGTGTATATAAGGGGCGGTAGGGACCCCTCCATCTCATCTCATATCTCCACATAATACACAAAAACCTCATACATGACGTAGGGTTTTACTCACCTTGAGGCCGAACCTATCTACATCGTGCGTCCTGTAGCCATCATGTTCTTGAGCCTAGGCGACTTCGCTACTCTCATTTAGATTACACTGCTTGGGCTACCCTCTACCAGGATCGTGACTGGAAAAGAGAGTGAAAAGCATGCGTAGAAAAATAAATTATAAATGTGTGCAGACAAATAAGAGGCTACTATTGTATAACTTGTCTCTCACTCCTACATCTTAGCTATTAGCCAAGCACTTGGCTCAAATATTAACCATGACGATGTTCTTGTCACTTTCTATCAGATATTTGCACCGTCCGGGCAGTTGGCACTGGAGTACAGTAGGACAATGCTGATATTAATTTGTCGTGTACGCTGACCTACACATGGATCCAAATCCAAACAGAGTAGTCGTCGTTGCTCGTGACCCGGCCTGGTGCCGGAATCAAGCCGCACGAAATGATGCTTCACTAAACCACATGCTCATGTTTTTGTTGTCTAGCTGGCTAGTCAGTGAAATGTGCATCTATCAACACCAAGCTACAAACATGCCTCCCAAAGAAAAATTAAACACCCACGGCAGTTTTATTTGTGAAGTGACAGTTTGCTTAATGTAGAATGGCAGATATCATTGCATATTTTTCAGATTTTATTCTACTACTACTGCACTTTATTAGAAGCGTACGAGGAAAAAAAAAGTACAGTAACTGCCTAACTGGTGCCAACTTGTTGGTGTAAAGTTGAGTCTTATCTTTCGTTTTAACTTTCCAACACACCGGTATACGCATGCTAAATTGCTAATGCTACGGTCTAGGACTGGCCGGTAAAACTAGAAATGCAGTGTCCTCTTTCCACTTCACATCACGCATGCATTTCCCTCCAATACTTTTGAAATAACCTCTGCTTGCAAGTGCACACTTACTTTATAAGCACTGTCACACAATCCATAAGGCTGCTAGAGAACACACTGTGCTCGCAAGCAAGTCGTCGGCCATGGCGCCAGCAGCGGCCTTCGCGGCGCAGGTGCTGCGCGGGCGGTGGCTCATGGCGTACGGCTCCTTCCTCATCATGTCCGCTGCCGGCGCGACGTACATCTTCGCCATCTACTCCAAGGACATCAAGTCGACGCTGGGGTACACCCAGGAGCAGCTCAACACCGTCGGCTTCTTCAAGGACGTCGGCGCCAACGTCGGCATCCACGCCGGCCTCATCGCCGAGGTCACCCCTACATGGTTCGTCCTCGCCGTCGGCGCCGCCATGAACCTTGGCGGGTACCTGATGCTCTACCTCTCCGTCACCGGCAAGATCCGCCCGGCCCCACCTCTGTGGCTGGTGTGCCTCTACATCGCCGTGGGCGCCAACTCGCAGGCCTTCGCCAACACCGGCGCGCTGGTGACCTGCGTCAAGAACTTCCCGGCGAGCCGTGGCGTCATGCTCGGCCTCCTCAAGGGCTTCGTGGGGCTCAGCGGCGCCATCTTCACCCAGCTCTACCTCGCCATCTATGGCCCCGGCGGCGGCGGAAACGACACGAGGCCGCTCATCCTCCTCGTCGGATGGCTCCCCGCCGCCATCTCCGTCGTCTTCCTCGGCACCATCCGGATCATACGCGCGCCGCGCTCGCCCGCCGCGGCGCGACGCGAGTACCCGGCGTTCTGCGCCTTCCTCTACGTGTCGCTGGGCCTCGCCGCGTTCCTCATGGCGGCATCGTCCTCCAGAAGCGGTCCCACTTCACCCGCGCCGAGTACGTCCTCTGCGCCGCCGTCGTGTGCACCATGCTCCTCCTCCCCTTCGCCGTCGTCCTCCGCGAGGAGGCTGCTCTGTTCAACAAGAACACGCCTGATCAGGCGCAACAAGAGGCGGCCATAACAAAGCCGGAGGAGCCACTGTGCTTGCAGTCCATGGCGGACAATCCCGGGCCAAACAGAACAGCGGTGAGCTCGAAGCCCGCGACGGCGGGGTTGGGTGCGAGACTGCTCGCCGGCGTCGCCGCGCTGAGATCGCCGCCGCGCGGCGAGGACTACACGATCCTGCAAGCTTTGGTAAGCGTGGACATGTTGCTGCTGTTCACAGCGACGGTGTTCGGCGTGGGAGGAACACTGACAGCCATCGACAACATGGGGCAGATCGGCGAGTCGCTGGGATACCCACAGCGGAGCGTGGCGACGTTCGTGTCGCTCATCAGCATCTGGAACTACCTCGGCCGCGTCGTCGCCGGCTTCGCGTCGGAGGCGCTCTTGGCGCGCCACCGCGTGCCGAGGCCGCTCATGCTCGCCGGCGTGCTCGTGCTCGCCGTGCCGGGGCACCTGCTGGTCGCGTTCGGCGTGCCGGGGTCGCTGTACGTGGCGTCGGTGGTGATCGGCTTCTGCTTCGGCGCCGCGATGCCGCTCATCTTGGCCACCGTGTCGGAGCTCTTCGGGCTCAAGTACTACTCCACGCTCTACAACTTCTGCGGCACGGCGAGCCCGTTGGGGTCGTACGTCCTCAACGTGCGCGTCGCCGGCAGGATGTACGACCGGGAGGCGGCGAGGCAGGGCGCCGTGGCGGCGGTCGGAGGGAACAAGGGCCTCACGTGCATTGGCGTCAGGTGCTACAGGGAGTCCTTCTTGGTCATCGCGGCCGTGACCGTGGCCTCGGCGGTCGTGACGGCGGCGCTGGCGTGGAGGACCAGGCACTTCTATGCGGGAGACATCTACGCAAGGTTCAAGCCTCCGGGAACAACTGACAGTAGTACTGGTAATAATAATGCCGTTGCTGAAGACGACGACAGGGTACTAGTACAACCCAACAAAGAACAGTTACGTTGTCCGCATCCATAGATCAACAAGTCACAACATGCGAGTGTTCTTGTTGCTCCAACTCCAGCCAATGCGTAGTCGACAATTCTACTGTCACTATAAATTTACTCAACTCGATGCAGTATAATTTTACTCTAATGCTCTGCAATACCCACCTCGATGCACCTTGCTCAATGAACTTTTAAAATTCTACTGCTATTTTAGATCTTTGGATGCCGACCATGGTCCATGCAGCACATGGCCTCCTCTCGAATTTTTAACTTGGTCCCGCGTCCCAACTCCTGACTCCTCCCCGTTCATCTCAATGAAAATAAAAGGAGACAGTACTCCTTTCGTTTTAATATAAGTCATGTCTAGATTCATAGTAAAATCTATGAATCTAGAAAAGACAAAACAACCTACAATTTGGGATGAAGAGAGTACTGCTGAGTGCTAACCAACGAACCTATTGGAATTTGGCTCTTGGAGAGGCTGAAGTTATGAAAATCTCAAAGTGTTTTTAATTTCTTAATTTTCTCTCATGTGTTATATTATAGAATATTCCAAGTATGCATTGCTTATTTTCAATAATTATAATTTTTAGTTTTAAATTATATTCTCTAATCTTCTTCTAAGCCTAGGAGATATGCATGATGGTCATCCAATCGAGACGCACAATCCAAACTGGATTCTGAACAATTCCTGCCTACGGCGTCTCCTGATGATCTGACTTCATACGCATACTGTATTCATTCAGAAACTTGTTGGTTTTCTTGCCCAACCGTGTCCGACTTTGCATTTGAGATGGTATTTTTCGGCGCCACCAAGCTTTAATTTGCAGCTACTCATCAGGACATCATCCACTTCAATTTTTTATGGAACCTACGTAACTACCGAATGATATTATTCAGTGGTTACCTCTCATCTGAAACGCCTTTGTGGTGAACTCGATTTGCTTATTGTTGATACTAAACAGTTTTACACATGAGATACGCATGTGGCTGCTGACCCTTTTTCCAAAAGTGTGTTCAAAACGAGACAGAGAGAAAGTTTGCAGACCCTAGCCAAAAGTAGCCTGAAATCAGGAAATAGCAGTACCAGTAGAACAGTAAAATATTATTTGGGTAACCACTGAATAATGATACTGCTAGCTGTGAGATGCATGCATTACCTTCATTCATTTTCATGCGGCACAAGTACTACTAGTCCTTCCCAATGATATGATATGGTTCGGTTGAGCTTTGGTCAACTGCTCATCATTCATTCATGGAAGTGGAAGTAAAAACGAAAAGCCGAAAAGGCACTATTCCGACCAAAACTTGGGAGGTCCCTCTGCTCATGCGTTGGATGGACGAGTGGCTCAATTGGGCCAGGCCAACCTAGCTGAGCAAGATGGGCTACAAATTAAGGCACGCCAGGAAGGAACGCCGGCCCAGCCCATGCACATCTCTCTCTCCCAAATCAGAACAGGCCGATATCTCCTCGGTAGCCTATGGGCCCGTTTGGATCAGGCTAGATAGATTGTGCCACTATCCTATCCATCTTCCACAGCGGCCCTCGATCTGTGGACAAATGCATCATCCACTTACTGTACTGCCTTCATGCATGCTAGTATTATATTGTCTGTCCAGTGGTCGTGATCTCAAGGAAATACGGAGCTCGAGATCTTCAATGAGCTAGATTGAAATCGACTTTCGAGGTGATGGGAAAATTACAAATAGATAAATGATTATTCGCTATTAGTTGACCTCATTGCCTGTGGATTCAGTATCAATCGATTAAAATGTTTAGTTGTTAGGCTGTGATAGCTGAAAAAAACACTGTAGCTTTAGAAAAATAATGGAGCATTTGCTGGGAAACGTGTTTTCGTGAGGGAGGAATAGTGAAAAGTTGGAATAAATAGTAAAAAGTTGGAATAAATAGTGAAAACTTGGGGAATCTGAACAGGGCCTTAGCCACAATTTACCACATTTAACTTTAGGCAAATGTGGCAAAGAAATTTAAACCACACTTTCTAAGAGAATCTTACCATACTTCTTTTACTCTATGACATTTGGAGCCTAAAAAAATATTTTCTAAGGTTACTTGATAAAAGTTGCTAAGCTCAAGGGTGGCAAAGTGTGACTAGAAACCAAACACCAATTATTTCATTGGAAGCATGCATGACTAGGCTCAAAACACGCTGTCCAATGGGATACTCCTACATATGGTGCGTGCACGTAGAAGATGATTATTATTTGTAGATGCTTGAAACACACTCAGCGTGATGGAATATATTTTTATGTCCACCATCACACCCTGCATTAATTGTCATGTGATGGAATATATAGGTAGCATTCATCAGTTAGTTCTAGCTATGACAGGCAGAATAATCCAAGGGTCGTCAGACCAAGCTTGCATTGTGGCCATGGACAAATTAAAGATTGATCAAGTTGCCATCAAGTCAAAGGCAATGAGTGAGTGGATCATTCAATTCAATTAATCGATCGCAAGCAGAAGCAGAGAGCTCAGCTGATGAGCACCAAACACATACACATCGATACATCCTCATCACCATCATCATAGATATATAGGTTCATGCTATCATATTTATAGTGGACAGCTACATGCACTTGTAAAGCTAAAATATTAAAAATATATTTCATTTTCTTCTTTCTTCAAACATACAGTATGTATCATCAATAATGAATCGAAAGATACTAGGAGGCTGACAGCATGGCGATTTATATCCCTTTTTTTTTAAAAAAATAGCGACATTATATTCTCGATCTAGTTAAGCTCCAAACAATTTGATTTGATGGATGCGTAGCGCATGCGTCGGATCGGATCGGAGCACCTACCCCCCATGGTCATCGGTGGATCCACATCATTCCATGCACTAGAATACATGCATGTGGGGTGTGTCTGTGTGAATGAGTGAATCTGTCATCGTCCCTGCAGCTGCTATCTACTTAAAGCTAGCCAGCATCGATCAGTAGCATGCACCATCGCATTACCAACCGGCCAGCGAGCGAGCGCTAATCAAGCAAGCCACACCGCCATGGAGATCAGCAAGGCTGCAGGCACTCGGCTGCTGCGCCATGGCGCCGTCGCGGCGCTGCTGCTTCTGCTGCTAGTTCATGGCGAGGCGGCGCACCCAAGAAGAAAAGGGGTGACGAGCAAGTACCGGCGTTCGCACCAGGCGTCGGAGGACATGCCGCTGGACGCGGACGTGTTCGCGGTGCCGTCGGGCCGGAACGCGCCGCAGCAGGTGCACATCACGCTGGGCGACCAGACCGGCACGGCCATGACCGTGTCCTGGGTCACCGTCGACGCCGAGGGCAGCAGCACCGTCCTCTACGGCCGCTCCATCGACACCCTCGACCTCGCCGCCGATGGCGTCACCACTCGCTACACCTACTACAACTACACCTCCGGCTTCATCCACCACTGCACGCTCACCGGCCTCGACCACGCCACCAAGTACTACTACGCCGTCGGCCACGGCGACGACGACACCGACACGTCGGCGGCGCGCACCTTCTGGTTCACCACGCCGCCGAAGCCGTCCCCCGACGCGGCGCTCCGGCTGGGCCTCATCGGCGACCTGGGCCAGACGCCGGACTCGAACCGCACCCTGGCCCACTACGAGACCCACCCAGGCGACGCCGTGCTGTTCGTCGGCGACCTCTCCTACGCCGACAAGCACCCGCTGCACGACAACAACCGGTGGGACACGTGGGGCCGCTTCGCCGAGCGCAGCGCCGCGTACCAGCCGTGGATCTGGACCACGGGGAACCACGAGATCGACTACGCGCCGGAGCTCGGCGAGACGACGCCGTTCAAGCCGTTCGCGCACCGCTACCCGACGCCGTACCTCGCCGCCGGCTCGTCGGAGCCGTACTGGTACTCGGTCAAGCTGGGGCCCGCACACATCATCGTGCTCTCGTCCTACTCGGCCTTCGGCAAGTACACGCCGCAGTACAAGTGGCTGGACAAGGAGCTCAAGCGCGTGGACCGCCGCGTCACGCCGTGGCTCTTCATCAGCACGCACGTGCCGTGGTACAACAGCAACAACTTCCACTACATGGAGGGCGAGCCGATGCGTGTGCAGTTCGAGAAGATGGTCGTCGACGCGCGCGTCGACGCCGTGTTCGCCGGACACGTCCACGCCTACGAGCGTACCCACCGCTACTCCAACGTGGCGTACAACGTCACCGACGGGAGGTGCACGCCGGTGGCGGACCGCCGCGCGCCGGTCTACGTCGTCGTCGGCGACGGCGGCAACGTCGAGGGCCTCGCCGACGAGCTCACGTGGCCGCAGCCGGCCTACTCGGCGTTCAGGGAGTACAGCTACGGCCACGCCGTGCTGGACATCAAGAACCGCACGCACGCCTACTACGCATGGTACCGGAACCACGACGGCAACAAGGTCACCGCCGACAGCACCTGGTTCACCAATCGCTACCACATGCCAAACCACGACGACTCCTCCAACATCGCCTACGCCTAGAGGACGGAGCCCTATATATGTAGACGCCGACGAGACATAGGCCCCTATCTAGCTGCTGCTTCCAAATAAAAAAAATTGTGTGCTAGCTTCTAGTAATAAGGCCACATATAACATGATGGAATTTTCTCGACAAAGAATGGGGAAGGAATGAGAATTTTTTTTTTAAAAAAAAAATGGATGAGAAGAGAAAAAAAATAAGGGTACAATGGGCCTAAATGGGCTGCAGTACGGCTGGGACTCCTTCAGCGAGAAGGCGAGAAGAGATCCCACCATGTCCTCCTCCGATGATCCATGGACCAACAGTTCGTTCGGTGCTTGGTTCCTCCTTCCCTACCAACAGCGGAGGAGGGCAGCAACCTAAGCCCAAGCTCGGTCCTCCTCGATGTGGAAGCCTACATCACCGCCGCCGCCGTCTCCAACGCCACCACCGCCGCCGCGTTCCTGAGCACCGGCAACCCCATCCACATCACCTTCTACCTCGCCCGCCCTCCGCGCCTCTCCTACATCTGCGCGCACTTCCCGGGCCCCGCCGCCGCCGACTCCCTCCACCCCGGCGCCCCCGCCGCCCGGTGCATCAAGATTCCCCCCATAGTGATCAGCACCCACGCCGACCTAGCTCTCCTCCACGTCACCCACCCGGCCGCCCGGGATCTTGGCAACGACAGATACCATGACTTCTTCGTCTACACGGCTCTCCCGCTCCCGGCGCTCCACCTCCTCCCGTACCCGCATGCCGCCGCCGGCTTCCAGGACAACGAGGTCGCCATCTTCCGCTGCTCCGGCGATGGCGGCGGCGGCCGTTACGTCATCGCGGCCCTCAGGAACACCACCGACACCAAAAAGTTCAGGCTCCAGCGCTACGACTCCGACACCTGCAGGTGGACCTCCACCGTGCTGTGCGTCGACGACCCGGTGAGGGACATTGTGCTACCGATCCCGGACACGGCCACCGAGCTGATCTATCATAACACCGACAAGGTGATCACGCTCGGAGGCCCAAGGGTGACCATCGGCTGGGTCGATCTCTGGAGGGGCATCCTGCTCTGCGACGTGCTCGATCATCAGGAGGAACTCAGGCTCCGTGATGTGCCGCTGCCCAAGCCGTCGAGGGCCAACAGACGTTCCTTCTGCATAGGAGGCCCGCGCCCTGCAAGGGACATTGCTGTCGTCACCACATCGCCAGTCAACAAGGTTATCAAGTACATCGAGATGGAAATTCGACCTGGGGAGGACCTGCCGCCAACTCGACATCAGTCGGCCAGTGGCTCTGACTCTGATGATGATGCCCCGTCGCCGCCGCCGCGTGTCCGTGTGGCCCCGTACTGGAAGGCCACCATCTGGACCATGCCATTGCCAATTGGTTCGTGGAAGGATTGGCACAAGGACGGCAAGGTTGATGTCACTGACATCCTTGTGAAAGATCAGAACCAAAGGGAGCAGCTCATGTTGTTGCCACAGCTGACCACTACCGATGATCCACAAAACCTGACCATGAGATTGAGGAGGCTCCACGCAGTCACCCCACCTTGGGGATGGGAGAGCATGGTGATTTGGTCATTTATTTCTTGTCCAAGGCGCATATCATGGACGATAAGGGATGGGTGATGGCTGTTGGTGCCATGGACAAGATGCTGCGAGGCATAGCGGAGCTCGACAGCAGGAAACACAAACATTGGAGGTGCTGCTACATGCCCACCGAGATATTCAAACATCTAATCAAGGCTACAGGTAACTATATATAATGCTCTGTGCTACTACTCTGTTTGTTTTATTTATAGTCATGTATGAATGCAAGTGGCGACTCTTGTTAATCTGTAACTCATCATGTGGTTGGCCCCTGTAATACATGTACACTAATACAATCTGTTAAATAAATCATCTACGCACGAGATGGAGTGGTCAATCACAACACCTGTACTTGGTTGGTACCTAGTTACAGCTGTGAATTTCCTGGTTGCTCCTCTGCTCCAGCATGCAGCGATATCCTATGCTCGAGTCAATTTGTAGAAACCAACCTTGAAATACTACTAGTATTTTGTGGCCAATCAATGGATGCGATTTTGATGCATCCTTTCTAGTAAAAACGATGCTTTTCCCATGCCACAAGCAGCACACCTTCGGGTATTTAGCATCAAGAATTTTCTCTGTTTTTTCCCCTAGTTAGTAATAGATGCCTGCCAAAATGCAGTTCTGAATTGTGTATGTACTGCTACTCTTCGGTTCTTATGGAAATTACATGCGCAATGGTATTTCTTTTCAGGGGAGAACGTGGCAAAGAGTGAAGCAGTTGCTATGTACAATCGGCAAGCTGCTGAGGAAATGGAGGACGATTCTGATCAACCGCAGCAGCAAGAGGATGCTGCAAAAGAGCTCGAGCCTCGCAACGTCTGCACCAGCCTCAAATTCGGGAGCTTCTCCTGGGAGATGATCCCAGTCGGACTACGACGATGTGACGAGGTGGTATTCAGTAGCGACATTATCCTCAATGGCGGACCCTCACCCAACTGCTAAGAGCGATGCTCTCCAAGCTGATCCTTTTGTTAATTCGATCGTTTGTTGAACCCTGTACAATGTTATTAGGTGCAATGCCTTGGTAGTTTCAAGGCTTGATTTGGCCATCTCCTGGTTATGGCATACGTTTTTTTTTTGAAAGCTGGCATACGTTTTTATTGACATCTGACGCACAGAACTTCCTCCGTTACAAATGGTAAGTCGTTTGACTTTTTTTACCCCAATTTTAATCACTCGTCTTATTCAAATTTTTTAGCAAAATATCATCTTTTTTTATGACTAGCTTTAGTAATAAAAGAATTTCAAAAATAACTTAAATTTGACTATATTTGCATAAATTTTTTGAATAAGACAAGTGGTTAAAGTTGGGGTAAAAAAAAATCAAACAACTTACAATTTTGAACAGAGTGAGTATAGTAGAAGAGGATCCTTGTTTGCAGAGCATCGCAGATCACAAGCACTCGTTAACCTTGAGCCCACAAAGGAGGCCCAGCGTGTTTGGATTGGATGCGAACTCAATAATGCTTAGCATCAACGAACGTGATTGGATTCCTTTCCCCATCCATCATTGTCAAGTGGAATTCAACAGAGAAAGCCAGGACGGAAAAGGGAGCAAAGATATGCATAGTCCCACGTACCAAACAAACTTGCTTTCACAGTTGCACAGGAACTGGCTAGCCATGGAAATTGCTAGCAGCAACCCCACTTTGAAGATGCTTGTTTGATGGTGACTCGGCGACGCTCAGAATCTACGGCTGCCTTGTAAAGGACAAGAAAAATTCGTTATTTTTTTTTGCAATAAGCTTTTCCTTTCATCTAAGATCAGAAAAAGGAATTGACCGAAACAAATGGATAGCAGACTCGGTTCATCGTTCAAAACATTCGTTAATTGTTACTAGCAAATAAAAAAAGAGAGGGCGTGCAATACTCCTGCGTATACACATTATCCTTCATGCTGCTCTAGCTAGTCTATGGCGACGTGACATCAGCGTGTGAGGGGATGAGAATATGCTTTTGCCATATGCGCGTAGCGTACAGTAGCTCATATGAAAGACTTGACTCTGAATTTGAATGGATCAACAATCATATTATTGAAGCCTACTCTACTTGTGACTAGGTTGTCTTGCCTGGTCCTGGCTCTAGTCTTCATTGTTCGTCTTGGCAGACCGCAATGCACATGCACATCATGCGAAGAGAGCCTGTCAGCCTGATAATGCTCCCTCAAGCAGGACAAGGAGATTCACACAAGTAACCTCTTGACTTAGTTTCTAGGTCCAAAAGTTCGAGGTTGATTAACTTGGCAACTTCTTTTAGATGTTTTTTTAATAAAAGAAGCAATAAAACTGAAGTATCCCCTACCCCTCACTATCTTTAGTGGTAAGAATGAAAAGCAGTAATGTAAAAGGATATATGCCTCTTGTACTATGCTTTGCAAGGGCTATACTACAAGTCAACCCCTAATGAGCAGTCCTAAATTCTAGTCTTGGAAAGGCTTTGTCTTTTGGGATTGCATTTTTTTTTTGTACAAAACAAGCAAGAAAAAGCACAGCCCTTTATGCCACCATGTATGCCCTGGTGGGCCAGGCTCATGGATGCTGTCTGGGGGCCGCGCGCCTTGCATTGGTCTACACGGCTCTTCCCCAAGCCATACGGCGCTTCCGTGACCAAGCTGCATGCTGCTCCAGGCAACGTACGTCGCGTTGCCGGACTTGACCGCCGAGCTTATGTTCCACAACGTACACTAGCAAGGCCATCACGCTCGAATCCAACACTGTCGGATATATGGGTCCATCTTAATTATCCTGTTCTGCAACGTGCTCGATGATGCATGAAACGCGTGACCGTTTTGAGAAGAGTCCTCACTGCTCATCCAGTCTTAGTTGGGCCTTGGCATGAATGGTGGTGATGTGGTCATTTGTTTGCTGTCCAAGGTGCTTATCAACAGAAACAACTTTGCCTTTAGACGCTACTACTGTGTCACAGATATCTCTAGATATCTGACCAAGGCTGCTGCTAATGGTTACTCATCATTAAACTTTCTTGATATGCTTGTATATATTTGCATTATGTAGGTTATCATGCATGTGCCAATCTTATTACTACCATGTTACAAATGCCATCTTGTTGGCTGCTTTCTTTTAATATGTCGAAGATCATCAAGTAATTCTTTGCGTGAACTCTATTTACAAATGGTCAACGGAAAAGCAAAAACCAAATGAGTAGTGTCTAAATTTGTTAGGGTAGAAAACAATCCTTAATACTGTTCTGTTTTATGCAGGTGAGGTAGGAAGACTTGTAAGAAAGCTGGTCCAGCCGTAAAAAGCATTATATATATTTCATAAGGTTTGTTCTATGATGATGCTGGCGAACATATGCACTATATCATTTTTCTTCTGGATAAGTTCGTTTTTCAACCCTCAACCATCACATTCGTCCTAATTTTACCATCGAACCCCAAAACCTTGCATCGTGCAACTGTCAAAACCGGACACTTTACGCCCTAGGCAAAACCATCCGGGTTTAGGTATCACATGGCAGCGGTTTAGCTGATGTGGCTGCCATAATGCATATTAAAAAAAATACAATAATAGGACTCCACATATCATCCTCGTTTTTGCCCTCTTACCCATGAAAATTACTAAAATGCCTTTATATCCTCTCTTTCTCTTCTTTGTGCTCTTGGCTCTCGTTCGTCTCTGTCACGCCCTGCAATAGATGCACCAGATCTAGCTGCTCGCTGCGATGGCTATGGGGGGCATCGGTGCTCGCGGCAGATTACCCCGCGACAAAGGCTGACATGCTACGTTGGATATGACAACGTAGACATTCGAGGCCATAGAGTTCGCGCAGCGATAGGGCCCCGTCTGTCAGCGGCACGCCGTCAAATCGAGCCTTCCACCACTGAATTGGCCCCGTCACGGTCGAATTGAACTCCACCTTGGCTGAATCGCTAAGCCAATTAAGTCGTAGCCAAATCGCGCTCCTGGGCAATGCCTCTGCCCGGCCATCGCTGCAGCAGCACAGGAAACGGTGGCCATCGCGGGCGTCGGTGGCCTGATGGCGGCTGCGTTGGAGTAGGAGGTGCGCGAGGGCGGCGTGTGGCCGTGGCCTTAGGTCGTGTTGATGCCGAGGTGAAGGGCTAGCAGAGCTCACCACTGCCTCCGGAAAACCGCACTTTGCCGGACAAGTTCCCGGCTTGCGGCGCGCGAGGTATAGGCTGTTGGCCTCGCTACGCCGCGCTCGAGCTCCTATGCCGGCGCACGGAGTGAACTGCCTCCAGCGTGATTTGGTCCGGCGGAGGAAGAAGAAGTAGATGGGAGTGAGGGAAGGTGGGTGTTCGGGGGAGCTGGGGGCGCCGGACTGGCGGCGCGGGGCTATACGCGGGGCTCTTCTCGACTCTACTGCGGACCGACGTGGGATGCTGACTGTATGACATGCGCCACGTCGAACGGTGATTGGAATTAAACCAGGGTGGTATTGTTTCGAGGGGGCAAAATGTCCGAGTTTTGTAGCTTAAGGGTTAAAATCGGACAAACGTGATAGTTGGAGGTAAAAAATAAAATCATCCATTTTCTTTTTTTGTAATAATTCACCAGCCCGGCTTGTCAGAGCAAATTAAGGAGTGTGACATCTGCCGGCCGATGCTGGGAAGAGGTGATAGAATCTTAACTAAAGGCAAGAAGATATACAGGTCAAAAAGTAAGTTTGCTTGCTCGCTTGCACGAAAACTAGATTGACCGATAGGCCGGTGCTCTTTCTGAGCCGTGGAAATTGCTCCGGCTCTACTTTGAAGATGCTTATTTGATGTGACGCGGCGACATAATTGAGAATCTCTTGTGCTTGTCTGGACAAGAAGCTTCCATTTTCATTTCATCTCCTTCAGACATTGACTCGAGCTAGGTGGTATAGTATGCCTTTAATTTGTCTCTTTTTAGCTAGGTTGTTTTTGCGAGCTGTGCTTAAAAAAACAGCTCTTAGTTGGGTTCTCCTCCTTATTTTGTTTTCTTTCTCTCCTAATAAAATTGACACGGCAAAGCTCTTCCGTTTGATAAAAAACATTTTTCGGTGGTTGTGGCAAAAATATATACTTGCTATAAAAAAACATGCATATTTCATGTTGTAGAGTATGGCGACATGGCATCAGCATTGACATTTTCATAATTAAGCTAGAGTCTTCCATTCTCAAAATTATTAAATCTCAGTTGAATGGATGATTAATCTACAAGTCCGGTTTACGCCCTCCAACTATAACAAAAGTACAATTTTGAACCTACAACTACAAAGCCGGACATAAAAGGTCATCCAACTAACAAAACCGGGCGAATTTGACCCTTTGAGTGGTTTTAAAGGTAGTTTTCCATTTTATGGAAATATAAAAATTATGTGGTTTAAACTTAAAAATTCATAAATAATTTATTTTAAGTAAAAATATGAGTTTGACGCCCAAAATTTTCTAGAAATGTAAACTACCTATTGGTGCATTATTTAAAGTTATTGGGATATTATTTGTTTATATTGCTAGTGTTTTATTATTTTTTCTAAGAACACTAGGAATAAAATTAAATAATATGCATATAACTTCAAAATTATAATTTGTATTTTTGACACTATTTTCATATTTTTACTTAAAATGAAGTAGTTATAATTTTTTTAGATTAAATTATTTTTTTATATTTTTTAGAAACCAAAAACCACTTTGAAACCGCTCAAAGGGCCAAATTTTCCCGGTTTCGTTAGTTGGGTGACCATTTGTGTCCGATTTTGTAGTTGCAAGTTTAAAATCACACTTTTGTTATAATTGGAGGGTGTAATCGAACTTATCCCATCAAATTACTGAACCTTGGTGGTATGTGTGGCAGGGGTTGCATTGCCTCCGGGCTCTTGGTCGACCTACATATGTTGTCCTCCTTGCAAATTGCAATGCATGCATAGAGATGCCCGGATCGATGAGCAGAACAAGTACTTCCATTGCCATACAGGATTTGTTCCCTCAAAAAAAAAAAGTAACCTCTGCATTTCTAGGGGCAAATAAGGTGTTGCTGTACATGAAAATGTTCATCCATTTCATTCACGAGCCCTTGTCCTTGAGGTTGCCTGCTAACGTACGAATGGCCGCGCCGTTCATAGATTTTTGGATCAGAGAAATAGGGCATGCCAGGCATGGATGGACTATGATGTGCTTTAATTGGACTACGAGGTGTTCTTATCCACAACGAGTAGACCTGCCTGACTTTCCGCAAGATCCACCAAGGACGGAGGCTCTGAAACAACAATCCGCAAGATCCACGAAGGACGGAGCCTTGAAACAATAATCATCCCGCACGCATGCTTTTTGTTCAGAAACGCCTACATTTTAGGAGGCCATGTACAATATTGTTTCCTTTATTTTCTAATCAAGTTTTTTTTCTCTAAAATCAAGGGTTCAGATTTGTTTCAGACCGTATCTTTTTTTTTTCAGTTATCAAGGCTGACTTGTTCGTCCGTATAAACATTGACAATATTGCGGATGCAGCCAGGAACATAACTTACCTCCTTGGAGGTAAAGAAGTGTAAGAGAAATTTGATAAAGGAACAAAAAAGTCATGTCTTACTCCTGCCTGTTTTGATTTTTTTTAACCGCGCGGCAAAAGCTTGCTGAAGTTTTATTAGGAGAAAGAAAAAAAGATCATATATTATCCTCTTTGAAAATTGCAATGCATGCATACATAGCATAGAGAGCCTTGTGAAGCCTGGATCGACGAGCAGAACAAGGATTTCTATGTTGTCCTCTTTTGCAAATTGCAATGCATGTATAGAGCCTTGTGAATTTGTGATGCCCCGGGTCGACGAGCAGAACAAGGACTTGCATTGCAATTAGGGAAGTAACCTCTGCATACATTTCGGGGTCAAATAATGTGTCGATGTACATGTGTTCATACATTTCATTGACGAGTCCTTGTCCTCAAGGTTGGTTGCTAGCCGTTTCTCAAAAAAAAAAAAGTTGGTTGCTAGCCAATGGCCCTCATAGGATTTCTAGCACGATGCATGGACGGACTATGATGTGTTTAATTGGACTACGAGGTGTGAATCGTTCTTATCCACAATGATTAAATCTGACTTTCTGCAAGATCCACGGAGGAGAGCCCTCAAAACAAGACAATCATCCCGAACGCATGCATTTTGTTTAGAAACGCTTTCCTTTATTTTCTGATTAAGTTGTTTTTCTCTAAAATCAAGGGTTCAGATTTGATTCACACCTTACCTTTTTTTTCAGTCATCAAGGCTGACTTTTTCATTCATATAAACATTGTTCACATATTACAATATTGTGGATGCAGCCAGGAACACAACTTACCTCCTTGGAGGTAAAAAAGTGTAAGAGAAATTTGTTAAAGGAACAAAAGTGATGCCCTACACTCCTACTCTAGCCTGTTTTGATTTTTTTTTCAACTGACGACAAAAGCTTTGCTGAAATTTTATTAGGAGAAAGAAAAAAGGTCTTTTGATGAGAATGAAAAGTAGGAATATGATGAGTCCTAAATCCTAATCTTGGAAAGGCTGTCTTTTGGGACTGCAAATGCATGAGCGAGGACAGAGGAGAGGGCACGGCCGCACCACAGTTCGTGCAAATAGCACGCATCTTTCTTTCTTTTTTGACAAAAACGATGGAGCAAGAAAAAGCATATGCCTTTATGCCACCATGCATGCCTGCCCTGGGCACAAGTTGTGATCCCCTTTTGTCCATGTCCATTGGTCCGAGACTTTGGGACCTACAATCTCGTCTCACAACAATTGCGGCTACCATCATGCATCTTAGAAAGTCCTATCTTGAGGCTGCGGTCAAGGACTGAAGGTGATCGAAGGAGCATATATTTCTCATCCTGAATCCTGATACTTGGAGCTGCAGACAGTCATACACTGTGTACGTTTTCATCTCTCAAAACTTGACCATCTTAACAAAAAAAAATACTTAACTGGTACGGCGTCCTTAGGAGTACAGTAGTATTGTGCAAGTAGCTGTTGTAACGAGGAATCGCCGCAGTTGTTAAGATGGATGGATCGGTCAAATAAGCCTGCCTCTCCCTACGGGGCGCGCCCACACGGCAGGACGACGCCGACGCCGGCCGATACACGTAGCATATTTGTATTTTTGCAACACAAGGTCAGAATCAGATGAGGCCTCGTGAGAACCGAACCCAGCCGACGACACATACCCTTAATTTCAAAGTCAACTTGGGAGCCCATAATCAAATGCATCCCCATCTCTGATTCATGTTAGGCGTGTATAATATTTAGAGTTGGCTTATCGATTTAGGAGTTAGGACTTGATCCAAGCACAATTCCTGGTATATTCCTTTCCCCCAAATTCTGTTCTAGACTCGGTTAGTTGGTTTAGATTAGGGCTTTGCTACAATACACTAATTGCCTCTTAGAGCATCTCCAACTGTGCCCAAAATAGGTTCTTAAAATTTTGTTTTGCGAATCAATGAAAAAACTCTTGCTCTAACAGTACCCTCAACTGATGACTATTTTTTTTAAAAAAAAAACTCCCCAAAATAGTGAGCTCTAGAGCCATTTTGCCCCCTTGACTTGCCCTCCCAACCTAAAATATAACTATTTCGGAACTAATTATTAGTAACTGTTGGAGAATGAGTTTTCATTCTCAATAATTTTTAGCAAGTTTCTAAAACCAATATTTTAGGACTATTTTTCTGATGCGCTATTGGAGATGCTATTAGGAGGTAAGAGTTCACATGAATCTAAGCCATTGAATATTAAATAGCAACAGAATAATTAATTAAAAGAAAAAAACAGTTGGTTATTCAAATACCACGCGCTACTCCCGTAAATCTAGAAGGCATTGTGTGCGGTTGGTTTTCTCACATGCATGTCAAATTGATTTGGCCTGGTATTTCGTGAGGACTCAACTGCGCACACTCGTATGTGCCATCTATTTAAACAGCCTCGAGTTCAGTCTGGGTCTCCTCCTCCATCGCATACTCTTTCTTCAGAAAAGTCCATCACGTTGTTTGAGGGAAGGAGAAGCTGAGAGAGCAGTAGCGCATCCATCAGCATGGTGCTCTGTCGCCGGCGCCTCCTCGCGGCGGCGGTCCTCCTCGCCGTGTCGGTCCTCGCCGCCGAGGCCGGGGTGACGAGCGAGTACCGGCGGAAGATGGAGGCGACGGTGGAGATGCCGCTGGACGCCGACGTCTTCCGCGTGCCGCCGGGGTACAATGCGCCGCAGCAGGTACGGTTGCTTCTGCATCTCTGTTTCTCCTTCCTTTCTAGCTCGATCCATCTGGTGAATGAAAAAGAAATAAAGATCCAATCTTGATTTTTTTTTTGCCCATGGGGATGGGATGACATGTGCCGATGAATGGATCAGGTACACATAACTCTGGGCGATCAGGAGGGCACGGCGATGATCGTGTCGTGGGTGACTCCCAACGAGCTCGGCAACAGCACGGTCATGTACGGCGGCTCGCCGGACAAGCTGGAGCACCAGGCGGTGGGCACGCACACGCGCTACGACTACTTCAACTACACATCCGGCTTCATCCACCACTGCACGCTCAAGAAGCTCAAGCACAGCAGCAAGTACTACTACGCCATGGGGTTCGGCCACACGGTGAGGACCTTCTCCTTCACCACGCCTCCCAAGCCCGGGCCTGACGCGCCCTACAAGTTCGGCCTCATAGGTGAGCCACATCTTCCTCCTGTCATTGTTATCTTTCTTTCTTCCTTTCTTTTTCCATTGAGTCGTGTGCCATGTGAATGAATAAACAAACAAAAGAAACAAACACTTCGAAACAATCGAGGTTCCTTCCAAAATACTGTAACATGATACGACGAGATTGCGATCTCTACTAGCAGCATCCCATGCTTAATGGCCCATGGTTATTCACAGCTTTTTTAATCACAGCTGGAGATTACTGTACACTCCCAATCCCCATGCTGATTATATACCCTATTTAAAGGGAAAAAAAAATAGTGCCATGCCGATGATGCCATCACAGCTTGCCCGGTCAACGCAAACAAACAAAAAGTCTGAACTAATTTCGTGGCATTGCAATCAGTCACTCACAGTCAATCTAGCTAGGCTCTTTTTTTTTTCTACAATCCCCAGTAATAATGACTGCTGACTCTGCATGCCTGACATGACGACTGAATACTATGAATGACGCAGGCGATCTTGGTCAGACTTTCGACTCCAACCACACGCTGTCGCACTACGAGGCTAACGGCGGCGACGCCGTGCTGTTCGTCGGCGACCTCTCGTACGCCGACAACCACCCGCTCCACGACAACAACCGGTGGGACACGTGGGGACGCTTCGTGGAGCGCAGCAACGCCTACCAGCCATGGATCTGGACGGCCGGCAACCACGAGCTCGACTTCGCGCCGGAGCTCGGCGAGACGAAGCCCTTCAAGCCTTTCTCCCACCGCTACCCGACGCCGTACCTCGCCGCCGGCAGCACGGAGCCCTTCTGGTACTCCGTCAAGATCGCCTCGGCGCACGTCATCGTGCTCGCCTCCTACTCGGCCTACGGCAAGTACACGCCGCAGTGGACGTGGCTGCAGGCCGAGCTGGCACGCGTGGACCGCAAGACGACGCCATGGCTCATCGTGCTCATGCACTCGCCATGGTACAACAGCAACAACTACCACTACATGGAGGGCGAGACGATGAGGGTCCAGTTCGAGAAGTGGCTCGTCAACGCCAAGGCCGACCTGGTGCTGGCCGGACACGTGCACGCGTACGAGCGCAGCCACCGCGTGTCCAACGTGGCCTATGACATCATCAACGGCAAGGACTTGCCGGTGAAGGACGCGGCGGCACCGGTGTACGTGACCATCGGCGACGGCGGCAACATCGAAGGGATCGCCAACAACTTCACGGAGCCGCAGCCGAGCTACTCGGCGTTCAGGGAGGCCAGCTTCGGCCACGCCACGCTGGAGATCATGAACAGGACGCACGCATACTACGCCTGGCACCGCAACCAAGACGGCGCCAAGGTTGTCGCGGACGGCGTCTGGCTCACCAACAGATACTGGATGCCTACCAACGACGACACCAACTAAATTGAGATCTGTTCGTCAGTCATTCAGTTGTCGCGCTTAGGACGACATGTTGTCAAAACCTGCAACTTCTTCCCTTCTTTTTTATCCCCTTCCAAGAGATGAATGAAGATGAGCCTAGCAACTGTTTCGTAATGAATGAGTTATCTCTTTGGAAATTAAACTAGTGATGAGTAATGAATGAATGATCTCTTTGGAAATTAAACTAGTAATGAGTGAGTGATTCAAGAAGAATATCAATGGCACAGATTGATTGCGCTTTTGACGATTATGGTTGACTGTAAATGATGAAATATAATAAGAGCAAATTACGCAGTGTATTGCTACAGTTCCAGCCACCTAAAGATGTGATGGAGCTGAGTGGGCCATGGCATATTGGGCTAAACCCATATAAGGGTAAGTACATTGGTGTAGTCTAATAGACGGTCTTATGCATTGCCACATCATCTTGAGGCGATATAATAGGTAACTCATGCAAGTGGGTTGTCTTATATGTTGTCTCATAATAAATGCATAATCCTTTATTTATGCATAGAAAAAAAAGAAAATGTTATGAGTTCTATGGCTACAACAACTCATACAACGGTGAGTAAGTCGTCTCATAGTCTTAATTTTTAGCATATGAGGTGGTTGCCTCACGAAACAACTATCTGGTTCTCTCTCCTCCCCCTCTCCGCCACCTCATCAAAAATCCTACGTGGTTCTCTCTCCTCCCCCTCTCTCCGCCACCTCATCAAAAATCCTACGTGGACTTGCATAAGACGACCTATGAGATCGCAGACCTGTAGCAATGTACTTGCCCTAATATCTCTCTCATCCTCCTCCCTCCCAAAGAGGTCCATGGGCCGGTCCACCACATGAACTTCACGAATCACACCACGTGTCATGAAAAGCAACAAGGAAAATGCCAGGGAAAGGGAAGGGTATCCAGAGGGAAAATAAACTAAATCGGACAGTGCAACATTGCGGCATTAGGTATATGTTGCATGCAACATGAAGTAAAAATTGTAACATACAATGAAACATTGCAACATCTGATGAAACATTACAACATAAGGCACATATTGTATGCAACATCAACTAAAAAATTAAATGTTTCAATGTTCCAACATCAACATCAAGCGCATGTTACAATCAAATATTGCAATGCTTCCTCTCCTTTTTACTAGGATGTTGCAATTTTTTCGATGTTTCAGTATTGCAATATTTTTTTGTATGTTGCAAATATTTTCATGTGAATGTTTCCGGAATCGACATATCCCAGTGCAATGTTTTGATGTTTCACACTCGAGTGGAAGATGGATAAGTCATCCTATTGGTTATGAGACTGTCCCGGAGAGAGACAATGTCACCAACAGTCGAAGCTAAGCGGGTAAAGAGATGAGGGACAAAGCAGTTTGGTAAAACTCCCATGAGTTCCCCTAATAGGGGTCGTACCCACTCTTTATATACCGAAGTTCAAGGGTTACATCTCCCCATTCCCTAACGGAATATTCTGGTGTTTTCTGGGGCATGACCGTAACTACGACTCCTATCTTGGGACCACCGTACGGACGCCACCCTATGTGAGGTCTTGCGAGCCACCAACATCGTAGCCCCCTCCGGGTGTCTCAGGAGCCTCGTTTCTTCAAGACCTTCGCTTCGCCGGAACCTTCGGGCTCGCCACCTCATGACCCTTGCTCACCCTAGGCAGCTAGATCCCAACCGCTCCTTCGGAGTTCCTCATCACATTCCTAGTAGGTCCAGAGCTTGACCTGCACCCTGCAGTAGTCTAGTAGAGTTAGTTCTTTACATCTTTGCAGCACTTGAACATTGCTCCCCCAATAGTAGCCCCTTGGCCGATAGAGCCAAACGCTCGAGGACACCTTCTCTTTGCCGATTTCTCTTGGGTTAACGGTTGGGTCTGGCCGGCAACTCATCCCCTGAATCGACCTTCGGGGGCTCCCGAAGTGCCGACGAATGCCTCTCCCCTCCACCTAGGTTTGCAGGGTTTTTTCGGCCCAAGATTATGGCCCATGCCGGGGCAAGTTACCGTTAGAGTAAACCCTAGCGGAAGGTTATATAGTGGTGTCCTTTTCACCGTCATTGGTCGTACAATTGCTTTTCTCTGGTGTGGGCTTCTCACAATGAATCATTCAGCGAGGTTTGCTTGTTTTTGCCTGGCGAGGTTTCTTGTTGTCATGCGTATCGAGTGCCTTATCCTGCTTTGGATCTGCTGCAGATGGCTCCTAAGCAGAAGCGAGGTTTTGGAGGTGATGACTCCAGCAGTGAGGCTGTACCTCTGCGGGGGAGGACTTTCGTCTTGGATGAGATCTATTATGCTTTTCAGACCATTGTCTGCACACATCAAACAACAAAGCCACATTTGCAGCTTTATATGACTACTCACTGAGCCACAACAATGCATGTGATCCTTGTGCAATCTTTCAGGCACATGCATTCAATTCAACTCTACCACCTGCATTGTCATTGCCCACCTATTTTCGTGAATGAACAAAGCCCATACACCATCTGACATGGCCTATAAATATGGGCATCCCCTCTTACAAACACCACAACAAAAGTAGACTGCATACACATTATCAACACCACTGCTCAACCAAACCAAAGCTAGCAATGGCCACATCTGCAGGGAGAGGGTGTGGTGCCGAAGGAGGGCATCGCCCTAAACCTACCATCACATGGCTAGGGTCATTTGGAGCTAATTGATATGACACACCTTTGGAATGCTTTCCTCTTGAGCACTGCCATGAGTTCGTTAATGGGAAAGAGCTAAGTCCTGGCCCTATCACAACTGTGTTGATGTGTGGCCCAAGTGCAATCACAATAAGCTTTGTGCCGTGCAGGTGTATGAAGGGTATGACGATGGAGGCCGCCGGTTCTTTAGGTGTCCCTTTGGTGAGGTGAACATTGGTCGTTGAAAGTGCATTTGGCCCCGTAGTTGGTTTTGGTATTGATGACACACATAATTTGGAGGCTTCATGCTTCTATTGAGATGTATATATATGCAGGAAGCAAAATAAGAGGGATGAAATGAAAATGAAAATTATATAAAATAATCCCAGAATCAAAAGATCAATTGGTGTGAAACTCAATGGTAGATTTAAATCTTATTTTATGTCATTGAATATAGGAAACACCGTACTATAAAGGAGGATGTGATCTATAAGCAAAAGATGCCAAAGTGCCTTGAAAATATGAGAGAAACTAACCTCGGGAAAGCACAACAACATATATGTTGTCCAGACAGGAAGATCTGGTTCACAACCAGAATATCTGGTATGAGATAGAGAAACCCTGAAAGTTTCATCGGTAATTTCTGGCCACGTGGCAACTAACCCTGGGTAACTGTGCCGACCGAAAGATCTATTTGGGAGCCGGAAGATCCGGTCCGGGATAGAGAATTCCTGGATTATGCGTCAGCAATTTTCTTTGAGAGTTGACCCTAGAACTACTATGCTGACTGGAAGATCCGGCTATGAGCCAGAAGATCTAGTTTCGTCAGGATTCAGCCACTAACAGCTAGATTTTGGGGGTTCATATAAATACCCCCACATACCCTTTCTCTCTCTATCTCTCTCTCTCTCACACACACACCCCTAACTTTCAAACACTCTCTTTAGCATTCCTTTGAGCTTCCCTCCTCCCTCTAGCCCACAAATCCCTGAGATAACCTTGGGGATAGATTGGAGAGGTGGGATTTGAGAAAAAAGAGTTGACTTTGGTGAGAGAAGGCACTCATCTATCTCAAGAGGCACTTGAGGCATATTTGGCTCGAATTTATCATTTATTACTCTTCGAGCTTTGCTCCTAGACGGTTAAACGTCTCCAATTTAAACTAGCTCAAGTGCGCTATAATATCCAATTAAGGACATTACACGCACTTTAAACAGTTTAAACCGGTGAACTGTCGAGTGTCCCAAGGACTCCTCGATAAACCATCTTATACTCTTATCTTAGTCATACGACAGGATCGTCTTCGGTAAGGAGAACACAACGAGCATTACCATTTTACATAATATACCAAGATTCTTACTTATTACAAGCCAAGTTTTAAAGAGAACTTAAATGCAAAGTCAAGCCATTACTAAGAGTTTAACACAAACCAGTCTAGGTAGTCATATTCGACAAATATCTACAACCTCCGGCTCAACCCTAGAATCACCGGGACCTCCTTCTCGACGACTTCTGGCGCTGCTTCTGAAAAAACAACAAGGGAGATTCCCTGAGTATGAAGGTACTTAGCAAGTCTTACCCGTCTTACCAAAGAAAAGACTCTCAAGCAATTATGAAAAGGCCTTTATGTGGTTTTGGCTGACTCAAATCTTTTATGAAAAAGCTTACTAAATATTGATCCTTACTTAGCAACTTTTTAGCTCTGTTGAGTGGTTACTTGTCCATTTAAGTTATAAAAATACTTTTCATACAGGTGGTACTAGGCTCAACCAGCATTTTTGAATCAAACTTATCTTGTTTAACTTGTTTCCTCTATGTTGCTTAACACCTGATCAGGTGCACTCATAACCAAGAGTTGTGTCGTTCTGGATCAATGTACATCATGCAGGAGATACCTAGCCCCCAGTCACGCACAGTTATTCCTACTGTACACAACAACCTTTGAATCAGCTGGGCCAAAGACCGGAAATATCCTTACTCGAACCCGGGAACACACTCCCACGTGGGCCCCATGTCTGGCGACCACCCCATGAGTTACAGGCTACGGCCCCGCCTTTCTCCGACCCAGCAAGCACGGGTAAGCGATATTTCCAATCATCGAACCAACTAATCTAATCGGCTTTACTGATCCCATAACCCAGTAAGAAACCAGGTAAAATCACTTGATCAATCAATTAAACAGTGGATCGGTCCTTAGTCACTTAACAAGTAGGCAGAATTACCGGATCGAGCTTCCTTAATCCCTTTTCCCAACTTCGGCCCACTACTTCAACCTCACATACCTTTGATTCGTATGAGTTTAGTGGTAGCCTAGAGTATCATCTTTTAATTAACCTCTCTAAGCATAGCAAGGTAGATAACACTAAAATCAAGTTTCTTGACTGGATAGGAATAGTTCTACCAAGGATGTTATCATGCATCAAGGTTTCAATCATTTCCTAACCTAATGCAACATAGAAGCATAATATTTGGACTCGTGTGTATTATGAAATAAATAGGTAGAGATGCTCCGGGGCTTGCCTGGAATCACAAACAAGTTAGATCCTTTCGAGAATTGAGATTCTGGAGTGACAACGATCACCTCCTTGAATTGTCGCTGCTCCTCCGAGAGTTCAACGAACCCGTACTCCGAAGCTTGAGATACGAAAACGTAATGCTAATGATATGATATGCAACATTTGAAAGCTTAGCTACACAAATTTACTTCTCGATAAAGTTTCAAGCCAACACTATCTACGCCAAGATTTTTAAAGACAAGCCTATATTTTTCTTTTAATAAAACTTGTCCTTAAACATTTTTACTTTGTTGTAAAAGAATTATTAATAACCTAAAAAGAATAAATAAATCAAAATAAACCTATTTATTATTATTTTGTAATTAATAAATCATTATTCATAAATTATACATTTTATAAAAGATTAAGTATTTATTTATTTACCTTAAAAGGAAATGCAACTAAATAAATACTTAAATTTTATTATTTTTCCTAGGTTTAAGAATTTAATGCATGAAATAAAATAAAATAATCCTAACAAAATTGGTTTCACTATTTTGGACATTTCTACGAAATTCTTTGAATTAAATGGTGAAATTTGGAATTTAAATCTAAATGTAAAAACCTAATTCACAGTCTTACAGAAAACGCCCTGGCCTTTCTCTCTTTCTCTCCCACGGCCCCTTTCTTCCCCAAAACAGAACACCAGTCTTGACCGGTGCCGCGCCGGCCTTGACCGGCGGCAAGCTCATCGGCGTCGAGCTCCCCGGCGACGAGGACACCCCCGACCGACACTCCTTGACCTCACGAGCCTACTCCCCCTACTAACCCCTTCGACTGGAGCTCCAATTGGGACCCACGTGTTACCGTCCCAATGGAGAAAGTGCACTTCCAGGAGGCACATTCGGAAGGAGGAAGGCAGGAATCGGCAAAACGCACAAGGAGACCTAATGATCGGTATGTTGGGCCGGAATGGGAGAATTGAGCCCATGTACTAGAGTTGTATTGGTTTATGTATGGATCTCCCTGCGAGGAGAGGACTTGAACTGGATTATTGTATCCTGAACCAGACCGTGCACTGTGTGCCGGCGGCGGCGGTGGCGACGCGTTGTCGTCACCGATTATCTAGCTCCACCCGAGATCGATCCGAAATCCTACCCCTCTCCTACTCGATTGGTAACAATTGGTATCATATTCCACGATCCTGGCGCCACATCACGATCACCACACCAGATTTCAAGCACTCATGAAGACCGACGAACAGTTCGAGCGGATTTTCGCCATCCTAGGCGAGAGCGATAAGGGAATCGCAGAGCTCAAGGCTGCGATGCAGGATATGACGACGACGAAGGAAGAATTCGACGCTTGGAAGCCCGGCGTCGAGCAACGCGTCTCCGACCTACAACTAGCCGTGACGCATCTCGGCAACCGCGTGGAGAAGCTGCTCGTCGACGCATCCGCACTAGAACTCAAGTCCGAGTACCTGGCCAACCCGACGGGCACCACATCTCCAACATCGGCCACTGCCCATCTGGTGGCTCCCTCGAAGGAGTCGACGTCAGGGCCTAATGGCCACTGCATCGACAACAACAACCGAGGGTCTGGATTTGGGGTGGTGTACACCATCCCATCTCCGCCTCCTGTCACAGGTGCGACCAATCACCCTACTGCCACTACTGGTCTGAATTGGAGTGATGACACTGTGACCTGAGATCTGCTGCTCATTTCTTACAAGCCATGCCCCCTTTGAATTTTCCCCAATTTGATGGAGCCAACCCAAAATTATGGATTCATAGATGTGAAGCCTTCTTTGATCTGTATGCAGTGCCTAAATTCCTATGGGTCCCTCTTAGCACCATGAATTTCTTAGGATCAGCTAGTTTTTGGCTACAATCTATGCACTCCAACATTAAATCTATGACCTAGGAAGACTTGGGTAATGCTCTCTGTGCTAGATTTGACAGAGATGAACAGAACCACCTCACTAGACAGTTTTTTAGGATCAGACAGACTGGCTCTGTGTCTGATTACATTGAATCCTTTAGTGATCTTATCCACCAACTACTTGCCCACGATCCCACTTTTACCCCATCTATTATTACCAACAGATTTGTTGATGGTCTTAGAGATGACATTAGATCAGTTGTTGTGGTTCATAGACCCCCCCGATTTGGATGTTGCTAGTTCTTTGGCCCTTTTGCAGGAGGAGGTGTCACATGAAGCATCTAAAAGAGACCACAAGAAATCTGAGGGGAATTCGTATATCAGAAGGTTTTCTCCAGATTCAACCAAGTCTACTGGATTTCCTTTGTCTCCACAGCACAACAAATCTCATGTCCCTGGTTTCATTGAAGATAAACGAACAGCTGAATCAATCAAGGCCAAACCTGCTGAGGACAGACTTTTGGCCCTCAAAGCATTCAGAAGATCCAAAGGTCTCCGTTATAAATGTGGAGAAAAGTGGGGCCCAAGCCACAAATATCCTCAAGCAGTATCTATTAATGCAATTAAAGAATTATGGCAATTCTGTTCTAATGAACAATTATCTGATCCTGATGGTGGTGATTCAGAGGAAGATCTTTGTGCTATTTCAGCCCAAGCTCTAAAAGGGACAGAAAGTTCTAAAACAGTGAGACTTAGAGGCTTTATTAATGAAACACAAGCTTTCATGCTAGTCGACTCTGGGAGTTCACATTGCTTCATCAATGAACAGCTTGCTTGTTCCATATCTGGCTGGCAATCACTTCACAAACCTGTGAAGATTCAAGTAGCTAATGGCAGTGTGCTTTACTGTACTCATGAGATCCCTGATTTAATTTGGGGTATCCAGGGACACACCTTCCAGTGCACCTTTAAGATTATTCCCTTAGGCAGCTATGATATCATCCTTGGGATGGACTGGTTGGAGGGTCACAGCCCAATGCACATTGATTGGAAGGAAAAATGGATCCATTTTGCTCACAGGCGATCAATGATTAAGCTCCAAGGGATACAAATTCAAGTTACATGGGACCACCAATTTCCAACTCTCAACTTCTAGCAATGCAAAAGCATGACTCAATACTGTATATGGTACAACTTAATTCCACCAAGTCAAATGGTGATATTACTCAGTCATGGCCATCAGAGATTGAAGAGTTGATCTCTCAGTTTGCTGATATCTTTCAAGAACCAACAGGATTACCACCCATCAGGAGTGGTGACCATCAGATTCCATTGATTGCCGGGGCTCAACCATTTTGGTTAAGGCCATACCGTTATAACCCAGCTCAGAAGGATGAAATAGAAAGGCAAATTAAGGAAATGTTGCAAAAAGGGTGGATCCAGGTCAGCTCTAGTCTTTTCAGCTCCCAGTCTTGTTGGTTAAGAAAAAAACAGGTGACTGGCGTCTTTGTGTGGACTTCAGGAAACTCAATGCATTGACAGTCAAGAACAAGTATCCACTACCCATCATCGATGAAATCTTGGATGAACTGTTTGGAGCATGCTATTTCACTTCGTTGGATCTCAGTTCTGGCTTTCATCAAATTAGAGTGAAGCCTGGAGATGTGTACAAAACAGCTTTTCAAACCCATCATGGACATTATGAATATAGAGTCATGTCATATGGTGTCACAGGAGGACCAGCAACCTTTCAAGGCATCATGAACATCATCTTGGCACCTCTACTACGCAAATTTGTTGTAGTCTTTATCGATGATATACTTATATATAGCACGACCTATGAAGAACATATTGGCCACGTCAGACAAGTACTGGAGATATTGTAGCAGCACAAGTTCTTTGTCAAATTATCCAAGTGTTCCTTTGCTCGACAGGAGCTTAGATATTTGGGCCATGTCATAAGTTCTGTGGTGTATCTACTGATCCAAAAAAGGTCCAAATAATTGAAAATTGGCCCACACCTACATCAGTTAAGGAGCTCAGAAGTTTCTTAGGTATGGCTGGCTATTACAGAAAATTTGTCAAAAATTTTGGCCTTATCTCCAAGCCTCTGACCAATTTACTCAAAAAAGGAGAGTTGTTCATCTGGACAAGTGTAACTGAAACAGCTTTTCAAACTCTGAAAAATGCTCTGACTTCTACACCTGTGTTGGCTTTACCTAATTTTGCTAAGCAATTCATAATAGAAACAGATGCATCTGATTTTGGTATAGGTGTTGTGCTACAACAAGATGGCCATCCTGTTGCCTATGTCACCAAGGCTCTAGGAATCAAGTCTCGGAGTCTGTCAATTTATGAAAAACAATGTCTAGCTATCCTTATGGCAGTTGATCAGTGGAGATCTTACTTACAAGTGTCTGAATTCATTATCAAAACTGATCAAAAATCACTGGTACACTTGGACGATCAAAGATCGACCACTCCCTGGCAACAAAAGGCATTGACCAAACTATTGGGATTAAATTACAGAATCTTATACAAGAAGGGAAGTCAAAACAGAGTTGATGATGCCCTATCTAGAGCTTCCCACCAGACAACATCTGAATTGGCTGCCATTTCAATTACTCAACCAGCTTGGCTAGAAGAAATCCAAAGAGCATATATTCAAGATGACACTGCAAATAAACTCTTGCAAGAACTGACCATTTCTTCCCCTGTTGGTCACTATAAACTCAAGAATGGTCTTATCCTGTACAAGGACAGACTTTGGATTGGCAGATCACCTCATCTGCAGCAGAAGATTTTGGTGGCCTTACATGCTAGCGCAGTGGGAGGACACTCATGATTCGAAGCCACATACCACTGAGTCAAGGAAATGTTTGCATGGCCTAAAATGAAGCAAACTATCAAAGAATTCGTGGCTGCATGCCTTGTATGCCAGCAAGCTAAGAGTGAGCGTGTAGTCTATCCAGGTTTGCTTTCACCACTCCTAGTTCCTGAAGGTGCTTGGCAAATAGTCTCGCTGGACTTAATTGTGGGTCTCCCAAAATCTAATAGTTTCAACAACATTCTAGTGGTGGTGGATAAATTTTCAAAATATGCTCACTTCATACCCCTATCCCATCCATTCACTGCTGTGCAAGTTGCCTTGGCATATATGAACAATGTATTCAAGCTCCATGGTCTGCCTGTTGCATTAATCTCTGACCGAGATAGAATCTTCACCAGCAATATTTGGAAGGAATTGTTCAGGCTTACTGGAACTGATTTGAAAATGAGTACAGCCTACCACCCCCAAACAGATGGTCAAACCGAAAGAGTCAACCAATGCCTCGAAACTTATCTACGGTGCTTTGTTCATGCATGCCCAACTAAATGGTCTAATTGGCTTTCTTTGGCGGAATTCTGTTATAATACCTCTTATCACTCCACCTTGGGCAAGACACCTTTTGTTGTTCTATATGGTCATGAACCTCGACAACTCGGCATCGATGGGGTTGAGTCTTGCAAAGTACCTGATCTGAAACAGTGGTTGAAGGAGAGAGCAATTATGCAGCAACTGATGCATCAACACCTTCTCAGAGCACAAAAACATATGAAACAGCAAGCAGACAAGAAAAGAACTGCTAGATCTTTTGAAGTTGGTGATGGTGTATACCTTAAGGTGCAACCCTACGTACAAACATCATTGGCCACAAGATCTTCGAACAAATTGGCGTTCAGATACTTTGGTCCCTACAATATCATCTCCAGGATTTGTGAAGTGGCTTACAAGCTACAATTGCCCCCATATTGCTCCATTCACCTGGTCTTCCATGTATCACTCTTGAAAAAGGCAGTTCACCCATCAACCTTGGTATGTCCAGAACTTCCTGATCTCTCTCATGAGCTGCAGGTGCCTCAAGTCATACTAGACAGGCGACTTCATCAACACCACGATAAGACGACCCCTCAAGTGCTAGTCCAGTGGAGTAATTGGCCGGTCGAGCTATCCACTTGGGAAGACGAAGCTGCCTTACATCAACAGTTCCCATTTGCGCCGGCTTGGGGGCAAGCCAGCTCTCGAGGAGGGGAAGGTGTTACCATCCCAATGGAGAAAGTGCACTTCCAGGAGGCACATTCAGAAGGAGGAAGGCGGGAATCGGCAAAACGCACAAGGAGACCTAATGATCGGTATGTTGGCCTGGAATGGGAGAATTGAGCCCATGTAATAGAGTCGTATTGGTTTATGTATGGATCTCCCTGCGAGGAGAGGACTTGAACTGGATTATTGTATCCTGAACCAGACCGTGCACTGTGTGCCGGCGGCGGCGGTGGCGACGCGTTGTCGTCACCGATTATCCAGCTCCCCCCGAGATCGATCCGAAATCCTACCCCTCTCCTACTCGATTGGTAACACTACGACGGAGCATGCGGCGGCGACGTGGCGACGCTCGTGGGCCGGCCAAACGGCAGCGAGGACTCTGGACTTCCTCACACTTGTGAGCAACAGGGGACTACAAGAAACTCTGCAAGCACCCAACCTCGGACCAAAACAGCCCATGCTGAGCCGGCCACATGACGGCGGCCATGGCGGCGGCGCACTGGCCGGGACACGGCGTCCTGATGAACTGGAGTACGCGAGCGGCGGACTGAGGTTACCCAAGATCTCTCCTGGCTGGAACATCTGACCGTGGTGAAAGACGTGAAGGAAAAGTTTGGAACGACGGGTTCACCTTGGATCGTCTGACAGCGGCGGTGAACCGGGGTGCAAGGAGACGATGGCGATGGACGAAGATGGTGGGGTCGTTGGTGATTCTGGGCTGTGGTGGACGAACGGCGACACGAGCTTGTGGAGCGGTTGTCTGGGGTGAAGACGAGACAGGCTGTGGTGGTGGTTTGGCCAGAACAGGTTGAGGCAGCTCGCATGGCGCGAGCGGAGGTGGCGACGGCGGCGAACGGTGACGAGGAAGACAACGGCGAAACTGATGCTTGGGTTCCCGAGCTGATGGCTAGCCTGTTGCGGCAGAGAGGAGCAGCTTGCACGAGAAGAAGAGGGCACGAAGAAGATGACGATGGGCCGGCGCCGTATTTATCAGGTCCTCGCGTCGAAACAAGCTACCTCCTGCTTCCTCTTACTCGACGCGTGGCTTGGCAAAACCGCCATTGCATTGGCGGCAAGCACCTGCTTCTGCGTGGCAGCTGCTCTGCCCGGCCGGCTTACTTTGCACGGCTCTGTTTTGATTACACTTGCACTTCACGGCTCTGCACGGCTGCACAGCATGACTCTGCTCTCCCCTTTGCTGTTCTTCAGTTATATCTAAACCTGAAGGTTAAAACCAAATTCCGTCCAAAAACAAACACAAACTTTACTCAAACTTAAAACCAAACTTTGGGTACAAACTCAGCCCTACGACTTCCATACAGAATATTTGGCCAGAAGATCAAATATTTGCTCACAATTGAGCTCTGAACTTAACTGTAGAACAACTCCCAAACAGCCTAACTTAGCTTCTTTCAAAATTCAAAATCAACATTTAAATTCCTGTTTCTGTCATCCTGTTCCATTCAAATATGTTAACCCCCCATCAACAAACCCATTTTTCTAGCTAAACACATATCTTTCTGCTCAAACTTGGACTGAATTGATCTCTAAAGTTGGACAAAAGTCATCTTTAATCTTCCTTTCCTATTTTCTATGGTTCTCCTTTTAAATGCAGCCATAGAACAAAGTTCCCAGATCCAAATTCAAACTTCACAACTCCTTTATTGAAACTCGTAGAGCTATCCAAGCACTACAACTTTCGTATTGACACTTCACTGATTTGGGCAAGTTTTGATGGACATTCAGAGCTCTCAAGTTACAGCCCATAAAACCCCTTTTTAAACAGCTGAAACTGGAATTTCGAACTACTCTCGAATTTAATATTAAATTATCTTCAGTTAATTTACCCAAGTTTGAGAGTAACATTCCATCTTCAACTTTGCTATTTGAACCTGAGTGATTTGGTCACTCTGTGGTTCAGATCTTGAGCTCTGAAAATGAGCCATAACCATTTTCTTATTCTGAACTTGAAATTGAAAGTCCAGGTTTTTCACAAATTTTCGAATTCAAACCTTCTGTAGCGCATGAACCAAAGTTGTTGTTCTTAAAAGTACTTTAGCTTCTCTTTTGTCACCTGGGTGATTTGTTCAACCTAAAGAGAGCAATGGACCTCTGAATATTTCAGTGATTTGCCGTCAACTTCTTTTTTACTACAACTTCAGATTAGACTTCTAGCAACGCATGCATCTGAGTGTTGTACTAAACTTGTATGGCATTAGCTGAAACTCAACATTCTTGTAAGTGCCTTGCTCAAAATATCTATGATTGGAGCACAATCAAAGAAGTTCAGCCATATGAATCTCTGTTTATCCTTTTACTGACTGAAAATTAAATCCAGCTTCTCTCAAACCTTCCATACTCCAACTCGATTCAGATTTTTATCACAAGTTGTAGGATATACTTTTAACTGAAATTCCTGTAAAACACTTTGGCCAAAAGTCCAACCATTTTGCCTTAATTTAACTCTGAACCTAACTGCAGTTCATCACAACTGAAGTCAACTTCTCCATTTTCAGATTCTGCATAGTATCTCTTCTCCTTTATTTTCCTCTCTTTTGATTAATCCCATTTGGTTGCTCTAGCTCCTACTTTTCTCCCGCATTTGATGATAATAAGTTTCATATAACTTGAACTTGCATTTCTCATTTTTCCTTCTAAAAATTTTCAGGTCATTGCTCAATATTTGGCTTTAGCCAAATGCTCCAAATCTGAACTTCTCCCATCCTTTCTCTGTTTTAAACTGAAACTGTCACCTTATTCAATAATTTGCTGAGGCTAACACATCTCCCAATCTATCAGCTAGCGCTTGAGTACAGTTTCTGTTTTCAGACATTATCAAAAGCCCTCTTTTAAATTCAAATTCAAACACTCAGTTCCAAATTTGGGTCCTTTTCTATTCCTCCTAATACTATCAACCAAATGCCCTCCAGACTTTGTTATCTAAGCTGTCAAAAATTGAGATGTCATTTGACTGAATATGCTTCCAAACTTGAGTCCATAAAGTTCTCTTTGATGTGGACATGACTGGAGAAGTATTCCCTTTTTAACCTCTCATTCCGTTTCGTCAAATTCAGAAATGGCCCACTGAGACAGCTCCTTAATACCAAATTTAATTTAAATATAGAGCAATTCTTCCAACTGGAACCTGATAAAGTACCCATCCTTCTCCTTCACTAATCTAGTTCGTTTAGGTCAGGTTCTCCTCATATCACTCCAGATCAAAACTCAAACATAACTTACTATTGTTTTTAGACCTCCTAACTTCAGATTTGACATAGTGATTGACAGACACCCCTTTGCCCTTTGAATTCAGGTGCCTTCATACTGAATTTTTATCTAAGTCTTGCTTTCCTTAAGTTCCATTTGTCGCCAACTAGACAATTTGATCAAACAAATTCTTTTTTTTTACCAAATATTTGACTTTTGGTCAAATTCTGTCCAAATCTGAATTTTGCTCATTGCTTTACTTATAAACTGAAAAGTAAATGCTTCATCTTCCCTAACTGCTAATGACTCTTGCAAAAACACGGGGTGTTACAAGGACCCTCTCAGTTCTCAGGTGGAGGTGGACAACCCTCACAACACTTAAGTGGGGGTGCTTGGTACGACGAGGCACCACCCTCACAGTACTCTCAGAGCAATAATTACTAGAAAACCTTATTAAGTTGTACCTTCGGTTTCTTCAATCACCTAAGGCGTGTTAGGTTTAGAACGACGATATGTAGTCGTACATGCCACTCCTTTGCTCGCATTTCATTATGTAAGTCGAAGGTTCTTTGTCTCACAAAATTGCATATAATACCATAGTCTATGCAACAAGCAGAGTGAAACATAAAAAACCTTCTAGTCATGTAATTTCAGTGCATTTTAAAGTTGGGGATGTCTAATGTAATTGCTTTTATTTTATATTAACATTATTATTTCATGTCACATGAAATAATGATAACGCAACTCTTCTTCTGGAAAGACAACTATCTCATTTCAGATCGCATATACAAATTTATTTCATGCACAAACTTTTCCTAAAAATCTTACCGGTAAATAGAGGATTATTTGGACTATAGAAATATCCTCGTTTTCCATAACAAAAGATCAACAATGAATTTAAATTTCATATCAAATAACAGCAATCGATGTGCGAGAGGCGCGTTTTATGGACAAACAACCTTGAGGTCATGCGACTAACGGACCATTCTATTAAAGAGCAATACTCAAATTCATAACATTAAATACATTACAAACCATTATATAATAAAAAAATATAGATATTTCGCCGGTTTATTTTGGTTATAACCGTTTCAAATGGCGGTATATCTGAACCATTTATGCACGGCGATAAGCCCTATCGCCCGTTTGATCTGGCTACAACCGTCTAAACCACGGCGGGAGCACTTACCGCTGGATGAAACACGGTGATAGGTCGTTCTTGCTGGATCAAGTGGCGGCGTGATGACAAATTTGCAAAAAGATTGATAAGGTATATACTTCAGAGTCTGAACTCTCAAGTTCTGAACCCATCCAAACAGCAGCAGGTAGACAGACAGGGGCAAGCACTGTACCTGATGCGTTGAGCTCTTGCTCTTCCTGCTCCCGGCAGGCGTTCACGCTCTCTACCGTGTGCAAGCCCCAGCGTCGCCTCCATCTTAGCAGCGACCGAGCTGTTTTTTAAGTCGTGGTTAGGAAAAAGTATTTTTTTTCTAGGATACGTGTTATGTGAGGGGGATGAATAGAAAAGGAGAAAAATAAATTTTTGAAGATACATGTTCTCACAGATGAATAGGGAAAAAAAATACTTTTGGAACTAACGGCCTCACCGAGCACGACGTCGGGAAGCGCACATGGGCAGGGCAGGCCGACGGCCCGGAGGCTACGGTGGCGTGGGCGGCGGCCCGTCAGATGCGAAATGGACGTCGGATAGAGGTCCAAAAGTTTGTGAGGAAATGCATGCGGTGATGTGAAGTTGTGAACTGGAAAAGAAGGAGTACAGTGCATTATTTCGCAGGCGCACCCACCCACGACGGGAGGGGAGGGGGAGGGGGTTTTCTGCTCCTTGCCATTTCGTCGAACATCTTGTGGGCGTCTCTCTACCCGCTCTCCTACCTCGGCGCGCCGGCGCGGCTCGAACCCCGCCACCAGCAATGGGAGGCAAGGGTCACAGGAAGCGAATGCTGGCGCGGCAGCAGCAGCAGCAGCAGCCACCTCCACCGACGGCACAACTGCAGCAGCAGCCGGCGCCGCCTCGACTTGGTAGTGGGGTCGGGGCGGCTCCACACCAGCCGCCGCCGCCGGTCCGGAGCCAGCATCCTGGCGGACCAGGGCGGCAGCCGACCAAGCACGAGGGCGTTGCGAATCGAACCTGGCTGGAATGCTCCAACTCCTTCCTCGCGCAAGCCTCCAACTTGATTGACGAGAAGAACAAGGCGCAGGCACTTCGGAGCGCTAAAACCTTCGCCAAGAGGTTCCAAGACTCCCCGCTCGCAAGCCATCTCGCCGGCCGCGTGCAAGCTGATGGCGGCGAAGCGGAATCAGCACGGGAGCGCCTCCTTCATGCCGCTGAGCTGGAGCCCAAATGCCCAGGGATTGCATTTTCCCTTGCCAGCTTGCACGCAAGCATGGGCCAGTTTGGTCTGGCAGCGGATGTGTGCCGCCGCGCGCTCGCCGTCACCATTCCCTGCGACCCAGCGCTGCATGCGGTGCATCGTATTGCAGACCTTAACGATGGGCGAGCATCAAGAATCCGAATTGCTCTAGCCAAAGACAGGCTCCGTCTACTTCTGGCCCAAGTGAAGCACCTGCCGAAGGATGCTACTGCTATTCGTGACTTGTTCAGAACCATGACGGACCTTCAGAAACAGGACCTTCTCAAAGTCCGTGTGGATGACATGCTCGCTCATTTGGAAGCAAGGGAACCCGGTTTAAAGGATTCTTTTGAGTCCGGCTTGCAGTTCCACAAGGAAACAAGGTCCTGGACATATTTGATATGTCCTCTATGCAAAAGCTTATGCCCAACTTCAAAAATGTTTGCGTCACATGTTAAGCAAAATCATCTTGGGGGGCTTGAAGAGTGCATTCCTTATGTACCAGAGCGGCCTACTGCTGAGCAGGGAGATTTTCTTCGCTCTTGGAAATTTCTGCAGGGACCGGATGTAGTTGATACGCAGAAGAAAAAGATCCAAGATGATGTAATGAGGAAACTTATTCAATTGAATGATAACAAGGTCCTCCCAAGGTATTTTGTCGAAAACATGATGAAGGGGTGTAATAGGGACAACGACTCTGGTCAGCTGAGGGAAATGGAATTACTCAATGATCAGACGCTTCACACTCTGGCAAGCCGTCTCCAGCTGGTTCAACGGTCGCCATTTGTTTTGGCTCATGAGAAGAGCTGCAAGGATGTACATGTTACTCTGGAGGGGACCATGATGTCTTTGTTGTTTACCAATGAGAGGAATGAGACTAACACTGATGTTGACCCGGATGTTCTTTTCAATTGGGTATACAACTGCGTGAATGAGAAGTCACACAGCATAGACCAGGAATGTGCTGTGAAAGGAGCTGAAATATTTAGAGGCATTGAAGGATTGATATCCTCACTTGAAGAACTTGTCAAATCAAAACAAAATCTCAAGGACAAAGGTGGAGACTACTTCTGCCAAGAGGTTCAATTACTTCCCCGCTCCCTACTTCTAATATATCCTCTCTTATATATTGTGTAAAAACAAAACCTGGCTGCCAAATATGCAGGCATTCACTGATGTTGACATGCTGAGACTGATGGCTGAAATCGAGTACATGAAGAACAGACTTGATCAAGTCTGCAGCTTTGATTATCACGAGATTATCCTGGTCGCAATGAGATCTTTCCTCAATGTTAAGCTTCGTGATCTCATTCAGTGTGCTGAAGCTGACAAAAAACTGTAAGAATATTTAAACTGCCTTATCTTTGCTTGGTTACTGCTTAATTTTGGACCAACTCCCATAGTGCTCAGATGTTTTGATCTTTATAAGGAGAGTGTGTCAGCAGCTAAATTTTTTTTAAAGTTCAAGGGCCAAGCCCCTAGTCTTAGCATTGCAAAGACCAAGTCAGTTTACAGCGTAGTAGAAGTGTATACACCCAACAGGCATGCCACTTCAGTTACCTATTACACCAGTGGTAGACATTCAACAGAATTAGCTGGTGGCTGATGCCCACATCGGCAAAGTTCCATCAGCGCTTTCCTCTGCCAGCATCACTTTGATGTCCAGCTGTATCATATTTAAAATCTAAGTTTAGGTCTCTAATTTTGGGGATACATATAACTCTGATTTTTTTTTAATGTGTAGGCAATTACCAACAAAGCTAAGTTATGCTGGAGCTGTTAACAAGAGTAAGGATGATGCTGAGGACGAAGATAAGGATGTTCAAAAGAATTTTCTCAAATTCCTTCAAGGGTAAAAAAATTTGTTGTACTTCCACTAATTTCAGATAGACTGTATATTCAAATTTTGACACAAATAAGTGGTTCAGGTATAAATGTAGGCCCACAGAAACCCCATTCTATAAGGGGGAATTGAAAGCAATGTTATATCGGAAGTCTACGACGTTTTGTGTTTACTACAAACACATTGAAGAAAACAATTTCCTCCGTGAAAGAATTGCCCGATCATATGGAAGGTCTGATACTTGCTTATTTGCATTATGCCTTTTCTAAGATCTATAAACTAGAAATATTGCTGATACAAATCTTTGGCATTACACTCAAACACTTATATTGGTGCAGGATTGAACCGTTGTTAAATGCTGCTTTAGTTGATTTTATTGTTGAACTAGAGATGGAGAGGGAATATAAGACAGTATCGAACAGCTATCCCAGAGTGCATATTTATGACCTACCTAGACAAAGGTCAGCAACTCAACATTAGATGAAAAAAACGCCCAAGTCTAATACACATTTTCTTTGTGTGTAAATACTAACTTGATAATTTTATTGATACGCCTGCAGCATACAGTCCCTAGAGCTTTTTTTGGGCAACAGTGCAAATGTTCTTGTAAAGAGGGTTCACATTGGTGGAGAAATTGATGATTATGTTGTAGTTACAACTGAGCTAGGAAAAAGCTTATTTCTTGGGTTTCTACAATTTATGATTGAAAATCATCGGAAGGGAAAAAGCTGGAATGGAGAGTTATGCATCGACGACCTGCAGGTTGTAGATCGGTGCAACTTTGAAATCAGCAGGGAAGCCTCTAAAAGAGCCAGTCCTAATGCAATGGCCAATGATTTGATAAAATTATCACAACTCCTTATGGACTACTACAAAACAAGTGACCTTCAGTGGCCTGTCTACTTCCGTCAGCTAGAATATGACCTGAGTATTTGCATTGGGAATCTTGACAGATATACTTCACCCAAGACAATCTCGTTCCAAGATTATCTATTATCTCATCTTGCTTTAAAATCAGCAATGGCAAGAGGTCATCTGTTTCTTGATTTGTATAGAGTGCACCAGGCACTAGGAAAAGATGACTTGGGAAGGCTAAGGAAGATCCTGGCTTCTACAGCCATAGGTTGGGTTCGTAATGCTGAGAAGCATCCATTACTTGAAAAGGTTTTCCATTACAAGAGAGAAAGCAATTCTGAGAATGAAAATGAGAAGAAAACTAAGAAGGCTGCCAATGTCACACAAAATGAAGCTACAAGTGACCCGATCTATAGAGATAATCTCGAGCACGTCTTGCTCTTTATCCGGCATGTTGCACAACATGGTCCGGATCATTCAAAGGTGCGACATGATATCCTACTCTTCACTTGATTTTGTAGAATAAAAAATGTCTGGTTAATGCCTAGTAGTATTGTTGATCAATCACTTGACATCTGAAGTATTAAACTGAGTATTCTGCTGCCTGAAATAATATTCAATGATGTTTAAATATTCATCTAGTTTAGAGTGGTTTTGCTACCATGGTGACAACCCCAAATGTCAGGTCATATCTCCATTCTTTTCTCCACCAACCTCATATATCATTTCTATCACCATCTTTCCTTTCTTCTCTATTCCTCTCTTTACACCCCCACCAAGGGAGTGGTTTTGCTGGGTCACAATGCACAAGCTGAGTTAGTAACATGCACAGGATATCTCTGGGGGTGTCATTGTTCATGGTGGCAGTGCTCTGGTTGTGTTCTGATATAAATGATTGGTCGGGAAGTATTTGTGTGGTGGTGTGGGGCTGTACAAAAGTACAGTTGAGTGTGAAATTGCACAACATGTTATAAATGTGCTTGGTGGCTGGGACAGCCTGTTCATGTTACAAACCAAGTAAGGATACCAGTGTTTTTTTCTAGGAATTAGGAACTAGGAGGAGGGGAATTAAGACTAGGAACAGGAAGAGCTATGGACTAGAAGGGAGAGGCCCAGCTTGCCGATGCCTCTACAATGTGATACCTTCCCTCTGTATGCCAACCTGAGGCAACTTGGTCACACTTGGTCATGGTGTGTGTTCAGTCCAAACCTAGGGATCCTTGAGATGACCTTGGCCCCAAGTTTCCAAGGATCTGTGAAGAGGAGCTTGCTGCAATGATGCAACTGGTATACTGTGGTACTTTGGAGTTCCATGATCCTTGTCCTTAACCTGAACCACAGTTGGCAAGAAGAATGCTTGTAGACTGTAGAGTAAGACAGTTGTCTTTTTTAAAACTTGAAGTTTGTTACACTGGAGCCTTCTTGCCAGCCTCCACGCCGTATCAACTCTGTTGCTTCATATGTAGCAGAATTATCAGAAAAACCTTTTGATTGGCAATGCATTAATACCAAAATTTTGGTCAATTGCTAGAATGCCATCATTTTAGATTGCACGGCCCTGCAGCATAGTTGCAGTTCCTTAGACCAATAAGTATATAGCCAATGTTGTCCTCTGCATCATTTGCCATGGTAGCAAAACCATGTCTAAAGCCAGCTAGTGGATATTTTGATGGTATTAAATCTAGGACGAAGTACCCAGCTTCATACTTCCAACCACAATGTTTCGTATGCTAATTACACCTTTTCCATTTTACAATAGCTATAAGTTTCAACTCCTAACAGTTATTAAATACTTTCATTTTAGGTGAATGACCAGCAAAAACTGAAGAGATTGACCGAGACTGATTTGCTAATTGCCAAGTACCTCTCGGACGCTGCTTTACAACTGGTCCAGACTCTATTGAGCAACCCCATCATGGAGGAGGATATGTATATTTTTCACATTCCTATATACATACTTTTGTCCTCTCTTAAAAAAGTTAGCAAAAGTAGTTTTATCTTTTTCATGTTGCAGGTTCGCCGGCGTGTGGACTCATTTTCGCAGCTCAAGGTGATATATGCTCAATAACTCAGAAGGCAGCAGGTAATATACTGTTTTTCTCAGTAAAAAGAAGTGGTTCTTTTATTGGCAATTTGGTATTGAAACAGAGCACTCCAATTCCATTAGGTGCACGACCTGGGCATTGACCACCAGAGCCTGAACAAATTGCTCAGACCAAAGTACCTGGTCTGATGCATCTCCCACACTAGCCAGTGACAACGCATGCTGCTCTATTATAAGTTGTGGGGCAATAGTAAACACTAACTTCAACGAAATCTAAATAGTACCATAGCTTTTGTTTTATTAAGTATCATGCCAATACGACTTCATAGTTCATAGCCATTGCTTGTCACTGGTTATATCAGTTTTATAAAAGTGTCCATTCCCAAAACCTTTGGCATGTGGAGGGTCCACTGCTTTCAATTTTCCCACCATTTTCTTGAATATTCCCACTATGACCCCCTAGCAAACCCCAACTACCTTTTTCTCAGAATTTAAAAGAAAATTCAATCAGTATTGATCTTAATTGTACCACTTGGGGGAGACAGCCTGAGTACCTGACCTAGTGATATTAGTGCTGACAGTCCCTTTTGCTTCAAATCATCCATAAATTCAGATATGGTACTTCTAATAGTGAGCTGAAACTCATCAGTTGAGCCTGCTTCTCTGTAGCATTTACCTTATTTATTTGAGAGTTGGGACCCCCAAGACCAGACAAATACTACTGTTCAACAGTTATTCGGCAAACTTCATCTTGTAAATGTAGGATGGTATGCACCATTTTCACTTTCAGATCTGCAGTCAAAGAGGCCCAAATGTAGGATGGCATGCACCTCTTTGCATTTTAAAACAAATGTTTCTTCCACTCTCATCCATCCTCTACAAACTGGACATCTGGTATCCAACCACACAACTTTGTATGCACATTTCCTTGGCTAGCCATACTATTGTGAGCTAAGTGCCACAGAAAATGGTGAACTTTCCAAGGACACTTCCAAAGCTCTCTCAAGCACCCGTTGCTCCATCAGTGAAAGCGGCACTTTTGCAGGAAAGTGCAAATCAACTTGATAGTCCTTGTCTCAGTAATTTGGATTTCAATTATGTATTTCCAAGTTATGTATCTCCTATGACTGAGGATCATTAAGGTCGATTCCTTCATGACCCCATGGATCATTTCGATGTTTGCAAAAACCATGTAGTCCTTCCATCAACCCACTCTCCACACCCTAGTCGTTCCATCACGCACACTCACCAGGCATTGCTGATTTTAGAGCTTCCACATCTTTTATAGGTACTTCGCCATGTACTAATGACCTGTACCAGGACCTAAACTCCACTATTAATTCATGTCAATGCAGGAGCAGACGGAGTTCTCAGAAGCAAGAATGTATGATTCAATCCAAATGAAGCTTTTGCTCTTGTCCGGTTGTATTTGTTTATGGCTGTGGAGATCTTGTCACGTTTTCAAATTCCTAGCTCCTGAACATTATTTTTGCGCTGTACTTGCACCTCTACATCCTTGAGTTATACTGCCGTCTGGTTTTCCCTATTGATTAACTGTGCGTACATTTATCTTGTCGACCAGAGTCCATCAAGAGGGGAAACTGGTTCATCTATATGTTTTTTTACTTTGCTTTCGTTCCCCCCTCCACAACTTTTGGTTGATTGTTCAGTTGTTTGCATGATTTCATTCTCTTTTATTAAATGCATAGGCAAAACCTTTTTTTAAAAAATAATTAGTCCAATGATTTGTGCTTAAATAAATTAATCGTGTATATTGCTTATTATAATTTGTGGGCCGAACGAACGTGAGCCTACTAAAAGTTTAGCGGGAGCTGGCTGTGTGGATATTTTGTTCGTGAATCGTGATTGCTCATACTCTCTCGTCAATACAGTTTAAAATCGGACCGGAGATCGAACTATCCAGGTGGTTTATTGGCGTTGAACTGTCGCTTCCAAGGCAGTGCTAATAGGTTGTATCATACTTGTTAATTACTCCATCCGTTCTAAAATATAGCTACGTTAAGCATTCAAAATTTGTTCCAAAATAGAGCTACATTTGAGTTGTGAAGCCTGATTGAATGGCTGAATCGGCAAAAATACCCCTATAGACATTAATTGTCTTGTGGTCTTAATTGTTGCATGCATAATTCCTTTTAGTAAGCGTGGAGATATATAAGGCATGCATAATTCCTTTTAGTAAACGTGGAGATATATAAGGCGGTTATAAATAGAAGTAGTAAGGCATGTGTAAAGGAAAGTCATGTAAGACCCACTTAACATCTGGCTAGCCTCCAGTAAAAGAATCAGAGGATAACCATCATCGTATAGGACGTAGGGTCGTTACCATTCGAGGGAACCTATCTAAATCACCTGTCCTACGTTCTTTTTCCCGCAAATGGTACTCTACATCACCTGTCCTACGTTCTTTTTCCCGCAAATGGTACTCTACGCTCCTTAACACCCCAAGCTAAATCTCTAAACAGGAGTTACCGCTAACCCCTGTTTGCTGGTACACACACTGTCAGAAGTTTTGCAAACTTTCAAAAACTAAACAGGTCCTAGATAAGACACTCCCTCAGCATAGGAAAAGAAAGACGTTTAGAACATTGACATGGTCTTCAAAACATAGTTTTGTCTAATACTTTTTTGCTACAAAATATTTATAAAATATATTTAAAAAATACTATTGTGAAATATTTCTAAAATTAACAAAAATATTTGCAATTAAAGTTCAAAAGGTTTTAAGACAATTTCAAAACGACTTTCTTTTCCTATACACAGGGGTAAAATTTTGACACGGTTCCTTATGCTTTGCACAAACTCTAATATTATGAGTCCACTCTAAGGCCGCCTCCAATGGTCCGAGACACCATTGGCTCATAGCTGTAGTTGATATAGTGAATTGCAGGGCTTTGAAATAGGAGAGAGAGAGAGAGAGAGTCATCTTGGGACCTGAGCGAGCTCAGCGCATCACGGAGTGATGAGCTCTTTATTCTTGTACTTTTCATGGACTAAACATTGTATGAGCTAGCTTATGAACCAGCCGTTGGAGGCGGCCTAATAGACATATCCTCGCAACAGTTAATTGTCTTTGCATAGTTTGATACTATCTATTGATGTTTATGTTTTTAGTAGTATTATAATTTCAACCTTATGTGGTATTTTTTAATGTTGGAGTATGATACTATGAATTTTGATGACACCCTATTTGGATATTGGTATTGAAGGGAGGAATTGATAATTAGAATTAGGAACCAATACCAAGGAATTGAACCTGAACTGAAACAACACTTTGTGTACGGAGGCTCATCCCTCCATGGAAGTGGCTCGCTCCTCTTCTTCCGTCGCAGAATTTTGCAACTACGCCGCGCCCCTTCTCCGGCGAGCCGCGCTTCTGTCTCTCTTTCGCTACCTATCGTATCCCTTCTACCTAGGGTGCGTTTAGATAAAAAAAATCCCACCAAAAAAAAACTATTCATCCAACTTTTCTCTATTCATCTCATCCTTCCCACTCACATAACACTATTCATCTATAATGTTTTTTTAAGAAATCTTTCTGTCGGCGCCTGTTTTGGTCGCACCGGCACCAACGAGTGATTGCGGTGCTAACCACTCGCTTTCCCGATGGCGAGAGTGGGAGACGAGGTTTTATCCTGGTTCCGGCCACGGGGCCGTACGTCCAGTAGTGGTGCTATGCACCGGGTTGCGCGTTGCTCGTAGTAGGGGTTTACAAGCAAGGTGGGAGAAGGAGATGAGCTCCCATGTCCCGTGCGGTGTGGTGTGCGTGTTCTAGAGTGTGTATGAACTCGTGTGTTTGTGTCGCTTGCCCTTTGCATGGGCTTTCCTTCCCCTTTTATAGACCAAGGGGGCTGGGTGCGAGTACATGTGTTTGCGAGTACATGTGTTTGTCGCTGAGTGTTCTGTCCATGCCGTGCACTGTGCGAGCGGGAATCGCGCCTTCCAACTCCGCTGACGACATGGCAGGGGCTGACGTATTGTCCTTCCCTCTCGTGACAGTTCACGGCGTCGAGGGTGGTGTCTTGCGTACGGGGTCCAATTCGAGCCTCCGTGGCCTCCTTCGAGGTTGCCTTCGAGGGTGGCAGCGTGTCCGGCGGGGGGTAAAGTCAAAGGAGTGGTTGGCACAGTGCTGCTAGGCAGGGTTAGGCCTGGCGTGCAGCATGGCGCTCAGAGTCCACTGTTGCGAGTGGATTTGACCGATGTCCTCTCCGGGAGTAGGTGATGGCGTGGAGCAGTGATCCCTGCTTTTTGACCGTGTCATGATGACTCTGATGGGTTGCAGAGTCCCGGGCGCTGTTCCCGGCGAGGCCGGCTCGAGATTGGATCGCAAGCTCGAGCTCGCCGACCCTCGATCGAGACGGAAACCACCCGCTCGAGGGTAGGGGTCGCCCTCGAGGCCGCTGAGCCTCGATCGGGACGGAAACCACCCGCTCGAGGGTAGGGGCCGCCCTCGAGGCCGCTGAGCCTCGAACGAGACGGAAACCCCGCTCGAGGGTAGGGGTCACCCTCGAGGCCGTTGAGCCTCGAACGAGACGGAAACCCCGCTCGAGGGTAATCGTTTACCTCGAGCTGGATGGGGCCGAGGACTTGTAGCGATGGCGGGCCTTTGCTGGGCTGTTGAGCCAGGTCAATGTCGTCGTGGGCCTTGATGCCAAGTAGTTTTGGGCCTAGATTGGGGTACCCCTTTTGCAGGTACCCGACAGTAGCCCCCGAGCCTTCGCAGGGATGAGGTTTTCATCCTGCGAAGGCTGGAGTTCGCCGAGGCTTTCGAGGCCTTCGTTTCTTCGTGGGTTCCGAGAATCCGTGGGGGCGCGCTAGCGCACCCGCGGGTGTAGCCCCCGAGGCCTTGGGAGGGTGGTTGACACTCTCCCAAGGTCTCAACCTGATGTGCAGAGCATTTACTGCTTCCTCAGGTGTGGGTTCGTCCACCGCGCCTGAGGTAGGGGGGATTTCGAGCTTTCTTCGTGCCTCGCGCTCCCTGTTCGAGGGTGCTGAGGAGGAGGCGACCCGTGCTTCCCTCGGTGGGATCGAGCCACGGATGCCTGGTTGAGCTGGTAGCGGGTGGTTCGAGTGGACGTCCATGCCCCGTTCGATAAGGGTAGGCTCGTGGTCACAGGACACGTCCATAAAAGCCTTCCGCGAAAGTATGCTAGACAGGACTCGACCTCGTTCGATAGAGGTCGAGGGCTCGATGCTCCCCCTCGAGGGGTCCCTCGATCTAGGCACTTTGCCCGGCCTCGAACATAATCGGTTGGTTTCCTCGAGCGTTCGAGCTTCGAGGGTACCGTTGATTATCCCTGACTCGGTTGATCTGGGGCCCTTGTCGAAACCCTTCGAAGGCCCAAGGTTCGAACCCCTGATCAGTAGAACGATGACTTCCTCCCTTCGAGGGGGAAGCCTTGAGCGTTCTCTCCGCATGTTCCGCCCGCGCGGTGTGGCCGATGTGGGGAGGAACACGGTCGTGTGGGTTTGTCCACAGCACTAGGAGCCCCTGAGCCTCGTTTGGCTCGAGATGTCCCAAATTTTTTCTTCGTTCCTCGGGATCCCTTTCGAGGGACTGAGGAGGAGGCGATCCATGCTTCCCACGATTGGGATCGAGCCATGGATGCCTGGGTGAGCTGATAGCGGGTAGTTCGAGCGGACGTCCATGCCCCGTTCGATGAGGGCAGGCTCGTGGTCATAGGACACGCCCGTAAAAGCTTTTCGCAAAGGTATGCTAGATGGGACTCGACCTCATTCGATAGAGGTCGAGGGCTCGATGCTCCCCCTCGAGGGGTCCCTCGATCTAGGCACTTTGCCTGGCCTCGAACATAATCGATTGGCTTCCTCGAGCGCTCGAGCTTCGAGGGTACCGTCGATTATCCCTGACTCGGTTGATCTGGGGCCCTTGTCGAAACCCTTCGAAGGCCCAAGGTTCGAACCCCTGATCAGTAGAACGAAGGCCGCCCTTTCAAGGGTTGGTGTGTTGAATGTACCTTCCTCCTCTTCGTGCGGGGTCATGATGACCGTTAGGGCAGTTACTGCGACTTCGTGGAGGAGTGCACGCGCCTTTTCAGGCGTGGCGTGGGCGAAGTGACCGCACGACTGCCCTGACGGCGGAAGAGCGTCCTTTCCCGGGCGAAGATGGCGGCGGCTGGGATGACCTTGATGGTCGAAGCGGACCTGAAAGCCTCGGGACATCGAGCCCGAGTATAAATAGTAGTTTAGAGACTTGCGTTTCCTGATGTAAGAACAATTCGTTTGTTTTCATACATCCTACTTATTTTCGTTAAACACCGTCTGTATCGTTAAACGAGTTTTATTTTCATGCGACATCTCTGCGATGCACGTCGTGTCGAATGCATGCGCCTCGAAAGGAAGTCACCACTAGGATCGATCGTACGTGAATGACTTAGGCGGAGGGAAGTGAGGTGCTGCCGTAGCCTCGAGGCGTAGGCGAGCACTCGGCTCAGGCGACCCTGCCCTTGTCCGTTTCACGCCTAGTGTCTTCCCTTCGAGGGTTGCAAAGGAGCACTTGGCGATACGCTCGAGATATCACAAGAATTTCATAAAAGTATTGACTTTTTCGGGGGTTCGTCCCCATTGCGGCCCCCGAGGGAGGGATGGTCCTAGCGAGGGTAGGACCAAACCTCACTCAAGTATGAGTGGACTCGAGTCCACTTGATTCGTTCACAACTTGCGAGAGCTAAGCCAAATACTTAAACAAGAGTTTGTACAATCGAAAGTATGTACAAAAGGGTTCGGGGGGCTGAAGCCGCTCTAGGGGTATAAGCAACTTAGCTGTTGGATGTCGCAGGCGTTCGCGAGGATTTCCGTCGGCGGTGGGTCGTCCCATGTTGAAGAACACGTCGTCGGCATCAAAGACTCTCCTCCACACGGAAGGCCTCGAGGCCCCCTGTGGCTGGGGTCCACTACGGGGACTTCGTTCGCCGCTGTTGCCTTTCTCGCGAGGGGCTGGATACTTCTTCCCCTTATTGCCTTGATTTTACTTCCTCGAGGGCTTCCTTGGCTTGCTGCCCTCCGCGGGCGTCTCTTCGGGGCGCTTTCCCTTCTTGCCGTTGAAGATGGCGTTCGCCGCCTCCTCCCCTGAAGCGTATTTGGAGGCTACCTCGAATAGCCGGTTCGCGTCGGGGGGAGGGTTCCTCCCCAACTTGCACACCAAGCTATAGCATGTGGTGCTCTCGAGGAAGGAGTGGATGATCTGGTGGTCGGTGATGTTAGGGAGCTCGGTGCAGCGCTTGGAGAAGCGCCGGATGAAATCCCTCAACGATTCATCGGGTTTTTGCCTGCAACCTCGAAGGTCCCACGTGTTCCCAGGGCGCACGTAGGTGCCCTGGAAATTTCCCACGAAGGTCTCGACCAGGTCGCCCCAGTCGCGGATCCGGTTCGGGGGCAGGTGCTCGAGCCATGTCCGCGCGGAATCCGCCAGGTGGAGTGGCAGATTGCGGATGATCATGGCGTCGTCTGTGGCGCCGCCGAGCTGGCACGCTAGGCGGTAGTCGTTGAGCCATACCCTGGGGTCAGTTTCCCCAGAGTACTTGGTGATGGTGGTAGGCTGTCGGAAACGAGGGGGAATCGGAGCGGTGCGGATGTTACGGCTGAACCCGCGCGTTCCCGCCGGTTCCGAGACCGCATCCCGGTTCCACCCAACGTCGGTCCGCCCGCGTTGGTGGGCCCGGGCTCCCTCTCGCCGCCTTATATGATTCAGGGTGTTGCGAGCATCGTCATCGCCGACCGCGCCTCGGGTGTCCCGGAGGCGTGACCTCGCGGGCACCCTCGCTGGAAGCGTTCGTGCTTCGGGCGTACGTGGTTCGTTGGCGTGGCGCTGCGCCGAGTCACGGCAGGAGTCGCCGCAGGACCGGGCTCGCGCCCTGCCGTTAGGCCGGGGTGAGCGTACCGATGACTCCCCTCCTCGTTCGCCCTTCGAGGCTGCGGAGCGTCGAAGGCGGGAGGCTGAGCTCTCGGCCTGTTGTTGGGCGGCATGCTCGACCAGCTTTCGGGCCTCGAGGTGCAGCTTCCGCCCTTCGGGGGTGGCTGCCTCGGGCATGGCTCGGAGCAGCGCGGCCGCCGCGATGAGCTTCTGGCTCATTCTGGGAGCGAGCTCGTCATCTTTGCCTTCGGAAAGGATGCGGGCCTGAGCCACTCGCCCCGCGTGTCGTGGGTTCGTGGCGTGCTCGTCGCCTCGCTTGCCCGGCTCGCGGTCGGAGCGCGCCGGTGGCGAGACGTCACCGCTAACTCGTGGCAGGTGGCGCGGATCTCGCTCGTCCTCGGAAGGAGAGTGATCCGATGGGTCCGATGGCTGCGCGCCTGTCAGATCTACGCCATCGTTGTCCCCCTGGTCGTCACCTCCGCCGTCGTCGTCGGACGTCGACCCCTCGCTGGCTTGTCCGTCGTTGATGACGAAACACTCCCTGGTTGGGTCATACTCATCATCGGAATACTCGAAGCTGTAATCCGCCGCTGTTTGAAAGGCAATAAAGGCCTCTGGGTCGCGGAGACCCGAGTAGTCCCAACCGAGGTGTCTACGCATAAATGCGTGTCCATCATCGGACTCCGTGCGAGAATCGCCGGGCAATGGATCGGCGAAGTATTGCTTGGAGACTGGGTGACAACCAGGTTGGTTGCCGTTCGCACTCATGGCAGTGCGGATGAAGGAGGCGTACGCATCCGCGGAGTTGCGTGGCCCGTAGGGATAGGAGTGCGCCGTCGTAGCGCGTGGCGCAGCCATGGGCCCCGGGAGGAAGGGAGCAGCCCTCTCCTGTGACCCTGACCACAGGATGCCTCCTTCCCTTGTGGGATGGGGGTCGCCGATGTCGGCGGCGCGCCTCGCAGCGCGCGTTCGTCGTGCGCGTGGTCCGGGACGACTCCGCCGTCGCGGTGTCGCCGGAGGCTGATGGTGAGGCTCCGGTCGGTTGCTGGGATCCTTCTGGAGGATGCGCATATGGTAATCGTCGCCACATGTTTGGAACCGCAAGCTCCCGAACCGGATCTCCTGCCCCGCTGGGAGCAGACTGCTCTCGCCCAGCGGAGGCCGTCCTTCGCCGAAGTTCGTCGTCGGGAATGAGAGTAGCGCAGCGCTGGTCCCCTACCTGGCGCGCCAACTGTCGGTGCCTGTTTTGGTCGCACCGGCACCAACACTCTGATTGCGGTGCTAACCACTCGCTTTCCCGATGGCGAGAGTGGGAGACGAGGCTTTATCCTGGTTCCGGCCACGGGGCCGTACGTCCAGTAGTGGTGCTATGCACCGGGTTGCGCGTTGCTCGTAGTAGGGGTTTACAAGCAAGGTGGGAGAAGGAGATGAGCTCCCATGTCCCGTGCGGTGTGGTGTGCGTGTTCTAGAGTGTGTATGAACTCGTGTGTTTGTGTCGCTTGCCCTTTGCATGGGCTTTCCTTCCCCTTTTATAGACCAAGGGGGCTGGGTGCGAGTACATGTGTTTGCGAGTACATGTGTTTGTCGCTGAGTGTTCTGTCCATGCCGTGCACTGTGCGAGCGGGAATCGCGCCTTCCAACTCCGCTGACGACATGGCAGGGGCTGACGTATTGTCCTTCCCTCTCGTGACAGTTCACGGCGTCGAGGGTGGTGTCTTGCGTACGGGGTCCAATTCGAGCCTCCGTGGCCTCCTTCGAGGTTGCCTTCGAGGGTGGCAGCGTGTCCGGCGGGGGGTAAAGTCAAAGGAGTGGTTGGCACAGTGCTGCTAGGCAGGGTTAGGCCTGGCGTGCAGCATGGCGCTCAGAGTCCACTGTTGCGAGTGGATTTGACCGATGTCCTCTCCGGGAGTAGGTGATGGCGTGGAGCAGTGATCCCTGCTTTTTGACCGTGTCATGATGACTCTGATGGGTTGCAGAGTCCCGGGCGCTGTTCCCGGCGAGGCCGGCTCGAGATTGGATCGCAAGCTCGAGCTCGCCGACCCTCGATCGAGACGGAAACCACCCGCTCGAGGGTAGGGGTCGCCCTCGAGGCCGCTGAGCCTCGATCGGGACGGAAACCACCCGCTCGAGGGTAGGGGCCGCCCTCGAGGCCGCTGAGCCTCGAACGAGACGGAAACCCCGCTCGAGGGTAGGGGTCACCCTCGAGGCCGCTGAGCCTCGAACGAGACGGAAACCCCGCTCGAGGGTAATCGTTTACCTCGAGCTGGATGGGGCCGAGGACTTGTAGCGATGGCGGGCCTTTGCTGGGCTGTTGAGCCAGGTCAATGTCGTCGTGGGCCTTGATGCCAAGTAGTTTTGGGCCTAGATTGGGGTACCCCTTTTGCAGGTACCCGACACTTTCCTAATCTAAACACACTTTTATCCGACCGATAGGCTACGACGCCCCATCCCCTGTCTACTCTCCCGACAACTGGCTGCACCGAGGAGGAGGACGGGGATATAGGTATGGAGGAGGAGGATGACGGGGCGAGTGCTACGCAGAGGAGGATGTCGAGGCCATGGCTACGCTAGAGGCGAAGGATGGTGTCAATTTTGATTTCTCTAGAGCCCAAACAAGAATTGCCATTGGCTGATTCATTCAATCCCACCTAAAAAATCTGTATCCAAACAATAATTGTGGTATTTAAAATATTTCAGTGCCTAACTTGATTTGTATCAAAACCGATTCTCAATACCAAGCTCTTCGATGTCTACTCCAAACGGATCCTTAGCCTAAGGGTTCGTTTAGATGGTGGGGAAGTGGGGAAAAGTATGGTAGCAACCGTGTTGGGAAGTGTGTTTTGTGAGATAGAAAAATAGTGAATATCCAATAAATAGCGAATATCTCCTGTAAGTTTCATGTTAGCGCCACACCACCTTGGCATACGGGACCGCGTGTCAGCGGCACAGTCAAAGTCGAAGAAATCCCCATCCAAGCGACGGCCGTCCAAGCGAGGGAGGTCGCCGCTTTTAGGGTTGCAGACTCCTGCTCCTCTCCGGTGAGATCAGAATAGATCTGACCGGACCGCGCCGTTCTCCGGCGCCGTCACCATGGATCATGAATACGTCGCTTGCTTGGATCCGCCTCTCATCCCGACCGAGGACTGCAGCAATCTGAGTCTAAGCTCGGTCATCCTCGATACCACGGCCTACATCTCCGCCGACGCCTTCTTCAACCCCACCACCGCCGTCGGGGAATTGAGCACCGGCGCGCCCATCCAGGTCTCCTTCTGCACCGCCCGCCCTCCGCGCCTCTCCTACCTCTGCGTCCACTTCCCAGGCCCCGTCTTGGGCCCTGACGTCGGCACCGTCTTTGGGCCCGTCGCCGGCACCCCCGCCGTCCGGTGCGTCCGGCATCCACCGCTCGTCATCAGCACGCACGCCGATCGAGCCCTCCTCCGCGTCTCCATCCCGGGCTCGCCGCCCGCCAACAACTACAAGGCCTTCGACTACTTCGTGTACACGGCTCGTCGGCGCCCGGGCTCCTGCTTGCTCCACCGGCTCCCGAAGCCCTACGGCTTGCCCCGCTTCCGGGACCAGGATGCCTCGATCGTAAGCTGCTCCGGCACCCGCTACGTCATTGCCGTCCTCAGGAACACCCTCAGCCCCATGGAGTTCACCCTCCAGCTCTACGACTCCGACACACGCCGCTGGATCTCCAGAAACCTGCCCGTTCACCAGGAGCCTGAGAGGGACATCGATCTCCCGATCCCGGACTCGGATGCTGATCTTTTCTTCCACGACACAACCAAGGCCATTGCGCTCGAATCCACGACTGTCGGCTGGGTCGATCTCTGGAGGGGCATCATGTTCTGCAACGTGCTCGATGAAAAGCCTGTGCTCCGTGACATGCCATTGCCCAAGCCTGCTAGGTGGAGCAGGGGCTCCTTGTTCAGAGGCGACCCTTATGCTCATAGGGACATCAGCGTCGTCGCACTCCCAGGGCAACCGCAGCTGAACCTTATTCAGTATGTCCAGATGGGAACTCGCGTCGTCCGGTCATCTCGATGGCAGCCGGTGGAGCACTCTACCTCTGGCTCTAGCTCTGGTGAGGATTATGATGTTGATTGCTACTGGACAGCCACCATCTGGACTATGCCTGTGCCAATTGCTTCATGGAAGGATTGGCGCAAGGATTGCACAATTGATGTGGCCAACATTGTTATTGACAACCCAAGGCATTCTGAGCTGCTTCTTAATGCGCTGCCAAACCTGACCGTTGCTTGTCCAGAGGATCAGGCGTCCGTGACTGTTTTGACAAGACTGGTCACTGCTTATCCGATCTTGGGGCTTGGCGTGAATGGTGATCTGGTCATTTATTTGTTGTCCAAGGTAGATTACATGGCCCGTGAGGGATGGGTGATTGCTGTCAGCATCAGGGACAATAAGCTGCAAGGCATCACCAAGCTTGACGAAAGGAAGAACTTTTCCTTTAGACGCTACTACCTTGCCACAGATATCCCCAGATACCTGACCAAGGCTACTTCTAATGGTAACTAATTATACTTTCTTAATCTACTTGTATTTGCAATGTGTAGCTTATCATGCATATGTCTGGATGAATTCTTTTGTTGAATAGTAAAGTAACTATACATGTAGTCAATCACAAGTACCAAGTTACAATGTGTAGCTGATCTGCTCTGGACGGGGGTGTGGGGAAGGTTCTGTGGCTTCGATATACTGGTCCTAGGTTTAGGAGAATAGGGAAATAAGCAAATTGGGATAGAACTCAGCAGGTAATACCTTAATCCAAGAGCCGGTGTCCATTTTTTTCATTGGCCAAATGAACACATTTGAGATCAAGAGTTTTTTGCTCGGCCTTAGCTTCTTTATTTGGCCAGCCTATCAGAATAGACTGGACTCTGGACAGTCTTAGCACCCTTTGCAGGATGTTCAGATTTGGCATTCTGTGGCACAATGGACTGGCATCGACTAGCTTGTAAGTCGGTGGATCCGCATCATGTAGCAACCAATCAAAAAAGGTCATGGACATCATGTTCATATTTCAGTGCTGGGCTGCTGGCGTATAATCCTCGAGTGTTTCAGCGCTAGGAATTATTGTCACCTTCACTTGTTGCAAAAATAAAGGATGAGGCTAGGATGTGGATTTTTGCCGATGAAACAAAATATGGTCTCTCTTATACCCACAACCACAATACAGAGGATTTTATCTATGAATTGCCTTCTCCTTTTCTTTTCTTTTTTCAGGTTACTTTGTAGGCCCAGGATAAAGATTTCCTTTTTTCTTTTTTGGTTTAGCCATGTTCTAATAACTCATGAGGCACCTGAAGTAAGTAGTGGAAGCAATATGGTCTTTGGTAAAAAAAAAATAGTAATAATAGTGCAGTTTTATAGTTGCTTCCACGGGAGTAGATCACATTTAGCAGCATGGGCTCAACTGTCCCAAGTAATTGTTTGCTTGAACTCTAATTACAAATGGTCAATAGAAATACAAAAAAACCAAATGAGCTTTTAAATTTGTTAGGGTAGAAAGCAATGCTTAATGTTCTGTTTGATGCAGGTGATTTAGGAAGACTTGCAAGAAGGTCAATGTAAAGTCAATAAGCTTAACATTATTTTCTGCCCTGAGATCGGTGTCCCTCCCTTATGGAAAGGGGTCCTGTGGGCTGCTCAAGCTGCTTGCAGCAGTAAGTTGGGGATGGAGTAGGTTAGGTTTTGGGAAGATCGTTGGTTTGAAAATTCAAGTTTTGCTGTGGAGTGTTGGGGCTCTATTTGTCATTGTAGAAGCGGGGCCACTTTTAACAAACTATAGATGAGTTGATTTAAAAATAACCTTTAGGTCAGTTTCCCAGAGGCTCATGCAGATGTGGTAGGAATTGTATCAAAATAGCGAGATGTTTCATGTAACGGTTAGTGCTGACTTTGAGTCAGGGTGCGTTTAGATCACCCAAGTTTTCCCAAAAAAAAAAATATTATTCATCTAACTTTTCACTATTCATTTCAACTCTCACACTCACAGAACACGTTTCCCAGCACGACCTACGGTGTTTTTTTTTTTTGGATCGACAATGTTTTTTTCCCCAAACTATACACACCCTCAGTCGGCTAGTGCTGGATTAGTAATAAGAAAAATGAAGTTCTGAATTGTGTATGTACTGCTACTCTCCGGTTCTTTTGTAATAAGAAAGATGAAGTTCTGAATTGTGTATGTACTGCTACTCTCTGGTTCTTATGGAAAATTCATTTTCAGGGGAGGACGTGGCAAAGTGTGGAGATGCAGTTGCTGTGTACAACAGCCAAGCATCTGATAAGGAAATGGAGGGTTCTGATCAAGGCCGACAAGCAAGAGTTGGACAACGACTGTGTCTTGGTGCTGCAAAACAAGGGACTAGAGCTGCTGAGGATCGTGGGCAGCCTCGCAACGCCTGCACCAGCCTCACCTTCGGTAGCTTCTCCAAGAATATGCTCCCAGTCGAACTAGGACAATGTGACAAGGTGGTATTCCCCAATGGCGGACTCTCACCCCACCAGATGTGAAGTGCGAGTGGTTACTTTAAAGCTGTAGTTCGTTTGTCCAACCCTGTACGACGTCTGGCGGGCGCACCTCGAATACACTCTACGCTTAATACGCTGTGAACCTTTTTTTTTTTTTGTGTGTTGAGGACGTGAACCTTAAACCTTTTGAGGGCGTGAACCTTAAACCTTTTGTATGCTTTGGTTTGTGAAAAGGGCGTGAACCTTAAACCTTTTGTATGCTTTGGTTTGTGAAGTATAAAGCGGGGAGAGCATTAGGAATTAGGAGACGTATCTGGCTCCACTGAAGTGGATGGGGGAACATCGCATTTGCATTGCAGTAGGAACTCAACCATCATATTGTTCCTTCATTGAGTATTTTATTTCAATAGTTTAAGGAGTTAACTTCTCTAGCATTCCTTTTTCCTCTTGTCCAAGAAGACTCCGAGGAGGATGCTCCTAGCAAGCCGAGAGCCTGAGACATCTGGCTGGCTCCAGACCTGCGGCTCCCTCGTTTGCCTCTCACGCTGTTTCGCTAATCCCTGGCCCCGTCACCTCACGCGACTGTCTCGTCCTCGTGGCCGGGCTGCAGGCCAGGTCATCCTCATGGAAGTCGCGCCGCCGTGGCACCGTCTAGCAGCAGGTCGTAGAACGATCTATCATCCAAGAGATGCGAGAGTCTAGGAACCAGCCGAGGCATTCAATCCTCTTTTCCTCGGCATAAGGCCAATATTAACGGGTAGTTTTATGGGCATTAAATACACTGCCACATCATCAGTTTTGCTGATATGGCAGTGTAATTAAGAAGGGGAGTTTTATGGGATGCGAGGGGAGTTTCATCACCATAAAACCCCTGTGGCACAGTTACCTAGTTTCCAATCTAGGTACCTGTGTCCATGAAACCCCCACTGAGACTAGCCTAAGATGAGTTTGTTTCGTCCATGGGCCGGCCTACACGGGCCACACCTCACGGAGATCACCTCGATCATAACGTGGATGAGTCGTAAATCCAAAAATCATGAAAAGCTATCAAATTAATTCGTCTCAATAATTTGCTAGGTGTTGGAAGACTCATCAACAAATGCTTCTCAAAGGCCCATCTTGAACCCCCCACGTCGTCTCCCCGAGGGGGCGACACGGACGGACCCCCACCGTCCGCCGCCGGCATCTTCCTTCCACCATCCTCTCCTCCTCGCCGCCGCAGGAGCAAGGGCATCGGAAGTCCGAGACCCTGCTAGGAGGGCAGCGGCGGGGCTCTTCTTCCATGGCCAGGACTCCAGCCGAGGGGAGGCCATGGAGTCGTCGGTATGGCGGCCGGGACAGCCAGATCTGGCATCTTGGGGACCGGATCCGGCGCCCCCGGGTGCGGATCTACGCACCCTGCAAGGCAAGGACGACGAGGCGTGGCTGCCCTTCCGCGGCGGCGTTGATATAGGGTATGAGATATAGAGTAACACGAGTACAGGAGAAGTTGAGATGGAGTACGGAATCTCGATGACCAAGCAGGAATATTTCTTTTAGGAGGTGAAAATAGAGTGCTATCATTGCGGACAACCTTATGGACAAATTTGGTCTAGAAAACTAAAGTTGAGGGACTAATTTGGACTTTTCAAAAATTTAAGGACCAATTTAAACGAGCAGTAGTTTGAGGACGAGATTGGCTATTTTGTCGTGTTACGAGACCGAGGGAGTAAGTCTAACACCAAAATAATAAGGGCGAGTAGCCGCGACTGCGCTGCGGTTTCTCCCCTCTCCCCTTCGCCTTCGTCCCCGCCTCCCGTCTTCCTCCACAATTCGATTCCCTTCCCCCAAGAACCCAGGCCCCCACCATGACGAGCTCCTCCTCTCCTTCCCGAAAGGTACCGCGCCCTCCTCCTCCCCAATCCGTCCGATTCGCCGGCAGGCCGGTGGGTTTTCCTTCTCGATTCGACTGTAATTCGATCGATCCCTTTTCCGTGTGCGCAGGCGCTGACCAAGATCGCTTGCAATCGGCTACAGAAGGAGCTCGCCGAGTGGCAGCTCAGCCCTCCCGCTGGATTCAAGCACAAGGTCTCCGATAACCTCCAAAGGTGCCGCCTTTCTCGCCACGACCCTCACTGCAGAATTCCTCACTCATCATGTCTTCCTTTTCTTCTTGTTTATCATGGGATTTTTCTTTGGCCTTGTTTGAATCTTCTAGATGAATGGGTCGCACCGTTCAAGATCCCTTTTGTTTTGTTCACCTTTGTTCGTGATTTTGATCTCAGTCGATGTGTGTGGGGTGGATTTGGACTACTTGCGATAGGATAATTCTCTCTCGATAACTGAACAGGTGGGTAATTGAGGTCACAGGAGCGGCAGGCACCCTATATGCCGGCGAAACCTACCAGTTGCAGGTTGACTTCCCCGAGCATTATCCCATGGAGGCACCACAGGTTAGGTTTTCAGAACAAAGATGGTACCTTCACCTGTTCCTTCCATTACATCTGATTGGTCGTTTTGCTTCCAGGTCATTTTTCTCAATCCTGCGCCGATGCACCCACACATTTACAGCAACGGCCACATCTGCTTAGGTAAAAAAGCTATTTCTTACGCATCTTTTATCATGGGTGTATGACTCACTCCATGTCCGATGCCTTTGATTAACTTCACAGCTGTGGCTTATGGGAATGTTCTTTGCCTGACCTAATGTTCCATCTAGCTGTCAGTTAGGTGCTAAGATTCCATTTGTTAGCAGAAAGTTGCCAACTTAACCAATTGTGCTTTTATAGTTCTGTAGTAGGCTCATGACTGAGATGCCCCAACACACCATTTCCTTTTATTACTAGATGGTCATAATGGGATGGCCAGATGTGTGAACTTGCTAATGCACAGGGGTTCCGTATTCTTCATTCTAAAGTTCTCTTAATGTCTGGATGTTGGTGGCTTTTCCGTGTACCTTTATCCTGCTAATATTTTATCTGCCATCAATGCTAGTCAATACAGAATAGTGGTTTGAGTCTTCTCTGTGTATCCTTGCATCACGAGTTATAACTCATGTATCTTTGACGACATCGTGCTCTCCCCTCAGAAATTGAGTACTTTGAGCTGTTTAGATGCTGCATTTGTTTACAACTTCACGTGTTCTTGTTTGTCTGCTCCCTTGTTGGTAAAAAAATTCCATCCTATGCTGAAGGCGTTGAAGAGTTCTAAAAATGAAGAAAATCTAAAGTTCATTGAGAATCACCAATTCCTTTTGAAATCATTTTAGCTCCCTACCAGAATTATGGATTGAGTTATGATCCTGATTATGAATGTCAGATATAGGCAGGATATAGCAGGCGATAGTGTGTTAGGCGAGGAAGCATGTTACATTGGTTTGGCAAATAAACCTTTTGGAATGTTGGTGACAGCCTAAACATCTTAATACGGAGATAATAGTTAGAATGCATTATTTTTTATTATTTTAACAAGGTTTCGTTTGTTCACTTATAGGTCCTAACTATTCTACAAATTGAAGGCTGATTCTCATTTTTCTTGGGTTTCATTATTAGTCATATGAAAACATATATGAGTATAAATCAATACTTATTCAAATGAAACCCTTCAAGTAGTTGTGTGAAAAGTCTGTTTTTGGCATTGTTTTTTTTAAACGTAAATTTTGGCATTATTCTTCACATGTAATGATAATGTAGTTTCACATGGGCTATGTCCTTGCTCTATGCATATATGATTTCAAATAGCAACTAGCACGTAGCAAGTCAAAGGGAACATTATGATATACGCACATACTATTTCAAACCATTACATGCAAAGGGACTTGGCTACATGTGAAATGAGGCATATGACTGGTTTACTGGTGGACTTGTTTATTTGTAATTTTAACATTCTCGCTCAGTTCTTTCTGTGCTGGATGTGACATTTACTATCTCATTTCTGATGCCCAAATTATACCTACTAGATCTAATAATTTAGCTCTTGGTATTGTAAATGTAAACTCGAATCTGAAGTATCCACTCTTTATGCTACGGCCTGAATGCTGAATAGCTTCAGCTCACTACCCCCCCCCCCCTCTTGGCCATAATTGCATCCATCCCTATGGGATTGGACTGTTTATTTTCACTGCCCTTTTTTACTTCGTATAGCTGATCACCATTGCTATCCATGTCTATATAATGGGTAGCATTGGTATTGCAACAATTGATAAATATATTTCAGCGATCGGAGCTATCCCTCTATAGGACACTTCGAACCAACCAATTCTATTTGAACTGCTTTTCTTAATCTACCTGGTTCTGTTGTTCACTTTGACAAGTTTGCAAAATGCTTCAAGTGTGAAGTTCTGTTGTTTGTGAAAACTGTACCTAATTATGTCTGAAACTATAAAATGAGGTGATAACTTATCAAGACAATTCTCACCAGGAATTCATTGAGCATCAATTTGTAAAGTGCTGAGCAGGATTAAAATTAATTTGTCTCATCAGCCATTTACTCTGTAGTCTTAGACACAAGTTGAGGTAAATGAGCCACTGTATCAGATTCACTTGGACAAAAAATGGTCTTACATCTAGACCAAATATCATCTGATTCTTCTACATCTGGCCATAAAAGGAGCCTTATTTTTCTTGAGCCTTCTGTCCACAAAATAGCTACTAATAGTAAATTATGTTACAGAGCCATGATTTTTCTGATTTTGTGAATGATATGAAATTATGTTGCAGAGCCATGATGGCATGCTACAGTTTACTGCATGATTTGTATGAAATAGTGATAGCTTCTTGCTGATTCTCTTATATGCAGATATTTTGTATGACTCATGGTCACCAGCGATGACTGTGAGTTCTGTCTGTATCAGTATCCTGTCTATGTTGTCTAGTTCGCCGGCAAAGGTGACTCTTGCTCGTATTATTTGATTTGATTGATTGATATATCAATAAAAAAACTGCTGGTATTCACCATCTAACTAGGTACATTGTATGTTTGCAGCAATGCCCGGCAGACAATGACCGCTATGTTAGGAACTGCCGCAATGGGAGGTCTCCAAAAGAGACAAGATGGTGGTTCCATGACGACACAGTGTAATAAGCATTGGTGGCATTGCTTGCCTGCCTTCGATACCATGATATATCTCTTCCAAGGGGAGATGAGATGATTTAGGCTTATTTCTAAGCACCCCTCTATTGGACTGCGAAGCTTACCTTGCTGTGGTGGTATGTAAATGAGTTGCACATGCGTCAAGTCTGCGAATATATATTATCACCATCAACGATATATATAGAATAAGCAAGAGTGTACCGTGCCTGAATAACTGGAAACGAGCTCAAAAGGAATATGCAGATTTAACTATGATTTGCCAATGTGCCTCTGTACCTATCTGCAGTCTGCCTATGGATTTGATTTTGTGCTGCTACTGTGCCAGTTCTAACTCCTCGCACTCGCATCAGTTAACTGTGCTCATTGATGTGGTAGATTCCAGATTTCTGTCTGTGATTATGGATGTGCTGAAATCAGAGTGCAATGTGTATTTGATGCTCAATTCTGAAATGGTGTCGGTGTGCGTGTCCGTCTCACAAGATGTCCCCAGCAGATTGCTTCTACAGGAAAACTAGTGTTCCAGTTTCGTGGAATCCTCGGTAGATGCTTCTGTAGATCAACAACTCCACATCCCAAGTGCTTGTACACTGTATAAAAAGACTGAGGGCTTGTTTAGATGGGAGACGTAAAGTTGGCGAAATGTCGTATCCATCCTTTTGACACTAATTAGGAGTACAAAATATAGGCTAATAATAAAACTAATTACACAGATGGACTCTACATCACAAGACGAATCTATTAAGTCTAATATGTGCCATCATTAGCGTATTTTTAATGATGAGTTACTGTAGCATGACAGTGTCTAATGACGAATTAATTAGGCTTAATAGATTTGTCTCACGATGTGGAGTCCATCTATGTAATTAGTTCTTTTTACACCTATGTTTAACACTCCTAATTAGTGTCCAAACATTCGATGTGACAAGTTGGCAAATTGAGTTGGCGAAAGTTGGCGATCTAAACAAGCCCTGAATCTTAATTTGATTGCACTTGAAAGTTAGATCCAAATTCACACCCATGCTAGTTGACTTTTCGTTAATTCTTTGAGACAATGCTGGTTGACTTGTTGAAAAAATATGGTTCCATCGGTATTTCTTTGCACGTGGAGTACAGTACTTGCTTATTTGCTCGGAACAAGATTTCTTTTGCTCAACTGCGAACCGTGGGCGCATTGAACGACCGACGTAGCAACCAGAGCGGCGAGTCAAGCATGGACGGCGGCGAGGTGCGGCACTGGAACGCGGACGTCAACGGCGTGTCCATCCATGTCGCCGAGCAGGGCCCCGCTGACGGGACGGTGGTGCTCCTCCTCCATGGCTTCCCTGAGCTCTGGCTCTCGTGGCGCCACCAGATGGCCGCTCTCGCCGCCCGTGGCTTCCGCGCGCTCGCCCCCGACCTCCGCGGTTACGGCGACTCCTCTGCCCCCGCCGACCCCGCCGCTTACTCCATCTTCCACATCGTCGGCGACGTCGTCGCGCTCCTTGACCATCTCCAACTCACCAAGGTGCCGCCTTTTTTTCTTTTCCTCTTCGCTTTTGGCTACAATTAATCACCTCAGGATCTGAGGATCATGAGCTTGATTGACCTCTTGGGTGGTGCTCGCCATGGATATATGATGGATCTGATCCGTAGGTGTTCGTGGTGGGCCATGACTGGGGCGCACAGGTGGCGTGGCACATGTGTCTGTTCCGTCCGGAGCGGGTGCGCGCCGTCGTCGCCATCGGGGTGCCCTTCTACCCCCGCAGCCCTCGCTCGTTCTCTGAGCTGTTCACCGATCGCGGCGATGGCTTCTACATCACGCAGTTCCAGGTCCGGCGATCTTCCTCGCCTGGCTTCCCCAATCGTCGTTCAATCCCCCCTGCTTAATTATGCGAAAGTTTCATGTCTGCACTTGTACTTCGTTCAAAAAAAAAATGTCTGAACTTGCAGGAGCCTGGAAGAGCTGAGAGGGCATTTGCTCGGTACGACGTTGCGACTGTGCTAAAGAAGTTCTACTCCATTGAGTTCGACGACCTCACTGCTCCTCCTGGAGTAGAGATCATCGACTTCCTCGAGGCACATTCTTCGCCACTCCCCTGGATTACCGACGAAGAGCTGGGCCAGTATGCCGAGAAGTTTCAGAAGTCTGGTTTCACAGGACCCCTCAACTACTACCGCATGATGGACATGTATGTAATTTCCTCAAGATTCTGTCCTGTCTTCCTTGTGATTCGATTTATTAGATGTAGTACACGTACTAAAGCATGGTGGTGGATGCAGGAACTGGAGAGCTACGGCACCATGGAACGGTGCGAGAATTACTGTGCCTGCCAAGTTCATCGCTGGCGACAAGGACATCGGCACCCACTCCTTCGGAACCGAGCAGTACATCAAGAGTGGGAGGTTCAAGTCCATTGTTCCAGATCTTGAGGTTACCATCATAGATGGCCACCATTTCCTGCAGCAAGAGCAGGCGGAGAGAGTGAATTCTGAGATACTTACCTACCTCGACAAGTTTATCAGCGAGCAGAGTCTAGAGGCCTCAGCATGATGTTACTCTGCAGTCGTGTCTGAAACTTGGGAGATTGTTAGCCAGTTTTTCTGAACTGATTTTTTTTTTTCGAATAAGTATCGTTGTATCCTGAACTGAATGTTGAAGCCCAAACTCAGATCTGTGGGCTAAAATAAGTGATTGCTAGCCAATCTGTCGGCTTGCTTACATACAGAAATAAAAAAGAGAAGCATGTGAACTTGTGAAGTACTCCTACTTGGTGCTTCAATCTTCTGTAATGCAGCTGCCTGGTGTAATTTCAGGCCATGCACACTCCCTAATCCATCTGCTCCAAACTTAGCCATTGTATGCTGAAGGTGTAATTAACTTGGGCACCTGACTTAAAAGCTGAAGAAATCTTAATGCGCATGTGAAATGTGTGATTCAGGACTAGGAGGTTCAGATAATTTGTTTTTATCTAAGTGGCCACATGTTTTGGTTTTATAGAGTAATTAAAGGCCACATGTTTATCTGCCGTGACGCTGCGTGTCCTCTCTTTCTTCTGTCGTTGGACGCAACAGAACAGCTAGCGGGCGAGCAGAGCAAAGCATGGAGGCCCAAGCCGCCGGCGAGGTGCGGCATTGGACCGCGGATGTCAACGGCATCTCCCTCCACGTCGCCGAGCGCGGCCCCACCACCGGGCCGGCGGTCCTCCTCATCCACGGCTTCCCGGAGCTCTGGCTCTCCTGGCGCCACCAGATGGCCGCACTCGCCGCCCGCGGCTTCCGCGCGCTCGCCCCTGATCTCCGCGGCTACGGCGACTCCTCCATCCCCGCCGATCCCACCGCTTACTGCATCTTCCACATCGTCGGCGACTTGGTCGCGCTCCTGGATCACCTCCGCCTCCCAAAGGTGCTGCCTTGTTTTTGTCGTCTGTGTTGTTTGTTTCTTTGGCTGCTTCGCCACCGCCACCGTGGGTGAGTAAATCAGTGAATGATTTCTTGGGTGGCGTAGCGTAGGTGTTCGTTGTTGGGCACGACTGGGGCGCACAGGTGGCGTGGCACCTCTGCCTGTTTCGGCCGGACAGGGTGCGCGCCGCCACCATCCTGGGGATTCCCTACTTCCCCCGTGGTCCTCGCCCCATGACTGAGTCATTTGCCAAGCTCGGCGATGGCTTTTACATCAACCAGTTTCAGGTGGGAGATCTCTTCTTCTTCTTAATTGCTGCTTGACTACTTTATTTCGTTCATTTTGCCTAAAAAGCGACAGAGTTATGTGGAATGTGAATTTGGGTGGCACTGTTAGATCATAGTGAAATGCTGGTGCAATTAGCTGTTAATGTAATCTTGTCATCTTACTTTTATCTAAACTCAGGGGGAAAGAACAAATTTTAGGTGATATTTTTAATTGGCACCCCTCTATGTCTTACAGGTACTCATCTTCTCTGCGTATTTTGTACAATAGGTACAAAAATTAGGAGCAAATGCTTTGATCTAAGTTCAAGCTGGTCTGATTTGTTCAAAATTTTGTGATTTTAATTCCGAGGTTCGGCCTTCCATGGAAATGAGTATGCAATAACATTCTAAAGAAGTACAGATTGTACCGGTGGTCTTTCTTTAAGATAAAGGAAACACACTACTATCTTCCTAGGCTCTGCCTCAATCCCTGAACCAAGGGTGCATATCTTATTGCAGAGTACATGCAACCATTGTGTAGCGGACAGTGGTGATCTATTATTTATTGCAGTATCTTATTCCAGAATGCTTGCTTGCAGGATCCTGGACGAGCTGAAAGGGCATTTGGTCGCTATGATGTTGAGACTGTTCTAAAAAAGTTCTACGCCCTTGAAATCGATGAACTCATTGCTCCTCCTGGAGTAGAGATCATAGACTTTCTTCAGGAACCTTCATCGCCACTTCCCTGGATGACGGATGAAGAGCTGGGCCAGTATGCCGAAAAGTTCCAGAAGACTGGGTTCACAGGACCCCTTAACTACTACCGCATGTTGGAAACGTAATTCCAATATCTTGTGTCCTCCTCTTGATGCCCTGTATCATTTTAATTAGTTCAGCTTCAGCAGTGATGTATGGTCTTTGCAGAAACTGGAGGCTTACTGCACCATGGAGTGGAGCCAAAATCTTTGTGCCTGCAAAGTTCATTCTTAGTGAGAATGACGTTGGTCTCAAGTCCTTTGGGACTGAGAAGTACGTCAAAAGCGGGGGTTTGAAGTCCAATGTTCCAAATCTTGAGGTTTCGATAATCGAGGGTCACCATTTCGTGCAGCAAGAGAAGGCTGAGAAAGTGAATTCTGAGATACTTTCCTTCCTAGACAAGTTTGCAAGCGAGGAAGCATCAGCGTGATGTTATTGGTCAGTCCTGAGAAGAAGATGGTCTCCTACCTGTGAGTTACTGGAAGCCTTCCAAACTGAAAATGGTGAAGCTCAGATGTATCTGTTCTATAATAAAAGTGGGTTTGGCTCACATTTAGGAACAAAACGAGCATTTAAAGCTGTTGATTTCAAACTTTGAATGATGCCATATGAGATCCTGCAAATTTTCCAATCCATCTGCACTTGTGAGCAGGTGGAAATTCAGCTGAGCACGAACCTAGTTGCTTACACTTCCCTTTTGATGAGATTTAGATTTATCTTTCCCGAAAAAAGTATTCGTTTAATTGTGCCTATGCAACTGGGCATTTTTTTTCTGTAGCATCTAGATACTGCAGAAAGCTGTCATGTCTTCTTTTTAAATAGAATTTATTTGTTTCGATCAGCAAACTTGCAACTTTGCCGCGTCATAGTTCTCATCTTGGTTTCCAAACAGTTAACAACTGATGAACATGGATTTCCCATGAAGATAGTACAAAGGAATAACAAACATTTTTCAAAAACAAAAAATGCACAAGATGGAGCAATTCGCTTACCCAGTTTCACTGAATTTCTTGGTGACCTCAACAAATGGACGCTGCATTCTTTTCCAGTAGATCATGCTTGGTCTTGATGGACCGGACTCTCACGTAGCGGCGCATCATTCCGATCACCCTCCTTCTCACCACTTGCTCAGGCTTTTCGACACCCACTGCCGCTGCTTCTGCAACGCCATGGACAAGAGCAGGATCCTCTTCGTGGCCTCCTCCGGTGGCGGCGTCCTTCTCGCCGTCGACGGTGGCCTCGTCTTGTATCAGTTCATGCAGCGAGAAACGGCGAGAGTTATCTTGTGTCTCGCTCTCCTCGGTGGCTTCAGACTCTGCTGACGTCTTGAAGCCTTGTGCATTCAGCTCTGCATCTTGAACTTGTTGATGGCAATTGGCTGCCAAGCTTGCCGGTCTCCTTGTCCTCCTTGACATGGTAAGATCAAACCGCCGAGGCCTGGTCGACATTGTCTGAACTGTGGACGACATGGTAAAAAATGGAATTGCTTGATCTCTGGGATCAGGAGGCAAGGATTATATATACACAAAATACAACAGGGCAGCAGCTTGGTCCTGGATCGATGCGCTTGCGTGCACGTTTGACGTCTCAGTTATATCCTGTGGGAGGATCTGGATCGATCGAGGTCAGTGTTAAGTGGGATCGAAGCCATGGTACAGCAAGAGGATCGATCAGGCTTTCTGAATTCACTCTGAACGGCAGGTACTTGTCAGGCTGTATGTACCTGTGGTGACTTTGAGATATCGTTGAAGGGATGATCGAGAGGTCAGTACAATATATACTTGTCGTCCTGCATGTCCATCCGGAGAATCCGATTTACAAATGCAAGAACCAGTACGATGTGAGATCCCTTATTAGATACTAGGTGCAGCCCGGTCTGCAGGAAAACTTCCTGCATTTTCTTGAGTAACAGAGAAGACAAGTTTTCTTCGGCCGGCGTCGGATCACGCACAATGGCTTTCAGCCGGTTCCAGGGGGGGCCAGCCCGCCGGAAGGATCCGCCTCCCTTGTCGAGCAGGCTTGTCGCCGGCGACGGGAAGAGCTACAGCGAGCGGTGGAACGGCTCGTGGTCTCTATGACTGAGACGTCCGATCGCAGTTCTGCGGCTCCGATTGATCAGGGCACGTAGGAGAACGCTGTACCGGAACATTTTCACGAAGGGCCCTAGCACTAGTCGGTATTTCGTTTTCGCGACACAGCCGGAGCGCCGGCGATGGGCGGCGGCGGCGGGCGGGGACGGGGATGGGAGGACTAGAGATCCCCATTCAGGTCCTTCGTCTCGAAGACCGTCCGAGCTGAGGGCGAGAGGCCTCCTTCCCTATCTCTTCCGATCCATTCCCTTTGCTTCGCCGTCAGGTATCTGTCTGCTGCTGCAAATGCAACGCAAATGCTGCTTCTGAATCCAGTTGGAACTACGTGCACGATCGATGATTTCCTTCTATTTATAGTAGATTAGTAGTACATTCAGTGTGTGTTTAATAATCTGCATTCTTTCAGAATTCAGTTGGTGTGGAGAAAATTGTACTGAATTCTGAACAAACGAGTGCAACTGTTGAATCTGTTGGCTCCTGAGATGCTTCTATCACTCGATACGTGAACAACAGGTGCTTGTAATCAATGCGGTGACTTAACAGGAACGTCTCTCGTCTGCAGGTAATTATCTGGCCAGGAACACGGTGACAAACTTGCACAAGGGCGGGCCTAGGTTTTCATGTGGAGCTGCTTACCCGAGGTGTCATTGTTCGTCGATGCAACTTGCAGGCGCAAGTGTGCGCCTCCAGGTCAAGAATTACTGCTCTTGTTCCCTGTCCATGGGCAAGAATGGTTTGGCGGTGACTGCAGATCTCTGCTGCCCAAGGAGAATTTTTATCAGGTTAATGCAGCATTTTTTAGCAACTTGACAATTTTTTTCTGGAACAAAGGGAGCTTTTTAATCAGATGAGGTTGCATGAAAGGTCGCTTCGGTATATTGTCAGAATCAGCGCTCTCCTGAACCTCAGGAGTCATGAAGATGAATAGACACCGCTCATCAATACTTTCTTGTATATGGGCTACCTGAGCAAAGATAGTGACAAGGCTAGATATGGGGCCAGGGCCAGCATCAGTTTTCTGAATACCATGTGTCTAATTCCATTATAACATTATTGGCAATTGAACTTATGAGTTACTGTGCCTACTAGAGCGTGTCATTGCATACTGCTAAGTACTCCTAGACGGTTGAGGGGAGAAGTGAGCATCAAGTGGATTACGCCCGACGTGGATGCTACTTATTGCCATAGGAATTAAAGCAGGATTTCCTGACATGTTTTGTGATGACCCTGAATGCTTTACCCTGGCTTTTGAATCACCCCCACAGATGCTTTACAAGATAAAGTTCAGACTTTGCTGCGAAAGCTATGTGCAATCTACAGACTAGCAACTGCAATCCTAATCCTTTGATCCGCAGACAAAAAAAGAAGGAGAAAGAGCCTGTCCTCATGGATTCCTCTATTCATCCTGCTGATACAATACAACAAGGTACTTGTCACTTCCATCTTGAATGAATCTTCATTACTGCAGCAGGATAGAAATACTTTATGTTCTTGTCTCTGCTAGCTGCAAACAGAACCACACGAATGATTATCTGTCAAATTAATTAAAAAAACAGCAAACGAGAAAAAGAATAAAATGTGGTCATTCTATGGCTAGTGGGCCAGGTGGGCTTAACTGTAAGGTTTTCTCATGATGATCCTAGCTTGACCAGTGCCTCTTCTTTTTTAACTTTTCCTTTTTCTGTTGAGAAAGAAGATGAGATGAGACTTATGTTCTGGTGCAGCTAGATTCTTATCAATAATTGAGACAATCACGGACCACGCAATACAACATTTTCTACGCGCTAGCTAATGTGATCGGTTCCCTCACGCCAAGTTAAGGGGCTGGCCGGTTATGGTCCATGGCTACTAGCTTCAATAATGCTATCATCATAAAACACATTCATAACTATCTCATAGCCGGCCGGCTTAACAGACATCTATCATAAGTCTCTTTAATTTCGTTCTCCCATGCATAGAAGTTACACAATAATAAAATGACAACTGAAAGGCAATCAGGACTGGCTAATCTCCATGATGTCCAGGTAGACCCTAACTGTATCCTGCAGTACTGGTTTTCTAGTTGGTGCGTTCGTTGTGATTGGTCTGCTAATGATATAGTGGTATCCTCACAATTGGTAGACACTAAGACACCGTGCTCTGTCTTAGAAAAAGCACAAGAGTTCATCTTTTTGTGCATTGTGGCCCAAGCATGCATGTATTATGTATTCCTATACTAGATATAATATTGACCTCATAAATGTGCAGTACTTCACTTCAATCCTATAAAACTGTTATCGTGTCAGCCAGAAGCTCACGACATAAAATGAACATATTTTTCACAAGGAGATAATCAATCCTAGGCCTCCTACCTCTAACTACCTACCTGACCAAAGCAGTGATGCCGCTCCCTTTGCATTCGAAACTAATAACAACATGTCAGCAGTACAAGTGAGAGGTCATTATCCTGCAGTCCACGGTGCTACATATGCACTTGTTAATTAGTCACCAAGGCTGACGAGAACACAGTACTACTATAGTACTAGCTGCTGCTTATCTTGAATTAAAAGGATGTTTGATTTAGCTCTGCTTATCCTCAAGTCATACACGCACAGGTTACAAAAGTAGCAGCACACACTTTTAATCCTGAAATCATACACATGTGGCGTGCAGAGCCACAAGACAAACTTCCTTGAGATTATTATCCCAAGTGTTTATGAAATTGATATGATCTGCTTAGGTAATCGCGTATGATATCTTCATAGTCTAGGATCGATGATTTGTCTGTCAACTTTTGATGCGTCCATGGTTTTAAGCATTAAAAGATATAGTTTTTTTTAAAAAAAAAGTCATGGGGCTGTACGTGTTCATCAGACACTGCAGTTGCCCCCCTCGCAAAATTAAGATGACGCAGAGGCTGGCAACTGGTGCTAATAAAATGTATTCTGCAAGCTCATTCGCATACTTTTGGTCAAAACCAAACCCTACGCACTTGATTATACAAGTTCATAGCAAAGTTGCAAAAAGAACATTACACCTATCATCGACAAATGGACAACATAAACTTCAACTCTAGCTGGCTAGTATCCAAACAAATAGAGAAGGGTAGCATGACCAGGGCCTTGCCCAATAGATGCTCCATCCATCTGGTTGTAGCATTGGACAATTTTTAGTACTAGTTACCTAATCATGCAAGAGATAATCACTATGGCCATGTTCAGATTCCCAACTATTCCCTATTCATTCCAACTTTTCACTATTCATTCCAACTTTTCACTATTCCTCCCTCACAAAACACGTTTCCCAACGAATGCTACAGTGTTTTTCTTATGCTACAGTGTTTTTTCCTACAATCTAAACACACCCTATATCTAATTCATGGCCGGCTTTGGTAATTCTTCTCAACTGCCTCCTCATAACCATATATATTTTGAATGTGTGGCTAGGGGAAGACTTTTCTTTTCTTTTCTTTTTTCTTTCTTCCCAGAGAGAGAGAGCGAGAGCGAGAGAGAGAGATTTGATGCTGCCCTGTCCATTTCTCTGCCTATGCATGCATGCAGTGAACCTCTATCTTGCTGGTGCCTCAGTGCCTGGCCTTGCTGAAGGCTGAACCTACACATGGCACGCCTGACCTCTGCGTGCCTATAGCTAGCTAGAATTGTAGCTGGAGTACGTGCTCAGTAATCCGGACGGGCCTGGTCCATTGATTGTGTCAATTGGGACCCCGTGAACCAGTCAGCACCTTTTCTCCCTGAATTGTCTGCCAGTACCAGGTATTGGAGGCACATGCTGCAACGCTAATCAAGATTGCATTGGATCATACTGTAGCTATCTGCTGCAATTCCTTTTCCTCTCCTCATTGCCTTCATAACAGAATGTTGCGATGAACAGAGCAAAGCTGCAATGGTGCATTAGTGCATCTGCATCCTCTTCTCTGATCATCTCAACTGACTTCGTCTGGCAAAAGGTCTGGGAGCGCATAAATATAACACCCAAAGTTTTCTGTTGCCCTGCACTCATTGCAGCACCCCCCAAAGTTTTCTGGTTTCTTGTTTATTTTTCTTTAAGAAGTAGGAGTAGCTGAGAGCCTGAGAACTGAGATAGTACATTGCATATGGTTATGCATTGCTCTTCTGGGAGGTAAGGCCGTAAGGGAAACCTAATTATTGGGTTTCTATTGAAAACAGACCAAACAATGGTTTCACAACAGGTGCTATAATTAATTATAGACCAACTGAAACTGTGGCTTTTAAATGCCCGTTGGACCAACGCACCAATTTCCAAAAGGAAAAGGAACATACATACCCAGTGGATCAGAGCTGTGTTTGGATGCCCTGAGACCCTGATAGGTACTCCTGGATTTATAGGTAAGTTGAACGTATGTCCTTGTCCAGTTGTCCTATATGTCTTGGACAAAGAGTTTTGCTGGTTTTATTCTCAGAGTCTGAAAATGTTTGTGGCGAGCAATTTCAAACATAGAAATGCAAGCGAAAAATGTTTAATGAGCAATTTCACGCATAGAAACGGAGCTTTGGTAGGTGCCAAATGTGTGCAATAACCAAGAGACCAATTATTGTCCCACTCAACCAAAAGGCTATGAAGGTTATTTGTGATAAGCACTAGCCACACAGGAGGCTAGGCATCAGGCTAATAATCTTGGATGAGGCAACTGGCTAGGCAAACTTGTTGAGCAGTAAATGCTGACAGGGCACAACAACAGTGGCACCATATCCTCCTTGGCGTATATGATTGTACTTGCCTAGGTTCCTGCCTTCCTGGCTCTGCACAAAGAGGGAAGCTTTGACCAATGTGAAAGTGCAAAGCTCTTAGGGTTCATCCTCGTCTTTTGCAAGGCAGTGCTAAGTGTACTGTTGCTGTGCAGAGCAGCAGCCTTATGAGTTGAGTGTAATGGCATGCATGATCTACAATCTCATTTAATTAATTAGATAATGTTTCTGTTACAAATAAGTGCAAGGAAATCGATTATGATGCTTGAAGTTATCAAACTACTATAGTGCCATGTAATCATGTGTTTATAGTTAAATAAGGTGATGTGCTTGTTCCAAAAAAGAAAAAAAAACTAGGAGGATAGGGAGCGATCGAGAGGGATGTCTTGGGTCTGAAAACTTCGTCATGGGTCATGGATTGCACTGCGTTCCTTGTCTTATGGCTGACTGATATAGTGTGGTATGAACAAGGATAGCTCTGCCTGCTTCGGTCTGTCGGCTTGATGGTTCAGTCGTTTGCATGCATGCGTTTACATGCATCATATCTATCACCGTCGGTGCAACGAAAAAGCTGGCTGTTTGTCTAATAAGCCTAAGAGTTGCCGGAACTTGTCATCTTAGTCTCTATCCGGAGGCAACTTTTCCACGTATTTTTTGTGCCCGAAATGCATGCATCCGCATCTCAGCTGGCGACCGACAGAGACGCCGAATTGTTAGGTCCATTTCGTTCATGATTATTGACATGTACACGCACAATGATATATACTGCTTTCTAGCAGCTGTTCTAACACCTGAAAACTTGCCAGATTATGGATATATTCAGATGGACGGACTGATGGAATGTAGCTGGCACCAATCATGATTCATCAAAAGGTCCTTCATCTAGCCAGCTTCATGCTTCCATCTCCCTTTCACAAATATTTTTAAGGTGGATAAAGTAGATGGTGACAATGTCTAAGTATAGCAATTCGCTTTTCAAAAAGCAAAAAACTATTCTTATGCTCATTTTTTTTTGCCAAGCATACGTACTTCATTAGGATGCTATATAGTTAATTTATCCCTGTCTTAATATTTTTTTGGGAAATCAAACACGTTAGCTGCAGTATGTCGTATGGATCGTTAATAGGTAAACTTGTATTGAAGATGCCAAGGAGGCCAGGAGGCTCCCGCCCAAGTTTCGAACCCTGGGTGCAGCAACTAAAAACTTCAGGGTCTCCCTCCTTTGGGGTGTTTCTTTCCAAAAAAAACAAACTTGTATAGAAGATAGGATAATGGAGGTATAACAACAAACTTCAAATTGGTGACATGGGGAAGGTTGCAAAAGAAAAAATAAAGGTTGTTTAAAACAATATAGGCTTAGCCTTTTGATGACTCTTCTTTAAATTTAATATACCCCACCATATCGTTTAATCTGTATATCTTATTTCAGTGCTTGACAAGGTCTAAGATCCCTAATTGCTCTCTGCATATTCAAGGATGGATATACCCTCACCTAGAGCTGCCAAGCTGAATTAAACAACACAAATAATTGTTCCATGGGATGAAATTTCCCTTGTAATAAATGGTAAGCAAATAAAGAAGTGGATCTTGCTTGTGTGGCACAAGCACTAAATCATTTGTTTACTCACCATTTGACAAGACTTGTTTGTCCAGGTGTGCCCTAAAATAAGAGCACAATCAGTGCATTCTTTAGAGCCTTCTGATCCTGCGGCCTACAAGCCATTATATTTTAGTGACAATATAGAACTGCTGGTAGTTTGGATGATGACATGGTTAAGGTGGCAAAAAATATTTTATGTCACCATGATGGTGATCCAGTTGGTTGAGTCAATTTAAGTTAATCCTATGTGGACTTTGGATTTTACCGCGAGATTTAAAATGTCAATCTGTCTATACCGTATATTACTCACCACTGCAGCCATTCACAAACTTACACACCATGAACCAATCAAGATATTTGTATGAAGCTTTACATGCACGAATATTTTCTCTCTTCTCTTCACATGCACGCATGTACACAGTACACTAACGAAGAACTTACTTGCACAGTTTAATTAATTTGATTTCCGTTCTAGTCCTTTTAGCACTACACTGAAACTTTACAATAGGTAGATACAAGGTTAAAACATAAGCCACTAACACTGGATAAGAAAAGAAAGCATACCGCAACAATTAAATTATACATGTATAGGGTTTCTGATTCTTGTGCCTGCAGACCTGTCTGAGGAACAGAACAAGATTTGCTTGGCACCAAGGTAATAAATAGCATAGAGCGGGTTGGTAGCGAATTGGTGTCGGGGTAGCGGATAGCAGATAGCGGGCGCTATAGCGGACGCTAAGTTCCAATAGCGGAACGTAAATATCACTCATTATTTTAAAGTATATATGACTTTGTAACTTGTTAAAAACCTATTAAAAATAAAATTATATACCTATATAACTTAAGAGTACAAATATGCATGTATTTGTACTCAAAGAGTAGATATGTAAACATTTATATAGTTGACCATTTATAAATCATCTATAAATATCATCATATAATCATAAACCTACAATAGCGGTCTAAAAGTGCTATTGCGGACCGCTATAGCGGCCGCTAATCCCAAATAGCGGCTAATAGCGTCCGCTAAGTTCCAACCCGCTATTCCAAGGCCGTTACCTCGTAGCGGTAGCGGTAACTGGCCGCTACCGCTATAGCGGGCGCTATAGCGGCCGCTACCACCGTTATTTATTACCTTGCTTGGCACATGAAAACCAAACCTACAAGCAGGTCCAGATCAGCTCATAAGTTTATTGTAATTTAATCATTGATTACGGAGACCAACAATAGTAGTACTAAAAGCTGACAAGGTTGATTTGTCCGGTACGCAGTGGCCACGTGTCATGCCTGGGACACCTAATTCAAAGTGAAGCTTCTGTATTTGAAAGCAATCGAAGAGCAAGATGCAATGCGACAAATACAAATGCGTTAGGAAAAAAGAAATGGACGAGGGAGGAAGGCTGAGTAAGCAAGCAGGAACAAATCAACAAGAGCCCCCACACTAAATTCAAGGACCATGACAGCAACTCCTACTCGCCTACCATTGTCATTGTGTGGTGTGGCTAACAATAATAATTGATCACCACACGTCACCAAGATATCAGCAACAGCTTAGTAGCTAATCAAAAGACAAAGAGTTGTATAATATGTTTGTGTGAATGAGAATTGCAAATTTTGCCTATTTTGCACCTTATTTGTTGATTGATAAATTGATCCAGCTTGTCCGTGAAAGTTCACAACAATTTCTATCGCCTGTCAGCTTTTAGTACTATTGTTAGTCTCCGTATATATAACTCGCCGAGAACTAGATTCTATCGCTTCATCTTGTTATCCAAGGGAAACTCTCCGAGAACTAGATTCTATCGCTGTGTCTTGTTATCCAAGGGAATTTATTTTCCTCTACTGTACAATTTACCATGGTTGGAAATTGGCTGGAAGTTTCATGGACGTTCTTGGCTATATACCATGTAGGAATACCATAATAGGGCATTAATTACCCACTGGTTGCACCAAGCGGAGGAGAGAGCTTACCAAGGTAGCCAAAGAACAAATTACTGATCAAAATAACCATGCCGATAATTTTATTTTAAGCCCACTCATTTGAATAAGATATCAATGGTGGATGGTTGCTGAACTTGGCTTCAACTTGCAAGATGACTGTTGGATTTGCCTCAAAAACAAAACAAACAATGAAAGTGCTTCTCTTGTCTAACAAGGCACCATATAAGATTAGTCATCCAGGTGGATTGTATATTATTTGGTCCCTTGCTTGATTATTGTGTATTTTCTGTTTTTTTATGTGTTCTAGTACTACACATAGCTATATCATCTTATTCATCCTGACAAGTAACAAGACCAAAGAAACACACTTGATATATTTTTTTATGTTGAAGATCTCCGTGTTCTGATTGTTCTTGTGACGGTTGGGCAACTATAAACATTTAGAGTAATTCAAAAATAGTAATTCCAGTAAGACAATTTGGACTGCTGCCCTGTTAACCTGATATTTTGATGGAACTGTCATGTTTAAATATGCTAAATATCCCTGTCACAAAGAAGCAAGCTAAAAGGTGTAAAGAGGTTAATTAGTGGGTGGTTACAGGAAAGTAAAAAAGACGGGGAGTAGATTGTAGAAGTAGCCAGTAGGATAAAAAGAAAGGCATGCACTCACTTCAGGTAGAGGTAGGGGTGGATGGATGGATTTGTAATTTAAAGTCTAAGACAAGGTTGCATGGATTGTTTTTATATTAGGTCCACCCACTGGTTGTTAGGGAGATGAGATGAAGAGCATCCATCCATCCATCCATCTGACGACCATCCCTAACCACAGCACCCACTCCCAACCTCTATGTGTGCACAGCAAGCCCTTCCCAATGCAACCTTTGATTTGAAGAGAGGTTACCAAGTTAACCACCGTTAGCGAGAGTAGTTAAGTATTAGCGTTATCCCTGTCCTAGTTCATCCGATGCCTTGGGATTATGCCCAAGCTACGGCTCAGGTGTACTAAGGTCATTTAATACAGGTATATATCACTGCTAAGATGTGTGGTCACCGGGTGAAAAGTGAAAGGTAGTTTTTTTTTCCCTTTTTGATTTGAAGGCAAAACGTGCTAGTATTTCATAGATTCAGACCTCACCGCATGGTAAATTGGTGAAAATTACCTAACAGTTCGGAGCGGCACTAATGTGCCTCTTTTGAGTACAGGATGTGTACCACTCGTCTATTTTTACATGTTTATTCAAGAATTACGGTATGGTACAATTCCGGAATATGTTGGCTTTCTTGTTGTTGCATTCCTGATGAGGTATGGCTTGTAGAATATTTAAATCTACCCCTTTGCTCATGCAAAATTTACATAACTGTTCATGTGCCCTGTAGCTGCTCTGGTGTTGCCATATGCTAATTACTAGTTGTGCGCAAAAAATATGCTAATTGCTAGTAATCTCCAGTTCAACATTGCATCAATATTGTGCAGCTAATAAGTAATAAGCCAGCTCTGCAATTTGGTGCAGTCCAGCAGGTTTGTTTGGTTGGTGGACCCGTGCCATCGCGTAAGCTCGTGGACCACATGAACCACCCAATGACCCAAGCAAAGGAAAGAAGGAAGAGGAGAGGGATGGGGCCCACCACTAATTGTTTTGGGGTTCTCTCATTGGGGCGTTGATGTCACACGTGACAAATCCCCTTGCCTCCATGCCTTTGTCCTCGAATGGTCTCATGATTCTGCGTATCTCGCCCATCAGCTAGCTGGCATCAAACCCAACTCCGAAAGGCCAGATGCACTAGCAATGCCATCAACAGTGTTTCATCGCCTGATTTTCTTTTTTCTTTTACCGCATAATAACACAGTTCCAAATCCAGTTTTCATCTAGTTGACAGCACAAGAGAGCCACGCCTAGGCTTTGTCGTAAAGAAACATCTCGGCAAGTAGCCGCCGGAGGCTCCTACTCCTGTGGTGGTTACACCAGCAGATAATTCCAAGCTGCAAACAGTAGAAGAGGTTAGTTAAAGCCAGTATAATCCCGCTCAGCCCACCAACAACCAATTAATTGAATGAATAAGAGGAGGAAAACCAATTTCTTTTTGAGGCACACATTATTCCATATTTGGTGCTGTTGTTCGTGGGTGGTGCGAGCTCAGCTTCTTCTTTTTTATATGGGAGAGCCGGAGAGAAGAGAGAGCTCTGCCTGCCTCAGAGGAGAGGAGCTCAGAGCTATCGCTGGCTCGCTGCAGAGGGAGGGAGAGAGATGGGAGCTCCTTTTTCTTTCTGGAATTGTTATTTTAGTCCCGGGATCTGATTTTGTCCCCATATTGGGAGGATTGATTATCTTTCTCATCTCTCCCCTTCTCTTCTCTTCTCTTCTCCACCCCTCTCCCCTCAGCCTCAAGAAGATCAGCTTTCCTGTGGAGGCAATCTCTGCCTGCCTTGTTGCCTGCTCCTGCTCTGCTCCCCACGAGAGGAGCACAACCCGCCCTCAGGTCCTCTTCCCTCCCGTTTTCTTATTGCTTATCGTACCACTTGCACCTCCTCCCTGCTGCGGCAGCATCAAAGAATTGCTTGGTCTCTGCATGTATGAGTAGCTCTTCTTTGCTTTGGTTGGCCGATGGAAATTTCTCTGAATTTTGGTGCTCTTGCTGTTTTCGGTCCCCCGAGCTGCTCTTGTTTTCTTTCTTGAATGAGTAGAGTTGATAGGGTATCTGCTGTTTAGTCTCTCTGAATTTGGAGGTAAAAAATCGAGCTCCTTTCGTCGTTTGCCGGTTATGGTTGGATACTGATGATAAGCCGGGACTAGTTTTTCTTGTAGAAGCGAAAGCTCCCCAAGAGAAAAGATGTTCCTTTTTGACCTTGAGGATTGAGGTGACATGCGCTCACCAAAGTTCTTCCTTTCTTGCTCTACTAACTACCACTGATGCTCCTCTTATATTCGATTCACTCCTTCGAATTCTGTGTTTGTTGCCTCCTCTTTTCGAACTGGCAACCAACTCGTTTTTTCAGTATCTTCATTAATGTTCGTTCAAAAAAAGTATCTTCATTAATAATAAGTTGAGCTTGTTTATCCTTTGTAATTGGATTTCTGACTGGATTCTAGTATTCTTCTCTCGATGCCAAAGCTCTGTTCCTTGTACCCGTTTTGTGCCACTTCTTGTATTCGAATTACTGCACCGCAAGAGTTTTTTCTGTCAAGGAAATTTTACGAATTTTCATCAGAATTAATTGCTTCTTTTATTCTGTACTGCATGCCTGTAACAGCAAAGTTTTTTCCTTGGAGTTTTCTCCTGATTTCACCTCTTTTATGTCGTAAATATTAGTCTCTACAAAGATTTTTCCATTCTGACTGCACTCTAGGAGGCTAAACAGTTTTTATCTCCTTCCAGATTGATCAGTAAGGCTCTGTTCATATTGGTAGTCGCCGGCGAAGCATCTTAGAGGACTCTCAGTTTGGTTCAACAAGGTACTACTGAAAATTGACCAGTACTCTTTCAAGAATCAAGAGTCGGTTGTTCAAACTCTGACAAATTATTTGTGCGATTCTACTTTTCTCGATGGACTGGTTTCCACAGAGACGGGGCTATATCCATGTGTTTTGAAAAGATATTGGTCCAATTATTTGATTTTCGTTTCTTGCGTATGTGCGTGGTTGTTCATCTTGGTATAACAAATGGAATTGACAAGCATATATTCTTGTTTATCATGATAGCTGTGCAAAAGCTGAAAACTTTCTTGATCCAATCTAAACGTGGAAGAGGACCACTTGTTCCTCCAGGCTGCCAATTGGCTTATCACATTTCAGTTCATATTATCTTGCTTCTCGAGCAAAATTTCCATGACCTTCACTTTTCTAGCAATATTCGCTTGAACTTCAGTTTGATATCTCACTTATGACCAGCCTCTAAGTACGTTGTTTGTTAAACCTTTTGCATTCAAAGTTTCTGTTTGGGCTGTTTCCATTTCACAGAACTGCTTTACTAACACTTTGCTGTTATACTTCATGAAATTTGTGTGCCTTTGATACTGCTAGTAAAGAATAGACCTTTATAAATATGTATTGATTCTTCTTATTGATCCACTTCTCCTCACTCAATTGCAGGCAAGCTGTAAGCGAAAGGTTTTGTCTTCTGCTGAAACTTGATTCATCAGTCAATCAAGGTGGTTTTATACAAATATCTCTTGGTGTGATCTTGATCAGTGAGTAGCCAAAACTGTACGATGGCCACTTATTACTCGAGCCCAGGCAGTGAAAGGGACTCACAGAACATGTATTCGAGAGACCCAGGCAATGCATCCTATCCTATGCCAGCAGCACTGGGGAACTTGCTTTATCTGAACAATCCTACTTCTGGACCATACACGGAATTCAGTGGAATTCTTCAGTCTCAGCAGAATTGCATGGAGATGCCTGACCCTGGCCATCCTTCAGTGATGCCCCAAGACTCATCTGCAAGGGAGTCCGACATGCTTGGTTCCCATCAGGGGCAGCGCACTTTTGGTCCAGTCAAAGATATGAAAAACGAGATGCTGATTCATATGATGGACGGATCACAAAGTAGCACAGCTGATCTCATCCATGATGATGCCCACAATGGTGTACAGCTTGATTTTGGTGTTATGAGTAACCACAGCTCATCAAACGTTCCCTCAGTGCAAGGCCAAGGTTTATCTCTCAGCCTCAACACACAAATCCTGGCACCTTCCTTACCATACTGGTCTGTCAAACCAGATATGTTGTCGCCGCACACTTACCATGATAGTCTTCGAGTTGACGACATCCGAATGAAGAGTATGCAGTCTGAGGCCTCGCGTGCAATCCGGAACTCCAGGTACCTGAAAGCGGCACAAGAATTGCTCGATGAGGTTGTGAACGTTTGGAAGAATATTAAGCGGAAAGCTCAGAAAGAACAAGTTGAACCAGGGAAGACAGATGGCAAAGAGACTGAAGGAGAACCGAAAAGTGAGGGTGTATCCTCTAACCCGCAGGAATCTGTTGCCAATGCAGCACCAGAGCTTTCTACTGCAGAGAAGCAAGAGCTTCAGAACAAGATGGCAAAGCTGATGGCTATGCTGGATGAGGTGGGTGTGACCCTGTCTGTCTACTATCATGCGCTTTTCTAGGATATAACATTAAAACTCCAGAAACCAACATCAATTCTTTTTTTTTACAATACAATTTGTTGTACCAGGTTTGTATCTAAACTATTAGGTTGAGTTATAACAAAAGGTAGTATTTCGTAGCTTAGTAAGACTAGAAAGTTGATTCACAGAATCCATTCTTTAAGACTTTGGACACGTTGATTCATAATGTTGAGTAAATAATTTCAGGTGGACCGGAAATACAAGCATTACTACCACCAAATGCAAAGCGTGGTTTCATCTTTTGATGTGGTAGCTGGGCCTGGAGCTGCCAAACCTTACACAGCAGTTGCCCTCCAGACAATCTCACGGCACTTCCGGTGCCTGAAGGATGCTATCAATGATCAGATCAATGTCATTAGGAAGAAGCTTGGTGAGGAGGATAATTCGTCTGGCAAGGAGGGCAAATTAACTCGTCTCCGGTACATTGATCAGCAGCTAAGGCAACAACGAGCTTTCCAACAGTATGGCATGATTCCACAAAATGCTTGGAGGCCGCAGAGAGGGCTTCCTGAAAACTCGGTCACCATTCTTCGTGCTTGGCTCTTTGAGCATTTCCTTCACCCGTAAGATTATTCCCCTGTGGTGCTTTGTCCAATACTGCTTTGTTTCTTTTCCCTTGTTCCTCATCATTTGTCATGGCATTGTTTTGCAGGTATCCTAAAGATTCTGAAAAATTGATGCTAGCAAGGCAAACAGGCTTGACAAGGAGTCAGGTAACGTTCATTATTCATCTATGTCTTACGTTCCAGCATCTGATATAGTTATGGTGATTGCTGCGCCTCAAACCGGTATTCAAATGCCAGGGGCTGTTCAGCATAATTACTATTCTTGCCTCTGACATTCATTCCCATCATAGAACTGTTGCTATTTAAACGAGATTATCGATGCTTGTAATTTGACTATATTAAGTCCCTACATAAGCTATTGGGCCTAATATATTTGTCATTCAAGAGTTCTATCATTTGACTGTACTTTCATGGCTCTCCAGATTTCAAATTGGTTCATCAATGCCCGTGTCCGCCTTTGGAAGCCAATGATTGAGGACATGTACAAGGAAGAGATTGGAGATATCGAGCAAGACTCCAACTCTTCCTCGGACAATGCGTCAAGAAGTAAGGGGAAAATGGCATCTTCTGAAGACAAGGAAGACCTGAAAAGTTCTACACCTCGAGTTTGTGAGAGCAGCCAGCTGAGCGAGTCAAGAGTGAGCATGGGGACTATGAACGGAGCACCTGTTGGATTCCAGAACGAGCCCAACCCTGATGACAGCTTCATGAACCTGATGCTGAAGGACCAACGATCAAACGAAGCAGATGCTAGTCTCCTCCTCCACAACGCTGTCGCACATCATCAAGATGAGAACGCCCGGTTCATGGCCTACCACTTGGCCGAGTTTGGGAGATATGGAAATGGCAATGTATCACTGACACTGGGCTTGCAGCACTCCAGCAGCAGCCTCTCGGTTCCTAATGCCCATCAGAGCTTTCCTGGTGTTGGAGATGATGACATCTACAATGCTGCTGCTCCTCTCGGTATTAGCGTCGCGTCTTCAGACTATGAATCAATGAACCAGATGGATCAACAACAACGATTCGAGCAATCACCTCTTCTGCACGATTTTGTGGCCTGAATGCTCGTACCTCAAAAGATTTGTAACACCTGGATTGGCTGGGTGAATAACATATGCCTAAAGAGAGCATTGGGTTGTAGCCTGTAGTTTCAATTTGATACAGATTGGAGGTATAGCAGGAAATGTAATATAGCGTAGGTGGTGGGGGTGATAGGGTAAAAAAAAGGATCTTGTATGTAAAGATGAAACACACTATACCATACGTATAAAAGTTGTGATTGGGGCAGCATATTGTAAAGTGATGGTTAATTAGGATCCAGGAAAATTGCTATATGATGTGCTGTTGCTGTTATCCTTTGTTTTTTCCCATTATTATCAGGCAATGTGTTCAGACATTCGAATGTGAATCAGCGTCTTAGCTTTAGCCAGAGATTAGTATAAAAAATTCGAAAATATTTCTGTGAATTCACCACTTTAGCTTGTCAATTCGTCATCCACAGCCATACCACTAGCTTGCTTTTCAGTTGCGCATGGGTACCACTCCGTTTGGACAGACCGAGCGTTGTCACTTGTCAGCCTTGGTCGCCGGCCACCTCCAGTGCTGGACGACATGGCCGCCATCTACCCTGCAACTCAAACTCCTCTTCGACTGATCATCACAATCAAGCCCTTGAAAGATTCGAGTGCTCGACTCGTGCTAGGTTCAACAACATATCCAAGCCAAAAAAATTGAAGGACGAACAAGCATTTCCACAGCCAAGGCATTGTTGTGAAATTATCTCCAGTTAACAGCTTTATCAAGCATCACACTGACAATGGCATGCTTCCGTACATAAGCAGGACATAAGCTATGATGGTCCAAGCTCTTGCTACCCTCCCTGAATTACGCATAAAAAAAAAAGGTGTCCGCGGTTTCAAGTCTGGCGACCTAGGTAGAAGATGTAAACAAAAGAGTGAACCATATATGAGTATTTGACTATTTGAGTCCATATCCATGATCCATCTACGGGAGCAACAAAATTGAAGAGCTTCCAGTTTTGCGTCAGCTTCTTGCAGGCAGTAACTACTTCAGCTCCATCGCCTCCCTGCAGCAGCCACCAGGTGATCATAAGAAAATGAAACACAGTGGAGCAACAGCTGCTAGTTACATACTGTCAGACACATTCATATCATTGAAGGAAAGTAAAGAGGAAAACATGGATCAGATCTCCTGCCAAAGCAATTGCTCCATCTCTTCACTTTCAGGGTCCAACTCCAAGCCACGGGAGAGTGTATCATAAGCACTGTCATAATCCTGAGGAAGGCGAGCACAGAGTCAGATCAAACAGCAGATATAAGAAGCAATGGAATTTGTCAGGCTCAACTCATTTGTTGTTGCACCTTCAGAAACATCAGAGCAGCTCCTACTCGATAGTAGGCCTTTGCCCACTTCGGGCTAAGGTCTTTGCATTTCCTTGCATCATACAAAGCCTTCTTTCCATCACCCAGGCGAAGCCAGCAAATACTCCTGTTTGAGAACAATGTAGAGTCGAACTGATCAACCTTCAGTGCCTGCAGTTAACCAAACAGCGTCAAATACCTTTGTTGCCACATACCAGAAATACCACTCAATTTAGACCAACCATTTGTCAGTTGCCCCATACGTAGGATGGCCAAAACTGAAATGCTCGGTAAAAGAGAAATTCAATAGAATTCCTCCCAAAGAAATGGAAGCAAATGTCATGCTCTTGTCTTTTAAAGAGTCATATAGCCACATGGGTAGCATAAAGAGGTAATCGGGGAAACTTCATGCATCGCTTTAGTCAACTAATAATAAAATCATGTAGGGAAAAGGGAATCAGGAGTCAGGACGAAAAGAGTTTCTTCCCCCTTTATCTCAGAGGGTCGAAAGTCGAAATGCACATGGAAACATACATGGAGTCCATTAGATCATGTAGGGACGAAACATACATAGAGACCTATACCATCATTTATGAATGAGCAATATGATCCTTGGTCAATGCACCTCTAAATGAAAATGATGTCTAAGAATATACCTGTGTGTATAACTCTGTTGCCTTTAGATATTCCTCATTCCTAAATGCATCAGCTCCTTTTCGTTTTAGCTCAGACCTTTTCTTTTGGACAAAATCATCATCCTGATCAACTCACAACAAATCAATTCAGACATAGGCCCAAGCATACAATGCAAGAAGAAAAGACAGTGATGTAACATCAGAAACACGTTTTATCAATGCATTGCCTTAAGCCCTTAACAATCATGGTTCTTATTTTATTATTCCAGACAGATAAATACGCAATTTATCTGAACAGTATCTGAATCAAGAAATCACCGCTTGAACTAAACAACCAAGAAAGCATCATTCAGTCAAATAGCTATCCAGGAACGGAGTTTGGGGAGCAATGCAGATGGGCAGATGCATCTCACACACAAACAAAGATTGATAACACATTTGATAGGTCAATGGAAAAGCATTAGTTCTTGATTTCTCAAGTTCTTACACTACATGTTACCACCACCATTGAACAGGGAATATGGGGGTGATTTTGGAGAAGTGCTGAAGATGCATGATGTTTTGTCTTTTTGACTGAAAAGATAAACTATACTGCTAAATAGGCATACCTCGAGTTTCATGACTTCCATGAATACATGACTAATTATTCCATGAACACTCCAATCTGCCACTTCTGGAATTTTGGAAGTGACAGGAAATAGAAGCTCAACGTCCTCCCATGTACCATATTCAGCGGCCAACTCTATTGGCAGTCTACCAAACTGTTGAGCAAACAAATAAATTGAGGAGATGCAAAAAATTATATATAAAAAAAAGTGATGCTTCCCTATTAAATGATCCCTGTACAAATGATACCAAACCATGAACAACATTTTTTTTCTTTCTTTTTTTTCTTTTCAACCATGAACAACATCAAATTAATTACCTGATGAAGTACCTGCTAGTCAAGAATACAAACACTTCTAAATTCATCCCATACACAAATCAATGCAATAATTTATTATTTCACTACCATCAGAACCGGCTAAGTGAACCTAGTGTGTCACAACTATCTATATATTCCTAGCATACCATAACAGATGACATGCCAAAACAGTAATGAAATTATGCAGAAAAATTGAAGTGAGCAGTCAAGCCACAGTATAAGATCCAAAACTATTCATATCAACTTTTTTAAGAACATTTCAAGATTCTGCATGGCATCATATTTTTGTATTACATTATACAAGCACTGTGTATGTGTATCAGACAATGCTATGGGAGATGTAAACTCAAGCGGATCACTAGAATGATGCACAAAAGCAAATTCTCACTGTGTCAGGAACATTTGGATCTGCGCCAGCTTCCAACAAGCACTTGATAGCTTCAGTCAAACCTTTCTCTGCAGCTTTTGCCAAAGGATTATAACATCCAAAACCATTCACATCAGCTCCAGCCTGCCGAATGTAATTAAAGAAGACAAAGCAATCATACCTTTTTCCACAAAATGAGGACAAAGAATCATATGCTCTCCACAAAATGATGACTAGTGAAGACAGAACAATCCTGTTGCAATCAAAATACAGATAACAACGTACCTGAACCAATAGCTTCAAACAAGCCACAGAAGAGTGTATTATTGCCATGTTTAAAGGTGCAACTTCATCACTCATTCGCACGTTGGGCTGAAAGAACCAAAAGAAAAATGATATTAATGCCAAAATACTGACTGGGAAGCAAAAGAAAGATAGTAGTCCTGGTGTCCAGATACCCATGCCTGAGCTGGCTCACATAAAAGGCTCAGAGAAACAGAGAATACAGACAGTGGGAGAGAGTAGCTGAACCATGCAGCTTTTAGGGCAAAATAGAAGTATAGAACAGAACTGAATTTGAGATATGTCGGATATAGTTAGAACATTACATCTTCATTTTGCTCCAATAAAATCTTCAGAATACTAGCATAACCTCTATAAGTAGCAATGAACAGTGGGGTGAAGGCTAGTGGGGTCAAGGAATCTGGTTCCATATCAGCACGAGCTCCTCTAGAAAGAAGAAATTTAACTATTTCAGGCCGCCCTGGCGAAACATATGAAAACAAATGGTCATAAAAGGTTTATGGAAGTTAGATAAAAGATCTTTTAGTTCACATTTGCTGAAGGAAATACGAGGAATATATGGTTATCCTAGCACTTTAACAGATCATCTACAGAACCTATTTTTTGAAGCAACGAGGAAACTAGCTCCAGTGACTAGAGCAAAGAGCACAAAAAAATTTATCTTGATGGAAGATACATATATTGGTTGGATAAATACAATGCCTACGAAAAACAATAGATGACAAAAGCGAATTTCACATAATCGGCTGTAACAAACATGAACAATAGTTTATGAAGAAAAATTAACATGCACATTTGTTTGACATAAACAGCTCATAAAGTGGGGCTTGTTTTAACTTATGGCAGGAAAAGTATTGGACTAAGACCAGCGGTGGAGCTAGGAATAGGCTAGGCCCTAGGCTGATCGAATATTAATACAAGCTCATGTATTTTACAACTTTGATATTAGAGTAATTTTTCATGGATCTCCATTGCTTTTCTGGCCTTGGACCAGGCTGCAGCCATTGCCCTGGATCTGCCACTGACCAAGACTATAAAGTAGAAGTATTTTCGCATAGGCACGCATAGTCCTTGAATAAATAATTAACCATTTTAGCAGCATTTCCATCTAAGTAAAGTGGCTCCATTGTATATCAATTCTGATGCTGGAAGGTATTTACAGCACAGAAGGAAAAAGATAATGGTAACAATGGCAAGCATGAAATGGCTGCAGAATTTCCATCTAAAGCAAACCACAGCACTTAAGAAAGCCCAAATGTCACTCACGGTTAAGGATTAAAGGTCGAGCAGGAGGAATCAGGTGGCGGATAAACAATAATCATGGCAAAATACTACAAACACATCAGTGGTAAAGTATTGTTTTTGTCATACCTCCCTCTGCAGCTGAATGTACAAGACTAATTCTGTTAGACAGTTGCTGCAGATTAGCACCATGATCAACGAGAAATCTCAAGGTAGGAAGGTTCCCATATAACACAGCATGCGCCGCAGGCGTGAAACCTAGGAAAAGAGCATGCAGCCCATGCAATTTAAGTTGAATGAAATCAAAGCGAGCATTGTGACTGTGGTCACTCAAAGAGGAAAATTTGCAGTGAGTGGAAAGAAACATCGGAATTGTATGATGTATCACCTCGCAGAATGTCAGGCTTGTTGACGTCCATGTTGAGGTCCTCGACCAGATACTGGAGTGCAGGCATGTTACCACTTTCACAAACAGTGTGGATGCAGTACACGCCAAGGAAGTTGGCATGGGCAAGGGTCTCCTGAAGCCCTTTCCCCTCAACGTCCATGCGCTTTGCGATCTCTTCAATTGTCAAAAGAATGTAGGGATGGGTCATGAATCATGATATGAGCATATGAAGCAGGAAAAACTGATATTTCATTTGCAAAACCCCCTTTTTATTCAAATGGTGAGATGAGCGAAACGGAATTCAGCATTCACAGCTTTAGGTGACAAAATCAAGCGCCTTTTGTAGCAGGACAAGTCAATTTGTAAGCATATAAACAAGCAAAAGAAAGCACCTGTATACAATTAATTAACAAACTTTTCATTTCGTTTTCTTCATTGATATGTAACAGTAGGTGGAGATCTACCGAGCCAGGTGCTTCAAACCAAGTCCCAGTACATGATGTATCGATCGATGTAAGGATCAAACCAACAAAAAGACGGAATCCAAACACTTTTCCCTACTAGTAGATAGTAGACACACCGAGAAAAAGATAATTCCCGTGCTAGCAAAAGGCAAATCTTGGGCCGTGGTGGAGGGAGGAATTGAACACGACACAGAAGGGAGAGGCTTATGAGGGTTTTACGCACGTACCTTTGAGACGGCGGATGTCGCCGTAGTAGGCGGCGACGAGGAGGTTCGCCTCCCGAGGCCACAGGTCCTGGTCTGCTCGCAACCAGAACCGCAAACGCAGCATCAGTGAGATAGTGTATTCAGGGATTACCGGACGAAAAATGCAAACAAAACCAACCTTTGCCGAGGACGAGGTTGAGGGCGTCCGGCAGCGATACTTCCTTGCGCGGCATGCTTGATGCTCCGACTCTCCTCTCCTCTCCTCTCCGGTAGGGTCGGATAGGGTTTCTTGCGCTTGCTGCGGCGGCCTCGAATCGATCGGAGAAGGGGGAGGTGTGGCTGAGGTGGGATGGGGGATGGTAAAGAGGAGGGAGAGGCGGGAGGGGAAGCGCAGGCACGCAATGCCCAGTCGACACGTGCTCCCTCCCTCCCTCCCTCCCTCCAGTAGTACACTGACACCAGCTTGCTTTTCAGTTCCTAGCACGGCTGCTTTGCGCCTCCTTCATTGCCGTTGCCGGCCGTTTGAATACCCCCCATCCCCCGTTCCGTTGCGTTCCGTTCCGTTCCATTTGTCGGCCTCAAGCCCATCCCAATCCCGTGCAGTGGGGGCCCATGAACTAGGCTTCGAATTCCTCAAATTTACTCAAACTCTCTCTCAAAAAAAAAAAACTAAAGCTTTTGGCCACACAATACAGAATCCAACACCTGAACCCATGGTAGGGAACAGAAATATACTGACATCACCATTCCGAAATCCAAATCTAGTGCCACCATAAACTTCAGTCAGATAAATTACCAGAGGTTCAATCCATCCCCTCTCAACAATTGCATAGCTCTCGTTCGTTATAGATACCATACGGTACAATATACATGTAGGGGTAAAATGTCCTTGTAACATTCATTCAAACAAGCAGAGGTTCCAAATTATTCATTGTATGATCATCAAAACCGCAGTATACATGTAGGTGCTCCACTGGACCGCATCCAAACAGTATGTACACGAAATTTGTCTATCAACATTGCATCCAAACAGATTTGATCGTCTATGGAGGCAAAGCTAGGTAAAAATGAACACAGCAGCATCAGAATTGTATCACCACGGCAATCGTCCGGTCTCTCTCACTTATTACCAGCAAGGCTTGCCAACAATGTGACACCAACAGGCAAGCCTAGAACGTGATGAGGCTCGCTATCACCAGGAATCCTACCAGGATGAGCAACGCCTTCAGATACACATCCGCCTGCTGCTGCTGCTGTCCATGCGGTCCGTGCTGAGGAGCTGCAGCGTGAGCATGTCCAGCGTGCCCGCCATGAAACGCATGCCCATGGCCGTGGCCGTAACCATAAGGGAACCCAGCTGGCTGCCCATAGGCCGTCGCGTCAGGGAACCCATGCACTTGGAAGCTGAGCAGCGGGAACAGACCCCCGAATGCGGCCGAGAACGTGTAGTTCCCCCACCGTGCATTGGCCAGCGGAATGCCTCCACCCATGAACCACGGGTTTGGGTTGGCGTTGGGGAAGTGGTTGTTAGGATCGGCCTGTGGAGCAGTTGCAGGCCTCTGCCCAGCTGGTCGGCTAGGAATGTCAGCCCCTGGGACATTCTTTGACCTTGGGTCGACACGGTCCTTGCCACGGCCATACAGGGGAACAAGCTTATCCTCCTCGACAACAGCCTTGCACACTGGGCACTCTGGTGAGTGCGAGTGGATGCGCAGCCATTTGTAAAGGCATGGCCAGCAGAAGAGGTGGCCACAGAGCGTTACAATCGGCTCCTGTGGCAGCTCAAAGCATATGTTGCACTCAAAGCTACCCCCAGCATCAGCACCACTGCTGCTACCACTTGTCGATTCCCCAACATTTGCTGCCATATTGGGTGCTCACAGAACTGATTAGCTGCAATGGATGAAAATTGCAGAATTGTCAGCGAAACAAATATATGGATTGAAACAAGGATCTTACTGTAATTTTTAATAAATACTACCAGGTTGATGTATGCTATCCGCAGTTACAGCAAATTTTCTACATATTTGTTCTCTGTATATATCATCCTACATATCTATTATACTGCTATGAAATTTGTTAGTTCAGAATTGGAATTTAATATCTACACTGCTGTGTTTCTCAGAAAGGTCATGTGGAAGCAGTTCCCACCGTTGGCTAGGCGCATTGAAGATATATATAACCATGATTAGTCTCCCACCTAAACAGAATAGGACAGGCATAGCATAATTCGTTGGATCCCACACGTGTATTCCTTCTACTAAGATAACACCACACCGAACAAATGACACAGCCAATCTGCTCCACGGCAGCACCATCAACGTCTAGATATTTTGAGAAATCAGGCACTCAGACAACCAATCAGGCTATCTATTGCCAAAGCAGTATTTTTGGCATCCGTCAGTCCGTGCTCTTACTTAACATATTACTAATCGACTAAAAACATACCCGGCAGTGAAGTACGGTAAAAAGGAAGAGCTAGTTTCCATGCCAGTTTTTGGTCATATAAGAAAGTTTGAGGCCCTTTCGTTTTCAGATCCTTGTCATTACAGCACTGCTAACTGCATTACAATACAGGTGGAAACTAGGGTGTGGCTCAATGTCTAGAAGGAGTAAAAAAAGGCTAACAGGGGCAGCATGGTAATCCACCATTGCTTAACAGGGAATTACTAGGTCACTAGTTTGTGGCCTGAAATGGGGTGAGAGGTTTCGCTTTCAGTCACCCAGCAAAGGCTGCAATCAGTTGCAATTAGCTAATAATAACTACTACATCATTCCTATCTACAGGGAGCGCACTGAAGTGAACCTCCAAAGAAGGTTCCGCGCTTAAGGAAGCAAGAAATTACTAGGCGGTGGTACACTGGAAGCCGGGAAAGAAATCCCCAGCTGAATGCTCCGCTGCAGCCAGAAATGAAACGGCCCCTGATAGTAGAGATCTGAAGCTGACACCGTGCCTAGGAGAGCAGTAAAAGGACAGATTCGGAGCAACCAAGAAGCTAAGTGAAAAATGCGGGCAGGCAGGCGGGCAAGCCTACACGAGCGATGATAGAAAAACATGGCAATCTGACATGCGGAAGCAGAAGCCGGGCTCTCTCGCGTACACATGAACAGAACAAAGTCAATCACGGAGGGAGCGAACAGCTCGAATCCCCTATTCCCCTCTCCCCGGCCGGGTATGGCAGATCAGATCAGATCAGATGAGTGGGGCAGTAGGGGAAGGGAACGAAGAGTCACCTCGTCGTCGTCGATGGTGGAATCGAATCGACCACGGCCGGAGAAGAAAGAGGCCCAACGCAGCGCAGCCGTGGAGTCGCAGCGAGCGATCTTAGATCCCAAACGTCGCTAGGGCGAGCCGCAAATCAGAGGGGAAAAAAAAAGGGAGGGAGCGAGAGCAGAAGCAGTGGAAGTTACCGGCGGCGTGGAAGTGGAAGACGAGGGGAGGCGAGAAGCTTCGAGGCAGAAGCAGCTGCTGCAGAGCTGGGCCGCGGCCGACGGGGACGGGAGAGGATGACGTCATTTTTATTACTAAGGTGTTTAGATCCCAGGAAAAAACACTGTAGCATAAGAAAAACACTGTAGCATTCGTTGGGAAATGTGTTTTGTGAGGGAGGAATAGTGAAAAGTTGAAATGAATAGTGAATAGTTGGAAATCTGAACATGGCCTAACTACTACTAGTATAATCATCTGTCATGGTGTCAGTGTGTACTAATAATATACCGGTACAAGTACGTAATACATCCGATCGTGTACTGCGTACTCCGTGTTGTTGAACGAAATGGGCTTATGGGCTTGTTCAAATGGGCCTAAAATGAAGGCCTGAGATGAACGTGCGCTTTTAAATTGGGCCTAAGATGAATGGGCCGAACGGCAAAGCAATTTCCTTTCCCATTTTTGTCGTCTTTCTTCTTCTTTTTTTTTCCCTTGTTGAGGTGAAAATGAGGTCCCAGAGAGAGATAGTTTCCTTGTGTTCTACTAGCTGATGATTGGTACTAGTAGCTACTAATACTTGTAGGGCAAGGAAACTGAGTATCGATTGTTCTCATGCCATGACTTTGAGCAGTGAATGGTTCTAGAAGACCAAGCAAGCAAGAGTCTATCTACTAGAACGAAACGAAGAAGACCAACAGCGAACGAATCATTCAATCATTTCTCTTGCAGAGAGAAAGTCAAGTCTTCGCCGAACGCATTAGTTTGTCAGTAGTATATAAACATACATATTCACATGTGATTGAGTAGCAGCAGTGACACGGAACGGATTTCATCATTCAGTTGAAGTCGTCTGTCCTGAAAACGCGCGCGCGCGCCATTCTTGAACCTGAACGACGGACGACGCTCTGACCAGACCAGAGTATCTTGTTGACGACCTCCTCTTCCTCGGCCCATTAATTCTTGCTACATACGGGCTATATATACAGCAACTAACAAATGCCATGCATATATGCAGAGGTTTCACTAACTATGCTTGTGCCTTGCAGACGAACCAAATGTATATGGAACTACACGATCATTAACGAGCGAGATCACTTGCATCATTGTTCACTAGGGGCCACATCCATGCTTAGCATTGCTTGATACACTACATATCGATTTCATCGAAGCCACGACCGTCACGAACTGCAACGTACGTAACTCACGCAGCAGCCGCAACTCACTTACTCCGAAAGAAAAATCCTCAAGTAAGAATCTCCCTGCTCATAGTCATAGTCCGCTCCGGTCCGTCGGCGTCTCGTCCACGCAGCTGCCTTGTGCTTTTCGTGTCCGCTAGCTGTAAATTCAACGATGTCCATCTCTTTCCAAAGGAACCTATCATCATAAGTAGACTGCTACTAGTGGTGGTGGTGGAGTGTACTGTTTGGACACCAGCAATTTCCTGTTATATTTCTGCTACTAATCCAATTGGATGGGACGAGGTATGCTGGGCGTGTGCCTTCATCAGTCGACGCCCAGCAGCACATGGATGGGAATTATCATCATATCATAGGTGAAAGTTTGTTTAATTTATTATCTGTCATTGAAGTTGTTGTTGTTTTTTCACCTTGGATTCAGCATATATATCAGTCCCTACTACTACGAGACAAAGGCATCTCCTGAGTGATTTGAAGAATTACCATGCGTCGCCAAATGCCGGGGGCATACAGCAGCTTCCAGGCAATTTTACTTCCTAGCTTTGGCTGCTGCCTGTAACATCTCGAGATAGTTTCTGAAGATGCTGTGCCACTGTGACGTGAACGAGCTGCTCTCGGACACTCCACAGACATCATATCATGCTCAGGTGTCCATGCATGTGTAAAGATAAATTCCATTCCATGCTTGCTTTGTTCTGATTAATCTAGCAACACTTTATTTGCATCGTCAATCATATACCAATAACCTCCTTGGCCACCAGACCGACCTGAACAATATTCCAATGTGCTTCTCACTCGATTCCTAGTGTCTTTTCAGGTGCTGTTCAGATCCTCTTTGCTCATCAAAAGCGAAAGGTTGGTAGAGCAGCACCATCGTCCGATGCTCTTTTTATGCAGTATGCACCCGATGTGGGTCTCATGCAGAAAACTGAAACCCAGATGCTAGATGGGGCATCAGAATCCGTCAGAACCTGCCTTGCAATTTGCAAAGTTGCCAATCTATCTAGATTCTAGAAGTACAAATATCGCTACCAATATACAGACTGTTGTTAGCAACCTAGAGTTGCAAAACATGAAGCAACCAATTAACCTGGATTCTAGAAAGGGAGTGAAAGCCCCCTTTGGTGTCGTCGTGGTTTCAGACTTTTCAGCAGAGAACTGAAGCTGCACGCAGCAACCTGCTTTATTATCCAAAGAATTTCTAGAACGTAACGGCAAAGTTGGTTGGTTGGAAGTGCCGGTCGACCGACCAGGCGACCACAGCCTCGTGCATCCACAGCTACATGATCATACCATTGCTCCTCTTTTTCTTCATGCAAATCCAACCCTGCAGAAAAAAAGGGGAGAAAACAACAGGCAGATGGCCAGAGGAACAAAGTGATAATGAGCACTTGTTGGTACTTGAGAGAGAACCAACACCAAACAGATGCTTTGCCTCCTTCATTTCTGTCATTTTCTCCTTCATTTTCTGTCATTGTATTAAGAAGAGAGTATTAGAAAGTTTTTTCAATGCGTGCAAAATATGTCGAATCAATGAAACTGTAACACCCTAATTTCATCACACTAAAAATTAATATAGGCAACCCAATTTTCCTAGTTTTTGTTTTTTTAGGAAATATTAAATTGCAAATTAAATCATGGCTCTTAAAATATTTAAATATCATTTAAATTAGAGTCAATAAATTCTTTGTTGCATTCATGCTGTTGCATATGTTTTTGAATGTTTGTTTGAATTTGAAAAGAGTTTGCAAAAGTTTAAATCTTTTCAAAAACCTTTCTTTTCCCTCTCTCTCTCTCTAGCCGGCCCAGTCTTCTTTCTTCTTTCTTCCGGCCCAGTTCGGCCCAGCTCGCGCGCGCCAGCAGCCCAGCCGAGCTATCCCTTTTCTTTTCTTGTTGTCTCGCTGACAGGTGGGCCCCACTTGTCGGTCGTCGTCTTCTTCCCCGAGCCGAGTTCGAGCAGGACTCGCCGCTGAGTCCGACCTCGCCCCGTCTCCGCGTCGCTTCTTGGCGCGCAAGCCTTGGTCTCTCCGGCCCTTATAAGCCGCCGCCTCGACTCCTTTGAACCCCAACCCAAAGGCCGCAGCCCCGAGTCGCCACAGTCGCCATAGCCGCCGTAACCCTAGGGTTAGAGCCGCCGCCGCGTTTCGTGCCCTCAAGGCCGCCTTCGCCGCTTCCAACTCGTCGTCGAGGTCGGTGTAGAGGTAAGGAGCGTGCAGAGCCTCTTTCTCCTCTCTCTCGCGCTCTCCCGTGCTCGTGCGACCTCGCCGCCATGGCCGTGCCGCCTTAGGCCGTCGCGAGCTCTCTTTCTCGCCCAATCCTTCTTTAGATCCCTTAAAATAGAATCCCCGCGTTCCCAGCTCTCTCCCAAGCCAATCACGGCGAGAAACCGAGCTCTCTAGTATCGGTTTCGAGCAAGTCCGGCGAAGTTCCGGCTGTGCGCCGCCGCGCGCCGCCGCGGAAGTTGCCCCTTTGATCTCAGCCGTTAGATCTTGATCCAACGGTCCAGATCCGAGCCGACTCGAGTCAAACCGTTCAGCGCTGAGTCAGCCGCGCAGTTTTGCAAAAGAGCCCCTCAGTTTTCTTGGAATCAACCCGCGGTCCAAGCCAGTTCAAAAATAATTAGATCTAGGTCCTTTTCTTTTTGTTTTAGCCCCTGATCTTTCTAAAAATAGAACCCGCCGTCCGGTTTGGTCGTTTTTCACAAAAGTCCTTCTGTTTTTATATAAAATTACGTTTTAGGTCCCTGGTTTCTTCTGTTTAAGCCCCTGGAGAGTTAGTTTTAACTCAAAGAAGCCCCTAAACCTTGTTTTAGCCATATCTTAACCGTTTTAAATCCGTTTTGAGTGATCTTTGCGCTCACGCGATCGTCTCTTCATCAAGAATAGTTCTAGATACGTCCTTGCGTCTTTAAAAGTTGTTTGGTGTATTGTTTTGCTTTTATTGATTGAATGCTTGTGTGAATCGTATAGAGAACGATCCGTTCGAGGGAGATCAAGATCAAGTCTTTGAGGAGGAGCCACCGCAGTACTTTGAGCAAGGCAAGTGGATTTCCCCCTCTGCATACTCTTTTGAACCCATACACATTGCATAACATTAAAGTTTATATTCATGTTCGCGATGCATTAATTTGATGGGTCCTATTTAAGGATGACTAGTCTTTTACACCTAAGCCTTGATACACCGGGTTTACTTTTATGTTGGGTAGCTATGCTAGATGCTTAACCTTGGTTTATGATGGGTTCTATCCAACATTGATGAATATCTTCATTATTTATATCTTGTTATGTTAATACAAGATCACCATGTTAATCGGAACATGGAGAACCACTCAGGATTAACCGTACAACCACAATACTATATGGCTCTGGTCTTGGCTAATTAATTAGAAACCTTGGTTAGGAATGATCTTACCGAAAGGGCATGGGGGGTGGCGGTTGACGGTGTATAGCCCGGTTCTCTCGGGAAGTGGGCTTGGCTAAGACACTATACCCGTTAGGGAGGGTTATGCTTGCTTCCGATCCGGAAACCTTAGCGGATTGTTTCTAACTAGGGAATCTTTGTAAAGGCCTCGTAGCGTCCCTATGCAGTCACACCTTGGAAGTGTGGTACGTGCCTGATCAGCACAGCATGGTTGGGTTTAAAGTTCTTCGGAGCTTTTACGCGAATTGTGGTGAAAGTGTACAACCTCTGCAGAGTGTAAAACTGTTATAACAGCCGTGTTCGCGGTCATGAACGGCCTGGACCCTCACGTGATTAATCTATCGAAACATGAAATCAAATCATCTCATGCATATGTTATTGGTTATGTTCATTATCTATGTTTATGAGTTACTTTATGCTTATTTATTGCTAATAAGTGGGTTGGGATATACTTATATCTTAGTAAATAGTTGCTTGTTAATAAAACTTGACCAACTAAAATGCTAACCGCTGCAAACCCAGCCTATCCTTGATAGCTTGCATATTTCCCCCACTTGTTGAGTACCAACCATAAGTGTACTCACCCTTGCTTAAATTGGATCAGAAGGTAATCATGGAGCAGAGTACCTCAGCGATCTTGATGAGTTCTAGGCATGTGTTCCACCAGTCAGTTGCCTGTGGAGTGCTTTTGGAGATATCGTCTTAGTATCGTGTGAACCAGTTTATTTTGGCCTTTGTGCCTTATTCGTGAGTGTAATAAATACTTTGTTTATTAAATATTCGTTTGAGTACTGTTTCTGCTGTTCACTCACGGTCTATCATATGTGTGAAATTTGATCCTGGCACACATATGAGATGTACTCGGTTTTCTCAGTAAAACCGGGTACGACAGAAACGCTCGGGATCGGAAAAATGACAAGAATGACAGAGAGGAGAAATGAAGGAGAGAGAGAGTATTAGAAAGTCTTTTGCACGAATGCTTTGACAATTCCATGCAGATCGACTAGTGTCCGGTGTGGCGTCAAGCGTCTAGAACAGATGAAAACGTTGTTTTTCCATGGCTGCTAAAAGTTGCTTGGGCAGAAAGGACAGGGCAGCGGATGGATGCGCGGTGTGGAGATAAACTAGATCGCCCGGATTAATTAGTCGGAAGACACACGTATCGGCATCGCTACTGCAGCCGAATAGATTAATCGGCAACGGCTGGCAGTTTGCTAAGCCGATGCAGGAGATTAGGTAAGAAAATGGTGGTATGATGTGCAGGCAACGGTGCCGACCGCCGACCACATCCTCACTCTCAGCTCACCTGCTACTGCTATGCATCGGATGGATTCCTTAAACAATAATACTAGTGCTAGCAGCAGCATTTGGTGTTGTTATCCTTTTCTGTCTCTCAAGATTGGAGATTCAGTTGGATGATGATGGTCTCTTTGACGGCACCTGAAACTCCGGTGGCATTCTTTGTTTGTCATTTAAATTCAGATCTTCTCTATAGTAGTGGACGACAAAACTCATTGCATCGATAAAAAAATAATGGCATTTCTATTGCTTTAGTTTTTTATTTTATTTTACTCCTTCTATATCTTTAAGGATGGCAGAGGGCACTCGGATGCCATTGTTTTTTTTTCTAAAAAAAGGAACTTGAATAGTCATCTGTTGCTTTCTTAACTTTCAAACTGATGACAACGGCTGCAACTTTTCTACTATGTTGTATGTTCTATAGAAAATTTCCATTCAACGATAAAAGAAGCCCTGTTTCTTGCTCGGCTACAGTTACAGGGAGCCTCCCAAAGGTACTCGATTATTGGCAATCCTTTCTTGCTCTCGAGATTCAAGAAACAAGATTGAGTGTCCCATTTCGACAGACAAGTTGGGATGGCGAAACACAAACTTCTCATGACCCCGAAACGCAAAAATGTATGAAGGGTGCTCCAACCGAGGGCACAGCATGCAAACCGTCTTCTCTTGTATTGTGTGGCCTCAAAACGATCCTAATTATAGATGACATTTCATAATTGGCATCCTCTAGAAATTTAATTCCTTTCTCTGGTTCTGGTCTGAAAAGGCGACAAGAAGAAGAAGCAGCTCTAATCTAGATGTTCATATACCAAAAATAAAGATAAGTACACATCAAAAAAAGATAATCAAGAGAAGTAATAAAAGTCAGAAACTGAAGATAGGAACAGAATAAAAATACCAGCTTTTCTAAATTGAAAATGAGGCTTGACCGACAAACGGCTGAAGCTCAACAAGGAAGGAAGGAAACAACCAACCTCCTTCAATGGCGGCCGTCTATATATATCCATCCTTCTCCTCCCCAAATCCCTTTCCATCCTCCACGCCGTACACGCACAACTACCTCCACCATCTGTTCGGCCGGGGGTGCGATCCACCACCGCCCGCCCCATGGCCGCCGCCTCCGCCGCCTACTGGCTCGCCGAGCACCCGGCCATCGTCGGGTTCCGGTGGAGCCCCACCCACCTGTGGTGCTCCACCTGGGCCTTCCTCCTCGGCTTCCTCGCCTCCTACGTGGCGCTCTGCCTCGCCCTCGACGCCTTCCTCGGCGCCGCCCTGCGCCGCCGGAAGCCACTCCCGCTCGGCCCGTTCCCCGCCGCGCACGCGCTCCTCATGGCGGCCGTGTCGGCGGCCATCTTCGCCGGCACCCTTCTCTCCGCCGTCGCGGAGATACGGGACACGCGGTGGTCGTGGCGTGGCCGGAGCCGCACCACGCCGTTCCGGTGGCTCCTCTGCTTCCCGCCGGGGACCCGCTCCTCGGGCCGCGTCTTCTTCTGGTCCTACGCCTACTACCTCTCCCGTTACCTCCACGCGGCGCGGGGCGTGTTCGCCGTGCTGCGCCGCCGGCGGGGCGCGTCGGCGAGGGTGTTCGCGCACGCCGCCTCCGTGGCCATGGCGTTCCTGTGGCTGGAGTTCTCGCAGTCGTTCCAGGTGCTTGCCATCCTGGCGTCGACGCTGACGCACACCGTCGCGTTCGTGTTCAGGTTCTGGGTCGGCGCGGGGCTCCCGGCGGCGCGCGCCGCCCGGGGCGCCCCCGTCGCGCTCGCCTGCCAGCTCGCGCTGCTCGGCTGCAACCTGGCATGCCACGTGGGGGTGGTGTGGATGCACTTCGGCGCCGTCGGCGGCGGGTGCAGCGGCATCGGCGCATGGGTCTTCAACACGCTGCTCAACGCGGCGCTGCTATGGGTCTTCCTGCATTGCTACGGCAAGCGCGGCGTCTGCGACGACGACGGCGGCGCCACCGTCAAGAAGGAGCTCTAATCTCAATCTGAGGTGATGCGAACAAACCCTGTAATATTTTTGTAAATAGGCCGGGCGAGGGGCGGCGACGGAACGGAAGGGCGATCGGAGGCGATAAACACCAACAACAAACATAACAAGGGATGGATGAACAATCGATCGATCGATTCGATCCCCCTTTGCTTGCAACTTTCTGCAAACCAAAGACAAGGGATGAGCAATCGTCCAATTGAATCTAAATCCCTGCTTAGTTTTCTCTTTTTTGTTTTTATTTTTTGCTCTGTCCTCCGTTCTCATGATCATGAGATTCGTAACTCGAGAAGGGAATGGAAGAGAAGGGGGAAAAAACCCAATTTTTTGCTAACAAAATCGTTCCTGTGTCATTCATTCATAATCTAGTTGTAAGTTTGTGCAGTCTGATGATGATTGATAAAAATGTGAGCTTTAGGGATGGGTAGGTTGCGTCGTGTACCATCTGCAGCGATCGCTCTGTTACTATCAGTACAGAATGGATTGAACTGGGTGCCTACTCTGAAATTGCTGATGATGAGCCATGATTCTGCAATTAAAAACCTGCTGTGCGTCTTGCGGCAATAAAGCTATTTTGGCTGGTTGCTAATGTGTAGTACTCTACTTGATGCTCATGGTACCTGCGTAGGACCTACCTACTAGTATCTTGCTTGCTCAATGTCATGGCATTGCAATCCCCACTTTCTACTTGTGAAGCAAACTATGAGGGATGAACAAACAAAGGTGGACCTGTTCTCAAGCATGGAAGAAACAAAGTCACAGGACAATAGTCTAAACCAAGGAATCTGTGCCTGCCTTGGTATCTGGCTAACGCAAGAGTATGCATCCTGCGTAGCTATTCACAAACACAAGCTAGTATCTGAAGCGACTCATCAGAGTCACATGCCTCGTTTACTCGAGCTGTAAATTGGAATGTACCAAGTAGTATTTACAGAGCAACAGTACAGTGTAGTGTACATACGCGTCCCAGATTGTTGCTACCAAACATGAAGCACACTACTGCCCTTGTACTGTGCCGTGGACGGTCCTGCAACCGCCAGAATCATCATGGCATGGGCAAGCACTCCCCCAGCAGGTGCAGAGCAACATGTGAAGACTGTTGTGAAGACTGAAGAGTTACTCCTACAACAGAGAGAGCAAGATGCCAAGATTTCCGTTTCCTGCGTCTGTCTGTCTGTCGCCGCGGGCCTGATCGGCGTCTGAGCACTGTAACAATTAAGCAAGCTGGAAGGGCAGTGCATCTCCATCAGGTGATGTGGAGCTGCGGCGAGAAACAAGCACAGCTGCGTGGACACCTCGCTCACTGCCTGCCTCTAACTTGGATCATCATCCCGAGTCGTCGACGTGTCCTGCTCTCCTCCTCCTCCTCCTAGGCCTCCTGGGAGAGGAGAATGGTACTACTAATTTTTGCCTCTGACAGTGTTAGCATCTCATCTCATCTCATTAACGCTGGTGAAAGGGACACTGTTGAAACGCGCTGATCACGGACGGACCCAACAGAACCGTGAGAGAGAAACAACCAAGGCGCTGCTGCTGCTTTATTTTCTTAACCAACAACTCAAGGAATTATTAATCGATCAGGCATTCAGGCGTGGTGTGAATACTTACGTGATGATGCCATGATGCTAGTTGGCCGCTGCTCCTTCATTCCTTCTTCCTGGTGTACCATGTCGGCCAGTCACTACCTTCCTGGTGTTCCATCGAACAAACAAGGAAAACATGGCCCGCGTGCTTGGAATTCGTTGGGCCCCCAAGCGAAACCTGCCCGCCCATTAACACGGCCCGCGTACTGGGCTTTGACTGGTCCTCCTCCCCTTGATACAATCGCTAATAACAACATTTAAAACGTGTCCCTCAAAAAAAAAATGCGCCTTGCATTAACGATTACCCTGCTGCACGAAACATATGGAATGGAGGGAAACACATATAAAAAATTAAAAAATGCTACTCCTTTTCAAAAATCTCATCAGTGAGCCTAAAAATAAAAATACATCGATGATCACTGAGGGCAGGGCAGCATAGCAGAGTATGGGACGTGTACCAGCATTACCAACAATGTGCAATACAAGTGATCCTAAACCGAAACAAGCAACAAAAATCACGTGAATGATCCACATCCTATATACACTGCAGCAGGCATCAACCATAGCCAAGCATCTTGGGCGCGAGGGTGAGCAGCCGCTGGAGCGTGTTGGGCGCGAACTTCCTAGCGAACAGGAAGCACACCTCCGCCGGCTGCCCATTATAGGTGCACTTCCCCTGGTGGCCCTTCTTCCCCGGCGCCGGCGCCGCCGTGAGCCGCCTGAGGAACGCCTCGTCGACGTCGGCCTCCCCGAACGTGGCCGGGTGCGCACCGCCGCGGGACCAGTCCACCCACGTCACGCTCCTGTTCGCGATCCTCGCCGGCGACTCCACCGACATCACCGTCGGCAAGTAATGCTCATCCATGTAGCACGGCGCCCGGCAGTGCTCCCGGAACTTTGGGTAGTACCGCTCGTCGGCGACCACGTCGACGGCGAGGTCTCGCCGGAGCTCGAACCACTGCGCGCCTTTCCGCCACTGCTCCGGCCGCACCTCCGGCGCAAGCCCGGCGCGGTACCGGCCACGGCCATGTGGGCCCGGGTCGTCGAAGGCGCCGACGAAGCTCTGACGGGACCGTGTCAAGTAGTGGTACACGACGGGGAAGCTGTAGAGAGGGATGCACGACTCGGAGACGAGCACGAAGCGCTCGTTGCTCGGGTCCAGCAGCGCGTTCGCCAGCAGCCGTCGCTCCGCGTCGCACATGCTCGTGTCGCCCCACCGAGCAACCTGCATCAGTTTCAGTGATTCAGTCGACCTGATGAACCCGATTCAGAATTTTGATTTTTGCAGAAACTTTGAATGAAATGGAGTTTGTAATCATGGCAAAGGTGAAGCTTCGTTGCTGCTGAAGGCATCGATCGAATTGACCGGCATCTTTGATGGCAAGACTAGACCTTTAAAATGGGTGTCATTTTCAGGCATCGCATCGCATCACACACTTGTCATTTTCGAATGCATAGTTGCCGTCGTCAATCGGACGGAGGGACACGCTCGGCGGAATCGTCAAAGCAAAGATGGAACGGGAAGTTGCCGTGGCGTACCTGGCTGGGCACCTGGCGCCGGTGGAAGGCAGACGCCGGCGGGAAGTCATGGCGATACCCCGGCGTGGCGTGGACGTAGACGGAGAAGAGGTCCCTGCCGCCGGCGCCGGAGAAGAACTTGTCCCAGAGCGGCGCGAGCGGGAGGGGCCCACGGGTGAGGAACATGAAGGCCACCTTGGGCACTCTCCGGTATGGGTATTTGCGACCAATCCTGGGTTGCCACGACGACGCCCACAGGAGCTCCTCGTCCGTCATGTTGTGCCACGCGCTTGCCGGTGCCCGCGTCCACCGCTCCAGCGGCGACTTGTTACCGTTGCCGCCGGCGCACGGCCGCTGCTGTGGGGCACGCTGCCGCGACGACACGGCGTCGGGGACAGAGAGCCGCCGCGGGAGCATGGAGTAGGTCGAGCCGCCGAGGAGGAGGACGACGACGGCGAGGAAGCCCATGGCGAGCACCGCCACGACGAGGAGTGGGCGGAGGAGCTTCACGGGCAGCGATGCTTTCACCGCCGGCGGGGGGCGGGTTGGATTTGGGGTGCCGGCGCCGTCCTTGTCATTGCCGTTCACGGCCGCGAGCATGCTGATCAGCTAGCTGATTGAGGTTGTAGAATCAAAAGATGAGATTTTTGATCGATCTCAAGAAAGCAATAACAGAGCAGCGGTTGCTGAACTGAAACTCTCAATCGATGAAAAACGGCGGTTACCGTACTGATGGAAACTAGTAATAATTTTTTTTTTTGGAGAAAAGCTCGTGAAAAATCGGGGGAGCAACTGTTTGGCTGCGCGGTAGGATTCCTTGGCGACGCGGCAAGAAACGAATAAAGATGACGCACGCACGCAGCTTTTTGAGCTCTTTTACCCGACGGTTGGACAAGATTAAGATTGAAGTCACCAGAAAAAGAAAAAAAAAAAGGAGATTGAGCAGAGTCGGATGGGGATGGACCTTGGATATGCTGCTGCCTTCAATTTCACAAGGAGCAACTCGCAGCCTGCAATTCCAATTCCGGCAAGGGGCCGGAGGAGGCGGGCGGAGCTCAGCTCAATCCAGCGCCGGCGACAAAGCCAAGCAATCGGAGACGACACCGCTGGAGGCCGGCGGCTCCGGTGAGGATCCTCCTGTTCTTGCTTTGCTCCTAGGGTACAGCACAAATCGCCTCCCACCGGCGGTGTAAAATTCAGCGAGAATAACAGAGCAGAGCTTGGCAGTTTGGGTTTGGCAGCAGGCCCTTTTTCAGCAGGGGCACGGATCGTCTTGTCTTGTGGTCTATTCTATTCTTTTCGGGAGTTTTCCTTGTTCGTATACCTTTTACAAACACGCCCCCGTACATCCGTTTTATATGCTGTGTCTTATGTTTATTGTTACTCTTTTTGCTCTCATTCCACATGTTAAAAGAAGACCAGGAGCTGTACGCGAGCAATTTGTATAACCAACTTCCTTACACAAAAAGAAGTTCTATAACCAGCAGCTCTATCTTAGAATAACTTGAAACTGGTCAGGTAAAGTTAAATAGCCCCTGTATATACAATATGCAGTTTAGGATAACTTTTATTCTACATTACAAAATAAGATGCAACCCATAAGCAAATGACTAACAATCCATGTACTTTTTTTTTTTGTTTCTCGTCTTGAACAATCGGTTTGAGTAAAGTACAATACATTCCTTGCATGAGCAACTTAAATTCCAAGTAATACTATTGAATCTCCCTTAACTCATGATATTCCACACTAATTGAACAAGATCGTCTCGAGACCAAGGAAGATCACATAGGAGTGAAGGAAAAAAAATCCTTAAATAGAGCAAAGTGGAGCCATGTTCCATGTGTGCATAAAAGATTGTCACATTCAGTAAAAAAACAAACGGTCTATCAGTCACATGACCCACAAAAACTAGCCGACCTATAGTGTGAGTCAACCTTTTGGCATCCCGACCTGAATTGTATTCCAATGGTGTGGCAAACCATAGATCAAAGTCCTAATTTCTGGAGAAAATAAGACAAAATCCTACAATGCGGCGGCCGGCGAGAGTTGCAGGCGGAGCTTTTGGTCGGCCACGAAGTCACCCCTCATGTCGCCTTGAGAGTGACGCAGAGGGGTAGCCAAATCTCTCTCTCTCTCTCTTTGTGTGTGTGTTGGGGGGAGGGGGGTCTTATGGCTCCTCGCATATGTATGAGCATATTTTTGACATTACAATCCAATCAATGGTGCATCCATCTTGATACCGCGATGTATCTTTAATAAGTAATTAATGGAAAACAATTCAACTACCGGAGCTTGTATCTCTTTTGTCATGTCAATATTTGATCATTCTCGATTCTGAACTTGATGATGGCTTTCAAAATTGCATAATTATAGTATATCTACCTTGAACTAGTGACTTTGGATTTTTCACCCCATGTGATCAAGACTACATTTTTCATCTCCAAATCACTTCATCGTTCTAGAACGAAAAGGTACAACACTGTGCCAAATCACTTCATCGTTCTAGAACGAAAAGGTACAAGACTGTGCCATATCATTTCGTCGTTCTATATGCTGATGACGGTCGTCGGCATCACACCATAGTTACCTATCCATATCCAAGCATTATTGGCGCGAGTTTGAGCATCGGCTGGAGCGTGTCAGGCGCGAACTTTCTAGAGAACAAGAAGCACACATGTGACGGCTGCCCATTGTACGTGCACTGCCCCTGATCCGTCGTCGTCTGGCGTCTCAGGAACGCCTCGTCGACGTCGGCCTCGACAAACATCACCGGGTGCGCGCCGCCGCGGTACCAGTCGACCCACGTCACGCTCCGGTTCGCGATCCTCGCCGGCGCCTCGATGGAGAGCACCGTCGGCAAGTAGTGCTCGTCGGCGAAGCACCCCGTGCGGCAGTGATCACTGAACTTGGGGTAGTACCTGTCGTCGGCGACGACGTCGACGGCGAGGTCGCGGTGGAACTCGAACCACTGCGCCCCCTTGCGCCACTGCTCCGGCGTCACCTCGGGGGCCAGCTCGCCGGAGTAGCGTCCACGGCCGCCGGCGCCGGGGTCGTCGACGGCGGCGACGAAGCTGTGGTGGGAGCGTGTGAGGTAGGCGTAGACGACGGAGAAGTTAAAGAGCGGCACGCAGGACTCGGAGAGGAGGATGAAGTGGTCGTTGTCGACGTCGAGCAGCGCGTTCGCCAGCAGGCGGCGCTCGGCGTCGACGGTGTTGGGCTCGCCCCACTCGACCACCTTGCTCGGCACGTGGCGCCGGTGGAAGGCGGACGCCGGCGAGAACTCGGAGGAGGTGTAGCCCGGCGTGGCGTGGATGTAGACGGAGTAGAGCCGCTTGTCCTTGCTGCTGCCGGCGCCGGAGAAGAAGGTGTCCCAGAGCGGCGCGAGTGGCAGCGGGCCCCGCGTGAGGAACATGAAGGCCACCTTGGGGACACGCTTGTACGGGTACGTGGCGATCGCCGGGTGCCACGACGCCGCCCACCGGAGCTCGTCGTCGGTCATGTTGTGCCACGCGCTCGCCGTCGTCGCCGGCGACCGCATCATGGTCCACCGCTCCAACATCGTCGGCGATGACGATGATAATGGCGCTACGGACATGAGCAGGAAGGAGACGACGACGACGGCGAGGAGGAGCACCTTGAGAGGCAACGGAGGCGGGCGGGTAGGGGTGGGAATGCCATTGCCGTCCACGGCCGCAACTCCTCCTCCGAGCATGATGATCGATGAGGCCAAGATGCTCCCAAATGCGAGAGAATTACGTGGGAATGGGATCAAAAAGATGGAAAAACAGCTTTGATCGTTCCGTCGGTCGCCCGCACCGATCATCGAAGTCTCTTTTTGGGGCGTTTTTCTGATGGTACAACAGAGCTAACTTTTTCATCCCTACTCTTTGGGGGGCGTTTCGTGCAATTAATTCAATGTAAAGGGAGGCCATGGGATAGATGACAAGAAGGATAATTTAATTAGCGCTTTCGTTCCCTTTCAGTTATCGGTTTTCCTGGGGTCAAGGGGCTCTCGTGATGAGTTCCTTGAAAGAAGATTCATGTCCACGTCCACGTTGCAGTGGGGCCCACATGGACCAGGTTCGATTTCCTGGAGATTTCTGGAGACGGAAAGGACTAAGCTGACGGGATTTTCAGTATGGTAAAAGACACTCACGTATACATACACACTCACCCTTATAAATACATACAAGTAACCCTACCTCTGTTGAGCCAACTGATCTCGAGACTAATAAAGTCACTGAAAGAATAATACTGGTTAAATCATGAAATAAATAAAAAAAATACGAGCACTTGTGCGGAGTCGAAGATTCAAACTTAGGTAGGCAGGTTCCACTTCCACCACAAGGACCCATGCCAGTTGAGAGTACGATCAGTACGCAGCGGATGTTTGTTTCGATGGTGCACATGCTCGATCCACCGTGGTGTGTACGTGCAGAGAACTTTGATAGAAGTTGCACGTAGACATTTATACATGGAGCAAACTGCCATTAGAAATTAGGATATCCTTCCAATGGCATCGTTTTTTCACACCATGTGATCAAGACTACATTTTTTTATTTTTCATCTCCAAATCACTTCATCATTCCATAATGATTTGATACGTACTTTTGCAGTACTTGATTTTTAATGGTTTGATTAGTACCGTACCTCTTAGTACTAACCCAAGTTCACTTTGAAAAACTTGTTTGGCCCTAGACTTCTTAGCCCTCGCCTAAGCTTGGTACCTTGTAGTAGCTAATTCCTTGTTTGACTTCTTCAACCAATTTCCAGGTTAAGCTTTGACTTTCATCAACACAAGATATCCATCGAAGATATTTTGCTTTGTTCCATCATGAATAGATATATAATTGATTTCAATATTTTCAATATTTTCACTTTGTCATCTTTTTTTCCATCGTAAATTGATATATGTTGAAATTCATATCTTTTTAACTTGTCAACAAGCTGTTCGACTGGCGAGACCATGGCCGGTGGATATAACCACCATGTCTCTTGAGTAACATTCACAACTAACTTTTTTTGCTATTTCATTTCACAAATGTCTTATAATGGGATCAAAACATGATTTTTTATCATAGATATTCTCTTCTCCTTTGATGCCCATGATTCATCAATAAGCTTTTGAATATAGAGGCCATCGGATATATATATTTATGTATAACTATGTCCCTATGATTATTTTCTATTGGCTTGTCATTAATCTTCTTCTTGCTTTATGGGATTACACAACTCATTCGCAAAATCAAGGTGAGCCATCAATATATCTTTCATATATACCATGACTCAGCAATATAATGAAATATAAAAGATAAGAACGATTTCATACTCAAAACTTAACAAACAAGTTAACCATTTTGCCATTCATCTTACCAAAACCCATTTAGTTCTTCCTTCATTGTGAATAATGCAAAATGTGTTTTTCCTTTTAATCTCACCGAGCCAAGAAGAAGAAGAAGTCGATGTTCATGTAAGTAATGCATGGAGCTATATCTACCTATATATCGAATGATCATTGAGCAACGTATGCAAAGAATACCAAGATTAGCATACAGTACATCATACTGTGGCCACCGGAGATGCAGAGTCGAGGTGATGGACGTCTGTAACACACCATATATAGTTACCTAGCCATATCCAAGCATCTTGGGCGCGAGTTTGAGCATCGGCTGCAGCGTGTCAGCCGCGAACTTTCTAGAGAACAGGAAGCACACATCCGACGGCTGCCCATTGTACGTGCACTTCCCCTGATCCGTCACCGTCGTCTGCCGCGTCAGGAACGCCTCGTCGACGTTGGCCTCCCCAAACGTGGTCGGGTGCGCGCCACCCCCGGACCAGTCAACCCACGTGACGCTCCGGTTGGCGATCCTCGCCGGCGCCTCCACCGACATCACCGTCGGCAGGTAGTGCTCGTCCATGTAGCACCCGGGCCTACAGTGCTCCCCGAACTTGGGGTAGTACCGGTCGTCGGCGACGACGAGCACGGCGAGGTCACGGTGGAGCTCGAACCACTGCGCTCCCTTCCTCCACTGCTTCGGCGACACCTCGGGCGCTAGCTCGCCGGAGTAGCGTCCACGGCCGCCTGGGCCGGGGTCGTCGACGGCGCCGACGAAGCTGTGGTTGGAGCCCGTGATGTAGCGGTACACGACGGAGAAGTTGAAGAGCGGCACGCATGACTCCGAGAGGAGCACGAAGCGGTCGTTGGCGAGGTCGAGCAGCGCGTTCGCTAGCAGGCGACGCTCGGCGTCCACCATGGTTGGTTGGCCCCACTCGACGGCCTGGCTTGGCACGTGGCGTCTGTAGAAGACCGACTCCGGCGAGAACTCGTCGGCGGCGGCGGAGGAGGAGGTGTAGTCCGGCGAGGCGTGGATGTAGACGGAGTAGAGGTCGTTGCTGGTGGCGCCGGAGAAGAACTTTTCCCAGAGCGGCGCGAGTGGTAGTGGCCCATGGGTGAGGAACATGAATGCCACCTTGGGTACACGCTTGTACGGGTACGTGGCGATCGCCGGGTGCCACGTGGCCGCCCACCGGAGCTCGTCGTCGGTCATGTTGTGCCACGCGGTCGTCGTCGCCGGCGACCGCGTCGTGATCCACCGCTCCAACGGCGATGATGAAGACGACGACAATAATGGCGCGGAGGACATGAGCAGGAAGGAGAAGCGCGGGAGCATGGAGTAGGTGAAGCCGCTGAGGAAGATGACGGCGACGGCGAGGAAGCCCGTGGCGAGCACGGCGAGGAGGAGCAGCTTGAGCGGCAGCGCTGGTCGTTTGGCTGAAACGACGACCTGCTTGTGAATGATGGTGGCGCCGTCGTCCTTGCCATTGCCGTCCATGGCCGCAATAACTCCTCCTCCGAGCATGATGATATCGGATCAAGCGAGGATCGAGGAGGAGCTAGGGACGATGGATTTGGATTTGGGGGTAGTATAGTAGCATTTGCTGAGGAGTGAGCTAGGGTGTTGGGATCAAAAGATGATAACCAACTTTGATCGCTCCGTTGGTCACTCAGTAGTCAGGAGTACAGTACTAACCAGGCCCGCAGTCATCGCTGAACTGAAGCCCAACCCCAACGTACACCATTTTTTCCCCTGATGGGACAAGTGCAATTAGGGTGCGTTTAGTTTCACCCATGCCCACCAAAAAAACACTATTCGTTCAATTTTTCCCTATTCATCTCATCCCTCCCACTCACAGAACACTATTCATCTACAGTGTATTTTTGTGTATACAGTGTTTTTTCGGGGAATCTTTTCCAATCTAAACACACCCTTAGTTGAATATAAAGGGAGCCATGTGATACTAGATGAAAAGAGAAAGGCAACTAATTGGCGCTTTCATTCCCTTTTAGTTATCAGTTTTTCTCCTGGGGTGGGTCAAGGAGCTCGTGAGTCGTGACTTCCTTGAAAGGTTGATGTCCACATAGACGTACGTCTAGATTCAATTTCATGGAGATATATGGAGATGGAGACAACAGACAAGGACTAATTAAAACCTGATGACGATTAATAAGTTAGGCGTGAATAATACCGAAGAAGAAGAAGAAGAAGGCAACCAATGGAGTGGAACAACGTAGTACATTGTTTTTCTGATGGAACAGAGCTGCCTTATTAGATAACTTTTTCATCCCTGTCCTGCTCTTTCCGGGGGGGGGGGGGGGGTTGGTAATTCGTGCAATTAATTGGATCCAAAGGGGGCCATGGGATAGATGAAAAGAAAGACAACTAATTTTCATTCCCTTTCAGTTATCAGTTTTCCGGGGTCAAGGGCTCGTGAGTTCCTTACTTCCTGGAAAGATCGGATGTCCACGTCCACGTTGAGTGCCACATGGACTACATTCAATTAAATTCCTGGAGAGGGAGACAAGGACTAAGCTGAAGATTAAGCTGGGTCAGATAAGTAAAGCGTACGTGAAAATAATGAAGAAAAACAAGCAGCAGCAAAGATAGTTCGAAGTGGCAGTCTATAAATATAATAAGCACGCACAGCATGTAGATTCTTGCATCTGGTAGCTAAGAGTAGGAATAGAAATTAATAGAGAACACAAGCTAATTAAGGGGAAATTACAACTCGAAGCATTTGGAACCCTTATCGCAGCTTGATTTGTCATGCTAGGTTTTCTTGCCGCATGCAGTGTGAGTGTCTCGGCTCGGGGCAGCCTGCGTAGGCAAGTTGTTTTTAGCTTGCTGCTACAAGGGAGCTGAATGAAGTGGGTCAGAAAATAAAATGGCGTGAATAAGCAAGCAGAAACAACATGCAAAGTTTAAAGAAATGGTAACTTCCTTGGGTGTGTCACGGTACAAGTTTATAAATTTGCCTAGCTAGCTACGTACACCCGTTGGAATATTAGTTAATTGTTTCCATCAGAATGAAACTTTGGTCCACTGTCAGCTCACGCCTTACGCCATACATGTACAGACCAATACCCAGGTAGTAGCTAGGCAACGCAAGATTATTCAACGGAGGTTTTTATTTCGATGGTGTACCGTCCTGCACATGCTCGATCCGCCGTGGACCGTGGTATTACTGGTATGTACGTGCAGAGAAATTTGAAAGAAGCTACATGTAGACATACCCGTTTGCCACTAGGAAACTTAATTCTTCCTCTATGCGTCATTGGATATTAGCATATCTCATCTATGTGATCTTTCTTGGTCAGTGTTGAATATTCTCATGTTTCTCTATTTCCAAATGTTCCAAAAAAAATATCATCAAGCCATCAAAGGAAGATCTGTGTTGCTTACTATCTTTGTTCTGTATTTCTTCCACCATCTGAGAATTGAGGGCCTTGCATTCTGAAACATTGAACAAGTCTCTCCCAAAGACATATGTGTCGATCGGTGTCTCTGGGTCCATTGCTGTGCATAAGCTGCATTGGGGGTTCATTGGCCAGCCTCATCTTGCTATGTAGGGCTGATAAGTAAGTTGATGTAATTAGCGCGGGTAGGGGGTGCTCCAGACCCTAGCTAGGGGGTCCAAGGAGAAAAGAGAGAATAAGCAAGTGGAAGGAGTGAAAAAGAAATATGGACAGATGAAGGAGAAGAGGAGGATCGAGCTGGATGACGCGACCACTACAGTAAGCACACATAGGACGCTGTGGTTGTCGATGAACTCAACCACCACTGATGATGGTGGAGTACTTTGAAGAGAATTGGAATTAAATTGGTGTATTTGCTCGAGCTTTTTGTGGGAGGACATTATAATAAAACATATGAATTGAAGGGCAAAGAGTCTCAAATTTAATAAAGAAGATTTATAGTTTAATTGGAAATGTTCTCTAAAAAGTTTAATTGGAGGGAGGATATTAAAATAAAACATATGTTCAGACGATGTCTAGCTAATAGTATATTGTAGTAGACTTACTATGGGTGAAGAATAGGAAAATGCAAAACCACATGTGTATGTCGCCACATGATTTATCTCAGCTGTTGATTCATTTCATCCAACCAATTGTCCACATACCTATACGTACTCCTCAACTACCCATGGTTTTTTTTTTCACCTACCCATGATTCATCACAGTGTTGATTTGAAAATGGATGGCTCTAATAATTAAGCCATGTGACCACATACATACATGTGAAAAATCCATGTTGTTGAAAGGAGGAGGGAGGAAAGAAGAAGCAGCCGCGTGGGTGGGCCGGCGTGTGGTAGCTGTCCAACTATCGTCGTACCCAAACCCAACCCAAGCTGCCTGCAGCATGCTGACGGCCCTGCTTGTTGAGCGAAGAATGAACCCAAGCAGCCAGCTTTGAGTGTCGACTGCATGCATGCACATTTTTAACCCTTTACTTTACTACTAGTGCTATACTAGTCTAGTATAAAACTGGTTGACTTCGACTCAAAATATACCAGCTGCCTTTTTCATCTTCTGATCTTCCACTAGCTTAGCTTGCAAAATATGACCAGCTGCAGTGCTGCACTAAGTTTTTCTGGACTTTCTAATAAAAGCATATGAATTGAAGGGCAAGGAGTCTCAAATTAAATAAGGTTATCATGAATTAATTGGAAACTGGACGTATGCATGTTTAGACATCTAATGGAGTAGTATCTTGAACTTCCCAAACTGTATTATGTCTTCTTACGTACTTCCTGGTCAACGATGCATGGTGTCTAGCTGTAGGCGTGCGTGGGCGGTGGTGGCTGCTGAAGCCAAGCTGCCTGCTGACGGCCCTTGAGCGTGTGTTTCTTTGACTGTCTGCCTCGAAATGGAGGCGGCATACAGGCGTGTTGTGTTTGGGGCTCTTCTTGACTCGTAGCTTATTCTCTGGTCGATCATCTGGAACTGCACCATAGCGCGTTCCTGGCTTGGATCGATCGTTCTCCTCTGAGTCTGAGACTGAGACTCTGACTCGTGACTTGTTAATAACCGCTGGTCGCTGCTTCATCATCCTTTGCTTCCGAGTGCACAGATTTAACCTTTTACTATTTGTGCTATAGTCTTGTACAAAACTCTGGTTGACTTTGACCGACTCAAAATATCTAAATCTTCTTTTCATCTTCCACTAGCTTAGCTCGCAAAATATGACCAGCCGCACTAAGTTCCCAAGATATGATTCCTCTGTTTTTCTTTTGTACTCGACCATGTGTTTGTTTACTTGGCATTTTTGGGAAACCGAAAATGTTTACCGGACCGACAGCGAACGTGTTTTTTGTTTTTCTTTTTTCTTTTTAAGAAAAATGGTTGTGAGAGACTGAGAGCTTAACACGCGTACTAGTACTTATTATTTAAACACGTGCAACATGTACGGCGCAAGTAGCAGCAGAGCAGGCACCTAACCTATCATCGCAATGCAAGTAGATATTTTTCTATTAATTTGCCATCAGCTCGGGATGCAAATTATGACTCTAACAATTAAGGCATGTGTACAATGTGATCGCCAAACAAACAAATAAAGAGCCTACCGTCCTTTTTCTTTGTTTTTTTTTTCAGCATCATTCTCAAACGACAATACCATAAAGGGTAAAGGGGCAGCATTCTAGCTCCATTTTTTTTTCGTCCCTCTTTTGTTTTAAAAAAATAGTATGGAGGAATGCAGCTCGCAGAATTCTATAGCTGTCGAGATCGCAGTACAAGGGAGGAACACTATAGTACGTATATATCTCGTAAGCAAGTAACCAAATTCTCTGTCTCAAAAAAAAAAGAAGAAAGTAACCAAATTCTCCGGCCCATGGAATGGAATGTTGTAGTGACCTCTGCGTTGACAGACTGATGATGGTCAGTCTTTGGCTGCTGTGGCGTGCTCAACGATAACCCAATTTTAATCTGTTATGTTATACTATTCTACCATTCTAGGGGCCCGGGGAATCTCCGACCCTTTGGTTGCATTGTTCGTTCAAAACTTCGCTGAAATGAAATGGAAATGCAGGAGGGATTGGAATTGACTAGGGAGAGCTGGAAATGGCAACTGAAACAAGTAAAAAAGAAATGAGGCAGCAATCGAGCAGAGAGGATAAGCCATGGAAGCAGAGGTGGTCTGGTCGGTAACACCCAGGTCCAGGTGGTGATGCATCCGAGGAGAAGAGATGGAGATGGTCAGGCGCCTCCCACCATTGACCGCCTCCACCACGTGGTCGTCGCCTCGCCCGCCACCCCACCTCTCCTGTCCTCCCTCTCAATTGCTAGCTCTCCTCTGCTTCCACGATCCATCCACATCCACCGCGGCGCCACACGTATATATCCATCATCTCCATTCTCCACCCGGCCAGGCCTCATCCTCACCGCTGCTGCTCGCTTCCTTCCTTCCTTGGCTGCTCTCCGTCGGATCCTCTCTCTGCTCTGCTCCTCGCCCTCGCCGCCACCTCGCTCCACGACCAAAATCCAAATTCCATCCATGGACTTGCAGGCGGAGCTGCGGCGACCGGCGACGGCGGCCCACGAGGCGGCGCTGAGGGCCGTCCAGAAGCCGCCCGCCAAGCCCTGGCGCGGGGGAGCCGCCGCGCCGCCTCCACCGCCGCCCAAGGTGTACCGCGTCGAGCCCCGGGAGTTCCGGGACCTCGTGCAGAGGCTCACCGGCGCGCCGCCAACCGCCGCCGCGCCCAGGGGCGCCGTCGTGCGGCCGCAGCAGCAGCACCACCTCCACCAAGCGCAGGCGGCGATGCATCAGCCGCAGCAGCCGGTGGCCGTGCGCGTCGGAGGGGACCAGCAGCAGATCTACGGTGGCTCGCCGTGGTTTTCCTTTCCGTTCGATGGCGCCAACGGCGGCCTCATGTAATCATCCCAGCCGCTCCGGCCGATCGGGATGCACTAAAGATTTCTCCTTTTTCTTCTTCTTTTAGCACCCCAATCAAGTCGGTAGCGCAAGATTAAAGATTAGTAGTGGTCGTTGGATTTACATGTCGATCGTGGCAGCAGTCACCCTGCATATGCATAGACAGACACATGCATAGATGCTGATGATGTTCAACAATAATGTCAGCATACATAGCCTTATCGTATGATTACTTACTTCTCTGTTAATTGTACTGCTTAGTACTAGCGGCAATTGTACTGCTTAGTATGTAACGCCAATGTTTATTTCATAGTCATATAGCACTGTAAAAAAAAAGTCCTGTGAAAACAAGCTCTTTCTATTTTTTGTTTGCAACGACAAGAACCGATCGTCAAATCAACTGGTGTTAAATTGTGTATCGAGGTGGATGAACATAATGTGTGACGATTCTGATCTCTTCACCTGAATCCTGATGTGGTTGATTGAGATGAAGCAAGTCGATCGATGAACAGCATCAGTTAGGGTGTGTTTAGATTCGAAAAGATTCCTCGAAAAAATACTATAGACCTAAAAATACACTGTAGATGAATAGCGTTCCGTGAGTGGAAAGAGTAGCGGAAAGAGTAGAATAGGAAAAAGTTGGATGAATAGTGTTTTTTCGGGGAAAAACTTTTGTAACTAAACGCACCCTTAGTCAGGTTCAGGTCAGTCGTCAGGCATGGAATGGAATTGGAATGGTAGCTGACGCTGACCGACGTGCGTGATCCGGCGAGGATTCAAACGTGCATCAAATTGTGATGGGTCAAAGTTGCTGACCACGCGTTCAGCGGTCTTCTTTAATCTCGTCTCGACATGACAAAAGGTAGTTGCATTCAGACATTCAGTTCATCAGTTGGAGTGGATGCAGGCTGACATAGTGACATGAACATACGGCGTACGTATCTGCTGCTAGTCCTAGATAGGCCGGCGTAGCTCCACTCCGATCCAGCTCACCAGCCTCACTTGTTGAACGCGGCCGTCAGCAGCAAACAAGTGAGGACGTGGCAAGAAAAAAGGGAGAAAAAAAAGAAACAACTTTGGAGATGCGGGGGATCGAACCCCGTGCCTCTCGCATGCAAAGCGAGCGCTCTATACATCCCCTAGTTGTGAAAGGACTTTGCCCTGCAGCTCCTAGATCCTTGTTAAGCGCGTAATCAATTCGAGTTCAGGAGCATGTCTACTCATCGCATCGAGCTGGCAGACTCCTTACAGTGGCTAAACATTACAAGTCAAGGCACAAAAACAACCCGTTCCAGTAACTGAATACATTCTTTTAGCTAGAATGGCAGGAGCTCAGCCCTTCATGAGAATAGGAAAAGCTGCAAATCACAAGCCAGCGACTTGTCCCTGATGAAACCTCCAAAGGCAGTTGAAGCAACGAGTGCCAAATACATAGAAAAGAAAGACCGCAAAAGACCTAAAACTCTCCAACAGAGACGAGGCTTTCACCAGAACGCGTCAGTCACTGTCGCGGTGTCGCCCAATGTCGTTCTGGTAGCTCCAGCTTTGACACCAATAGTCTGAGGCTTCTTATATCAAAAGACACCTTTTACCAGCACTCTTCATCGAAGACTCACCTTGTATTTGTAATACTGATTTGCAATGATGTTGCCTGTCGCTTTATCAATAGCCTTTGGGAATTCAACAAGTCCTTGTTAGACTTAAGAAGTAGAGAGGGATAATAGAATTAATGAATTATTATATAGCTGCACCTTAAGAAGCTGCTCCAGTAAAAGGTAGAGCGGGCTCAATGGCACCTAACGCAATCTCCGTCAGTGTCTTGAAAACAATGACATAATCACTCCCATCTTAACAAGAATATGTAGTGGTTGCTTACCTCTAAATATAGTAAGAAATTTTGAGTGGCTAAAGGAACTTAAAGCTACAACAATTGTAGGCCTAGGCGCCAATTTGAAGCAACGATTGGCCTCTTTACTGCATCCATTCCGACCAACCAGAATAATAACAGGACCCAGAAAGCCATATTGTTAGGTGTAGAATACATATACATAGGTATTTCACTATTCATAACAACTTTCCACTATTGTTGGCTCTATTGCCGATAGGGTAATATATATGATGCATTCTGTAGAAACAGAAGCTACAGCAACAGTGTACACCCACTATGGTCTTCCAAGACATCTGCTTGATTTAATAAAAACTTTATCTCTACAATAAACATGGGAAAGCAGATGCTATTGTGGCATGGATATGGATATGAGAAAATAGTGGGTCTATGATTAAGCTTTTGCACAACAAAATTAAAAAGAGATATTTTTTATCACCACTGGGCGTGATGGATCAAGTGCTTACTGTCTGATAATTCAAATACACACATTAAGAAGTGGTCTAGATGGATTTAATAAGAGACTGCTGCAAAATATTCATATATAATGATCATCGCTATTCTCACCAACATAGAGATCCTTGAAAATGAATTTTACTTAAGGTATAGCTTAAGGAGAGTGGCTGCAGCCCGCAGCAGCCTTCTCAGGTTCTCCAAGAGGCTAGGAGCTGCCTGTCAGAGGCAGCTAGAGTACATAGAATTATGTCCGCTGTGGATTAAAACAGCCAAGATGAAGTATATTAATCATTGATACTTGGCTAGTTCAGCACCAAAGAACAAGCACATGATTAAAAAAAACTTGAGCAGCCTGTATCTGGCTGCACTCTGGTGCAAATCTTTAAGGCTCAATATAGCACAGAATAGAAGTTATTTACATGTTCCAATCTTTGAAGCTCAGAAATTAAGTCTAAACTCAGAACTAGCTGTCGTTAGTGTTAGATATGCAGTTTGTTCTGCTGCAATGTTTACAGGCCCTCTAAACGAAAAACTAGTTAAATCTTCAGGAAGTACTACAGACACACATAACTGCCATTCATTGTCAATGCACAGAATATACAAAAGCAAGACATTTTATATTTTGTACATTGATTGAGATACAAGATTGCCTACCCCAACTTGCTTGGGACTAAAGGCTATGTTGTTGTTGTATTGAGATATAAGATTCAACAGTTGGTTCACCTAGTTCAGTTAATTTAGAAGTGGCACTAGCACTACATGATTTGGGATCATATCTCAAGTGTAACCAAAATAAAAGGATATATCAGTCTGATTGTATCAGACCTTTTCTTTTCCATTTCGAAGCTAGCTAAAAATAACCTTTTGTTTCTTCATTACAATTACAATTATAGATGGTATTTGGTAGGAAAAACAAAAGTGCGAAAGAAGAAATACTGAAACCTTACCACTTTGGATTTTATATTTCTTCTTTTAATCAGCACAAAACAGGTGAAAAATATGTATTGGTTATATTGCTTAATGCACAGCCGATAGCACAACTCACGGTGCTGTGCTACTGCATGAGTGCAAAGTCAGAAGTGTCAGCATTCAGTTTAGCTCATTCGAATAAAAAGCGATAGTCCTAAGACATCTCATCTCAATTAAAAATGGATGTTATTGACTTCCAGCTAAAGAACTTTTTTCTAAAAAAAACATGCATGCTTGTGTGCCCCAGAAAACAGTATCCAAACTCCTTACAAAGTTCAAAGAGGAAGATGCCAAAGAAGCAACCTGACTTTTCATTCCAATGTGGCACTTTGCCGAGCCATTTGCACTATGATGAGAAACAGAATAACACCTATAAACTAAATTTCTGTATTATCTCCATATTGCCCTAAAAAGCCCTCTGCTCATTGGTAAGACCCTAAAGCAGGGGAATTTCAAGGTGGGGAAAAAACATGACAAGAGAGTAGAACTAGACCTCATTTCCGCTGTGTTCTCCTAATCCAATCCAAAACATGAGAGCAGTCATCATTCCCACGGAACACCTTGTTCTCTGAGCGATAGGTTTTGTGATCATGGGTTGTGTGTATGCAACTTTCCCTTTTCAGTTCAAGTGATTCAGGAACCACCCTTGCATCACGGTCATGGTAAGAATTACAAATAAATTGAACAACTAGCTCAAATGGTTGTGAAGCATCGACCCACTGGTAGATCTTCTCATTGCGGAACCAGGTCATCTGCCTCTTTGCAAAGTTCCTAGATGTACTCTGAAAGTTGGCCAGAAACTTGAAGAACTCCCGTGGGGTGCTCTCGCCTCCATTCTGCCTACATTGCAGCAGGTACTCCATGGTTTGCCTGTAACCAATGGCACTAGTTGCAGAGTTAATATTCGGATGGAGACCAATATCAAGGAGCCACGAGGCTTCTGAAAGCAAGCCTCCTGTGTCAGCCAGCATTTCTTCACACCTCAGATCAATTAATCGGTACAGCTCAATGCGTGGACTTGCAAGGAAAATACAGAAGAAGTCGTAATCCAGCTTCCTGCCTTCACATTTTGCATCAGCGGAGGACTCAACTAGCTCGGTGTCATGCTGTTCATCGAATGAATTGTATGGTAAGGCAAAGGCAGAGGGAGCGGAACCTGATGACCTGATAATCTCGAGTCTGCGGCTCAGCCTTTTCCAGTTATTCTCCGACAAGTCCAACGCTTTGGGGTCACCAGCCTGAACCACTAGCTGTACCGCTTCATCCCACCGGCCGCTCTCCTTGAAACCGACGAGCTCCGACCACACAGCTGAAGTAATGTCCATGGACGACTGCGGAACATCTGGCTTGCCATACATGTACCACCGTAGGTAGAGCCCAGTCCCTCCCGCGACAACGGGCACACGGCCTCTGTCGAGAACGTCCTGTGTCGTTCTGCGGGCATCCCGGAAGAATGCCCCAGCCGAGTAATCGTCGACCGTGTCCAGTATGTCGATCAAGTGGTGTGGCACCACGCTCATCTCTGCCATGGACGGCTTGGCTGAACCAATGTCAAGGCCTCGGTAGACCTGCACTGAGTCCGCGCTGATGATCTCCCCTCCGAGCCTCTTGGCCACCTCCAGCGCGAGCCTGCTCTTCCCAGCACCAGTAGGACCTGAGATGACAATGACCGTGCTCTTCTTCTTGTTGTTTTCAGATGGCGGCAGAGAGGCGGTCGTCATGGCGGCCTTCTTCGCGGAGTGGGAAGATGTGGGCAGCTTGTGGGGTGAACAGAGGACAGGCCAACTTCTCCAGATGGCGCGCCGCGTAGTCCCGAGCTGCGGCCTCATTTCCCAGCACATGATAGATAGCAAAGAGTACCTGCTCAAGAAGACACAGTGGATTTCAGGATTCCATACGCGGTTGGAATGAAAATGGCGTCGACTACCAGCGGCGAATCCAGGTATTATAGGACATGGGTCCGCGCAGTGCAAAGAACCGAATTTTTGTTGGGTCAGATCCGAATACAGATGGATTGTAGTAAGGTTCGGGGTGGCCGACTCCGCACGGAGGGAATGGAAGGGGCAGGAAGGAAGGAGGATACCTGGTGGATGCTCGTCTCCGGCGAAGGGGCCCGACGGCGGAGGGCGGCGGCGCTCGCCCAGCCGTCGTCGCCGCCAGGAAAGATAGAAGGGGGCAGAGAAACACGGGAGGCCGGGAGGTGACAATGGTGGGCTGCTGCTATGGCTTAAGGGCCTCTAATAAGGCATGAAACTTGTTTACGCGAGATCTGACAGCCCACCAAGACAACCTCTCTTGCATAGCCCAAAAACCCATTACACAAAGGAAAAAGTGCTTTTCACCTCCCTCGACAATGGGCTGAGTTTAAATTTTCTCCCCAGACCACAAAACCGTCTAACCAGTCTACTTGAACTTTTGAAACCGTATATTTCACCTCCCAGAGCTGGACATAAGCTGTTTTGAAAGCGGTTTTCTATTTTTTTATTTATTTTGACTAAAATTTTGAAAAATCATAATAAATCACAGACAAATCATAAAATCGAAAATTTAATTTTGTTGTACTCCATATAAGTATATAAACATATAACATAATAATATACTTTAGTATAAAATTTTTTAATTATAGATTTGATCTACTTTTTACTTTAGTTAAATATAATAATTCATAAATGCATTTTTTATGGTACAATCATGGTAAGATTTTTAAGGTGAGATAATTATTGTATACTTCATTAGTATTAAAAATTTATACTCATTAGATCATGTATAACTTATTTAAAGATTTATTTAGGTCAAAATATACTCTAAATAAATCTAAAACTAAGTTATAAATGATCCAGTGAGTATAAAATTTTTTAATATAGTCGAAGCATACAATAACTAGGCTGCCATAAAAATTTCATCATCATTGGACCATAGAAAATGCAATTATGAATTGTTCTATTTAATTATATAAAAGAATAGATATAAATCCATAATAAAACTTTGTACTCCTAGCCTAGTGGTTAGAGCACCTAAGTAGCACCTAGCAGACTCATGTTCGACTCCCTGCGAAAGCGAACTGGGTTTGGAATAAAAGAAAATTATGAAAAAAATAGGTTGGGGCTTCCCCTACCGACTTCGGTCAAAAATAAAACTTTGTACTAAAGCATATCATATTATATATTTTATTTGTTAATATACTTATGTAGAGTCCAAAAAAAATTAGATTTTTGATTTTATGATTTTTCTTTGATTTTACTATGATTTTTCAAAGTTTCAGCCGAAATAAAAAAAAAGAGAAAAAAATCAGAACCGCCTTCAAAACCGCCTTCAAAATCGCTTATAGCCAGCTCTGGGAGGTAAAACGTACGGTTTCCAAAGTTAAGGGAGGCTAGTTACCCGGTTTTGCGGTCTAGGGAGACAAATTAAACTCGACCTATTATCTAGGGAGGTCGAAAGGACTTTTTCCTTACACAAAATATTTGCTAGTGTGTATTCTTTTACGTCAAAATCAAAGTCCAAAACTTATAAAAATAGCTAGTTCTGTAAAATGACAGAGCAGGACGTTTAAAACTTGATCTATTAAGGCTCGATGTTGTAAAGTCATAATACCATACGCATTGTATACGCATTGTAGTAGTAAGCACTTGTGATCGAGTAATTAAGTAACAATTCTATTTAGGCATTGGATTTTTCTTTTCATGCACCATATTTTAGAGTTTAGATAGTGAAAATGGAACAAATAAAGTTTGTACATGGTACCTGTCAAGCTTAGAGTAGCTAATTAAAACAGGTAAGAGAATACTACTAGTTGAGCTGAACTTTTATGCACTTGCACATAAAAAAAGAAAAAAAGTTGGATGTATACCATTGGACCCTCATGTAATTGACTCATGTGAACCCCACGTGTAAGTGAGATACTGATGGTATATATCCAACTTTGTGATGATGATACATATCCAAATTTCCTTAAAAAAAAGGTGGAGGCCAGCTTTGCTAGTCACGTGGCACGCCATGATCTCTGGCGCAACGCATTCCCAAAGGGATAAAACGGAAATGATGTATACAGCGACGGCTTCGGTATCGCTGTTGCCTGCCCCTCCTAAGATCAAGTTTAATGGTCTCAGCCATAGGCTGGGAGAGAGATGAGGTGGCGCATGGTGTGGTGGACCCCACTAACATTTAATGTACAGGAGCACTTCTAAGCCAATAGAAGGGGTAGTAGTGCTCTCAGACAGCTCATGCGGGGTGCATGCTGAGACGTCCACCTTAATCTCTCTCTTGTTTTCTCTTCCTTCCTCTCAGCCTCTTATAATACTTGATCTAAACCTAAAGAAAGGATTGGCTAAAAAAATCCTAAACAAAGGGGGAAAAACCTATTGTTTTTTAGGGAAAAAAACTATTGTTGTTGGCGCGAAAAAGGAGAAAACGAATCGCATCGATGCATAATGTGCGCCCTGACGTGGCATCCTCTTTGTTGATTCGATCCTATCTCTCCCGGCCTCTTTTTAAGCAGCGAGTGATGCATGGACGGATAGAGACAGCGCGTTCGTGCCCAACGCAGCTAGCTAGCTAGCTAGCTAGCGCAGACAAGCTAGGATCATGGCAACCCTCACCTCCTCCTCCTCTTCCTCCTCTTCCTCGCCGCGGTGCGTCCCCTTCGGCTTCCACCGCGGCGGCGATCGCCGTGCGCCAGCTGGAGCCCATCACGCCCCCGGAGCGGAGGGTGCCGCGCGGCGGAGGTGGTGGGCGGCGGCATCCGGGGCGCCTTCTTCGCGTCCCTCGACCGCTGCAACTGCGTCGAGCTCAGGACCAAGCACGACGACTCCTTCAGGATGCTCGACGCCGCCGCGCCCCTCATGCGCGACGCACCACCATCAGCCGACGCCGGCGGCCGGACGAGCTCGACGCCGTCCGGGACGAAGCAGCGGCGGCGACGGGGCCTCGGCTGCTGCACCGCCCACAGCAACGTTGTCAGCAACTGATCCATAATGATCAGTCTCTTGTGCTTGATTTTTCTCAGTATTTCAGTCATATATATGCCGGCCACTGACACTACTATCGATCAGCATGTACACTCCGATGCATATATGAATGCATGCGGGAGGAGCAAACTCGATCTGTAAACCGATAGAGGCTGTATGACCATTGTACCTTAGGAGTATGTGTCTACAACATATCCTCGTCGACGTGGTTAATTTGCACAATCGAGATAAATGGAATCATCTATCGTCGCTCGTGCCATTCAGTCCGTACATTATTATTAGTGGTCATTATATTCTCGATGCGATGGAGTAGATTGCACTATGTAAGTAAATAAGTTAAAACTAATGCAAGTCCTTGCACTGGACGATGTAATTAGTGGAGTACATTTGTTCGTCGTCTTCTCACTAATAAGTAGTAGTACTGAATCATGTGCCGTCCATCGGGAGTTCAAGACAAATGACCAGGGTCGACAAGTCTTGATGGCAGCATGTATGTAGCTAGGGATGCAAGTCTCAAATAAGTCATAATCAGAGTAGTTCATTGTGGTCGTCTTTTGTGTACATGCTCAGTCTATCTGATATATATATATATACTAGCAAAGGTGTACGTGCGACACGCACGTGATACAATGTAAATGCTGCAATCATCAATGTAATGCAAACAAAAACAAACATACCTCATATTTGTATATTTTATAACTAAATATAAATAGGAGTGTTTACCATCACTTTAAATGACTATGCATTTACTATTGATTTTATAGAAATTTGCAACTCACGAAACTGAATTTACAAAACTATATTGATTTTTTCTTAGAAAAATAAATCGTAAAAAAGCAGTATACTCTCTCAATCGCGCTCTCTCTGTTCCTTTGTTATCTATGACTCTTATGTGTCCTGTGCCTCTTTCCTTTCTGCTCTCAATATTATTCTTTTTTTAAAAAGATCTCTCAATATTATTCCGTTCATGAACAAACATTCATCGCCGGCGGAACAGCCAAGCAGGCAAGAAGCACGTCATCTGCGTACGAGCCCATGGGAGCGTGCTGCGTGCTCACCGGCAGAGCGTGCAAGCCCGCCACAAGTGCTAAAAATATTTACTTGATAAATAAATAAGAGATAACTACCATCAATAAGTAAGAGATACCATCCATCGACACATTCTTTACTTGATAAGCTAGCGACATTGGAAAACTCACGTATCAATTAGCATTGTGTAGAAGTGTAGATGCAAACTTACCCATCGCTCGTTCATAGGGTATTAAGAAGACAAGCATGCTGCTGTACGCAAAGGGAGGTGCCAGTGATACCGGCAACTTCTGCAAATTTTTTCTATTACATCAATATATTTTTTTACGCATCGTCTTTTGTAAAACCAAAATTTTTGGAGCAAAACAAATCTCTCTTGGTGACTGAGCTCCTCCCGTTCGCTGAGCCGGTGCTGTACCAAGCGCTATAGCCCAATACAGACTTATGGGCCACCACATCGCCCTGCCAGCGACGATATGCTTCGGACGGTCGGGCACTCGGCTCCGCGTCTGATTTTTTGTTTTTTAAAAAGTTCGGCGGGTAGATAAATGATGGGTGAGAAAAATAAATCAATTTTGGCAGAAACATTTTCTAAATATCAGTTTTTGTGGGTTTGACCTCCTCCCTACCTCCATTGACCCTTACATGTGGGTCCAGTGTGAGGGGTAAGGTGGGTCCGATTTGGGTGAGAAACGTTTATATATATATATATATATATATATATATATATATATATATATATGTGGTAGTGAGATGGCATCCGAAATATTCGCCACACGAAGACATTCTCCATCATGAATACTACTTCTAGACTTCTAGTTTATTCCATACAATACTTCATGCGTCTCTCTAATTTTATTTCCTGCATGGAGTATATAATTTTTTTTATAAAGGAAAATATTCCAGCCCCTCTCCACTCAATATATATGAGCGAATATAGCCAATGTACCATGGTACGGTTAGATTCTCAGGGTATTAGCAGAGATGAAATTATTGCTTCGCGCCACCCACTACGTACGCAGCGGAGTATACCGTATACGTATCCGTCAACAACTCGTTGCTATTTCGCTTGCCCTTTTCTCTCTCTCTCGGAAATGGAAGGTGCCAAAAGCAAGACAAAAACTTACATCTGGGTCCGGGCCGTGATGCATGCCGGCCCGAGCCATGCGATATGAACGACTTATCAGGTCAACAGTCATTATATGGCGTAAAAATGTTTCAAATCAAATCGACAATGGCAGTTTTTTCATGCATGCATGGTCACATGTTGCATTGTTCTAGATAGGGTTTTGGTTCAGAAGAACTCTCATTGGAATCCTATATATAGCATTACCCGTCATTTATAATTACTAGGTTCATGCCCGTGCGTTGCTATGGGTGATTAAAAAATTCTAAAGCGAATAATATAAAACATCATAAAAAAACAATTATATGTGAAAAATCAAACTGATTAACTGAAAGCAACACATGTCTGGTGATTCACAATTCCACATATATAAATAAGCAACCACCTGCTGATCCAGCGCTCAACTATCCAATTTAACCCAAAGCAGCTGCACATGGTAGCACATTAATTAACCACTTTTTGCCTACAGCTTACTGCTGAATTATGATGTTTGCTCTTACGATGTTCATCCGACATGACATCGCTCTCTCTCCCTTTGCCGTTTAATCTCTTTACGGTCCTCTTCATTTCCAACTACATTGGAAGCATTTCGATTGAATTAGATAGCAATGGCAGGCTATATGGTCAATTCATAAGGTCGGTGCGAGATTGATAAAGGAAGTAGCCATTTCATGTACCTGATCAGTTTTAAAATAAAGTAACAGTCCTGATCGAATTCATTCATGCAAGGAGATAAGCAATAAACAGAGGCCTAAGGAGACTCAATAGATTTGGGTCATCAAAGCAAAAGACAATGCGCAAAAGGCCCCATTTATCTCTACCTAGATAGGGAACGTTAAGATTAAAAATATAGAAGTCTCGGTCATACAATTGTCTACAGTATTGGCAAATATATAGGAGATATTTAAAGAATACATACTTCATGTTTGTCCATCATGAACCATGGATGCAAACTGAAGCATAACCAATCTTTACTAATTTGATGGAAAACAAAAGAAAATCTGATGGTGACCCGAGCGTAAAGACCCAGGAGGAGTTCGTTCAAACAGTGGTCCTGGGGAGAATGCTGTGGACATTCTCTGCAAGGCATGCCTATCTCTAACAAACCCGTGCATCCACCGATCTTCTAGGGTACATATCATATGATAAAAGCTACACAACAGAACGGTGATCTAAATATCTTTCGGCTAAAACTTCCATGGCAGAGCTCTCTGACGTTCCGGATGTGCCGCAGAAGACGTCGTCGACGTACCCGGCAGCGAAGGTCACCGGAACGCATGACTTCGAGATGGAAAATTACTCTACCCTCGACCGCCGCTTCGGTGTCGGCAGATCGCTCAAGTCCACCCCCTTCACCGTCAGCGGTTACAGCTGGATGATCCAGTTCTTCCCGAACATGCATTCCTTCGACTACTGCAGCTACTACATGCGCACGGCGTCGGCGTGCGTGTCTCTCGCCGGCTAGCGTGCGAGGGCAGAGGCCATGGCGCAGTCATCTCGATTGGCCGATGTAAGTGGAAGGTTTGAATCGCACGGCCCCGTCGTTGTTTGCGGGCGGTTTTTGCACGGAGGGAATCGTGCGTGGGGCAAAGCGACACGGAAGGCAGCGACGTGCTTCACCACGAGCGACGCGGAAAGCAGCGACGGGCTTCACCAAGGTAACGACACGACTATCCCTTCCACTCTTTTTATGAGTAGAGATTAAGGACTAGCTAGCTTTAACTCCCTCCATGCGCTGTAATTTGTTTCGCAAGTTTTCACTGTTTCCTTGACAGAGGTGCTAATCTTTTAAAAAGGAAAACAGTTTCCTTTGACTTGACCCCTTGCTTTTCCATCCTAGCTTACTCCCATCGATCGATCTGCTTTAGTTAGCTTTGTGAAGAACCAATAGGAGCCCTCGTACATGATCCCAATTTCAAAACTACTCTCAGCCTATTCAGGAAAGAATACAGTTACATGCATAGTAGGTTCATGCATCCCCTTTAATCAGAACAGTGGTGCTCTATTATATGTTTTGTCTGGGAAAAATAACTAACTTGAAGGAAACGAACAGATATGATAACAATGCACTACTATCCAATATGCAACAATAAACTGAATTAAAGCAGGTTCATGCAGCAACTGCAGGCTGCGTGCTATCTGGACACCTGGCCCGATGTCATCCTCAGTACATCCTCCCTGTGCAACAGAACAAGCACAGGCAGGAACTGGGATTTTTTTTTTTAAGATCTTCTTGCTAGATTCCCAACAGCCAACTGAAAAAAAAGGGCTCCTTTATCCCCAAAACCCTGAGGCACACCATGTGGCCGCCCAGCTCGATCGCTAGATCTCATCGCCACTGACGATGATCGATCGATAGATGTGGCCGTCGTGCACCCCATGATCCATTCCAGTGCAGCAAATAAAAGCCATATTCATGCAGCAACTGCTGCATCATGCAGCAGATACAGACACGAGAGCACTCAGGCTTTATTTGCAGCTAGCAGGGAATGAGCCACGCATGCGCGCCATCTGTCCGACAGCCGCACGCTTAACTGCTAACACAACTCCCTCCTTTACTTTGATCGAAAAATCTCGGCACATCTAAGTAGCTAATTAACAGGCTAAACAACCTCTCTAATCATGCTTTAGCTGCAATCATTCCCCGTTTCTTAATGAGCAACCTCGATCTGACGCTAGCTAGCTCTTTTCTGCCGAGTGTTCAGTTTGCTAGATAGTACCTCTCTCGTGCTGCCCACTCGCTCGTTGAAACAGAAAGGAGGCCGCAATCATCGATCGATCAGGCGACTTGCTCAACTAACGTACGTACGTTCAGACAGCGGATCTAGCATATATGGCGTACGTGTGGTGCACAGTGATTCGTCAGTGCTGCTTTAAGGACTGCATGCATTTCGTTCGTAGCTACTCCACGACTAGATTGTTTCCAAATGCAGGGCAGGCAAGGTCGTTTCCTTCTGCCTGAAGGATCTATATATTCTGCTGCCTCATGAAACCAACCAGCTAGCACTATAGCCTCACATTAGAATTGTTAACACACATATATAGTTATTATATATGTTATCTGTGGCCTGCAGTATGTAATAATTGTTCTATGATAGATAGATATAGAGCACCAATGACTTATATTATGGCATACATGTTTCTGTCTCATGATCAATGACTAATGGAAAGATTACTTATTTGCAGCTAGCTAAGAAATTAACACAGGGCATATTCCATTTCGATATTTTCACCTTTAGATTATGGATGGTGACATAGAGTATATGCTCTTCTAGTGGCTGAGCACACATTGCCTCCCTGAGGGAGCTATAGCAGATATTTCTAGTACTGTATAATGTTGCGTGGCCAATGCAGGCGGAATATGTACCGATAGAAAGATGATGCGTCTTTGAATAATGTGTAACCTACTACCTGTAGCTTTCAGCGGCCTAATCTATACCTGAAACTTAAAGCACTGGTCGATACACGCTAGGCTGCACTTGGCCTTGCTTTGCTTTAATTAATATCTTCTAGAAAGGTTTGCACGCAGCCCTCCATAATCACTAATCACCTGTTGACGGTGCCCACAAAATGTTGCTACGCTGGTGGAGCATAACATGCTTGCGTGTTGGGTCCAATGTGTGCAACCTCATTACCACCTTTTCATGCATGTTGCCAGGCTTTGAACTAATACGCTCTATTAATCCTAAAAAGAATACAATTCTGGATATGTATACCTGAATAAAACGCTATGTATTTGGACAGTTATTTTGTCCAGGTACATAGCTAGAATTGCGACGAAGAGAGTATTCCCCAAGCTACCTTCATGCTTGATTGTCTGCCTAAAAGGACTACAATACCAAACTAGATAAAGCAGGAATCTTGATTTCCAGTGCCCTGATTAATTTGTATATAGAATTTGGTTAAATGCTATTTTTCAGTTTTATAAGAACAATTTACTTTTTGGCAAAAAAGTACAAGGAAATAAACCCGGCCTCTGACTATCACCAAAAATGAAACTGCAGCACGTTTAATATCTGTTATATAAAAAATAACACAGTAGTCTGTCGGAACTTGTTTTGCATATCACAATATAAAGATGCATTTTGCTATAAGCTAGTCTTCTAGTCAATATATTCTGGTTTCGGACAAAGTAAAGCCGAACAAAGTGACAATATTCTCCTTTTAAAATAATATATGGGTCAATTCGAGAAGAATGATGGCTAGCTTACAGTTCTCTTGATCTTCCTTAGTGACTAAGGTTTAGAAGCTTCTCATCCTCAATCAGAGTGAGAAGCTATAGTGTTCTTGTTGTTAGTTGTTCCTTAGCCATGCATGCACCAACTAACCAACCCATGTCATGCACTTCCCTCTCTGTCACCACCACCTTGCTGCTGTCTCAAATGTTTCCAAAGCTATGCTTTCTTTGCCACCACCAAAAATGAAATGATGCACCTCTCTTAGCTTCTTCGATTTTCTTCCCTATAGAGTACCAACCCAAACTTTCACCTTCTTCTTCACAAAGGTTTATTTATTTATTTTGATGTAACTCACATCAGCTTTCATAGGGCAAGATCTTGTTGGATCAAAAGTGGACTTTTAACCTGTGGAAAAGGCATGTCAATATGCTGTCTCTTTAGAAATCTGAACAAAACTCTATTCAAATTTTGACCGTTGATGAGGCGACCAAAACTTGTGAAAGCTCCTTTTTTTTTCCTTCATACAAATCTATCTCCTGTCTTGACTGCTAATTTTATTTGAAAAAGCAAAATTAGCTGTTTATTTGACCATGTACAGATTTATTTTAAGAAAAGATTAATAACATCCCACAGGTTTTGAGTATGCTACGTAGTATGCCGCAAATAAATTAAAGCTGTATGTATGCCACGACACTGAACCTGCCAATGCAACTTTTTTTATCAAAAAAAAAGGGAAATTGTAAAGGAGGAGGAGAAGAAAGCTGCCACGTCAGTGACCACTAGGTGGTGGAGGGGCCCATCCCATGTACTAGTAGAGGCACCCTTGTTGAATCGCTGCCTATAAATTGAGGGTTCCTACACTTGTTCCCTCCCTTTTCCCTCTCTGAGCACTCGAACCCCTCTGATACGCTGCTAATTACCATTGTGCCCCTGGCCAATCAGCTAGGCCATGGCCCTCCAGCTCCCCCCGGTCCGCTGTGACTGTGACTGTGACGACCCCGCCGCCCTCGAGGCCTTCCTCGCCGACATCGGCTTCGGCCTTCTGGGGCAAGATGAGATGGCCTCGCCGCCGCTAGACTTGACGACGATGGCAGCAGCCACGCCGCCGGAGGAGGAGACGTCGGCGTCGGCGTCGGCATCGGCTCCGGCAGCCGGCGACGAGGCGGAGCACCACCGTCGGCTCCGTCGCAAGATCTCGAACAGGGAGTCGGCGCGGCGCTCCCGCGCGCGCAAGCAGCGGCACCTGGAGGAGCTCCGGGCGCGCGCCGCCACGCTCCGCGCCGGCAGCCGGGAGCTCGCCGCCAGGCTCCGCGGCGTGCGTGCCGGCGCCGCGCTGGTCCGCCTCGCCAACGCTCGCCTCCGCGCCGAGGCTTCCGCCCTCGGCCGACGCCTCGCCGCCGCGCACCGCGCCATCGCGCTGCGCCAGATCTACGCCGCAGCAACCTCTGGCGGCGGCGGGTTCGAGCTGCAGGCGCTGGCCTCGCTCATCGCGTAGACTCCTGCATGTGGCCATGTGCTCGATCTGCACGCGTGGCGTGGCTGCACGCTCGGCGAGCACATGCATGCATACTACTGCAAGGAAAGTATACTAGTATGTGCTACATATATGCGGATCGATCTTTTTGACTGGCCGGTCACCTGCAACGAACGAATGAAATTATACAAAGGACTACTTTTGATCCATCCATCCATCCATCTTATATATGCATGGATGACGTCACGATCGATGATGATGGAGAGCAGAATATTCTTGTAGATACATAGTACCTCACCACTAGCAGCATAATTAAGCAAGCAAGCAATTCTTCGTTCTCGATGCAAGATGGGCAAGGAACGTACGTGCTCCCGACTAAAACACCTGTTCCGATCCGTTCGTTGATGATCGATGCATATGCAACGTCGTTACATATATATATAGTACGAGTGTGTACGACGTTTGATCGAAACTCGATCAGCTAGCTGCATCTATATATCTCGTCTCCCGATATATTATATGTTAAAAAGAAATTAAACTCGATCCATCTGTGGTGGAGGGTAATTTAATTTGGTACAGTACTTTGTGACGCTCGCTCGCTCAAGCTGGGCATTTTGGCGGCCACTGATCTGACATTCTTCTGACGTTACTGGCCAGTCGCTGCTGCGATGCCCCCCGTCGTAGGCTCGTAGATTCATTCGATCTTACTTGTCGCTTGCATTGCCTTGCGTTGCTTTGCTTTGCTTTCTGAAAATAAGATAGATTTCCGTGTGGATCATCGTCGTCAAGGTTCACGGCCAGCGATCGACCTCTATTCTCTATCGATCAGTGAAGAAGAATACAAAGTGGCTGCAGGTGGATCGTCGCCGTCGCCACGTTGAAAGCAATGCAAAGCAAAGCCAGCCGCAATGTGTTTTACGTCGTACGTAGTGCACGTCTCTCTTCCTAGTTCATGTGCGTGCCGTGCCCTAGTCGTCCTAGTCATGTACAGTATATGTACTGTCTTCTCGACGTACGACACCAGCCGCCTGATGACGATCGATACCTAGCTCCGATCCCCAGGTTATCCTTTCCTCCATCGATCCATTTCCTCCAACTGTTTTGTTGTGATGCTGGGCCTAAGGGGCATGTTTGGATAGGGGGGGCTAAATTTTAGCACCCCCATTTAGCCATTAAATTAGCTTAAGGGAACCAAACATGGGGGGCTAAAGATGAGCTAAATTCATTTAGCCCCTCTCAAACTTTTAGTCACCTTAGAGGATCTAATTGAGGCTAAACTTTAGCCCCATGATCCAAACATGGAGGGGCTAAATATTTAGCACTAGTTACTATTTATTTTGCTATAGTATACAAAATTAGCCCCTAGGCTAAAGGAACCAAACATGGCCCTTGTTCATTTGCTGGGCTTGTATCTGTTGGGTCAAGTAATCAACACAACGTCTCAGACCAACAAAAGTTCCTCTCCTTCCTTTGTTCGTCGTCTCTGTCACTACTCTGAGGCCGCCTCCAACTGCCGACTCTTTGCGGGATTAAAAAAAACTAGAAACCTGGCACTCAAGTAGTAGCTTTGAAATATGTGCATAGAGAGAAGCAAGCCGAGCTGAGATAGTCTCTGCCTGGGCCAGTAAGAACCGAAGCGCTCTTATGGACCACGGATAGGCTGTTAAATAATTTTCTTAGCTTTATGTGGTCATGGCTGGCTACAAGCCCATCTATAGGAAGCCCAAGTCACACAAGAAGCAAAGCTCATGCCATGGCCACGCCTGAAAATCAATCAGAAAAAAAAATGAGTAACTTTTTTGCGGTTGAAGTCAGTGATACCCCCAAACCACAGTAAACCATGCAATACTGCAAAGCGGTGTTGCTGTGATCCTCCAAACTAAACACAAGAGGGATAGTTTTTGTTTTGAAATGAAACTGAAAGAAGAAGATAGACAGGAGGCAAGATGGCATACTACGCTGGTGTCAACCTGGCAGCGGCAGGAGAAAAAAGAGTGTGCCTGGCGCAGGAGAAGACTGCAAGGAAGCCAGGAAGGAAAGCATTTCTTGCATTTCAGTGGATGTGGATGGATGGGCAGAAGGCAGTGAGTCTGTGTCATCATGAATATAGAGTGAACGGAGAAAAATCCTGTCATGCAGCAAACCTGCTACTCGTAGTATAGTTCAGGTGCAGCACAGTGCGTGACACTGCTTGCATATATATAGGCTATGTGCAGATTCAGGATAAAGTATTTCTCCAACAAGTTTTTTCTATTCACCCCACTTATAAAACACGTTTTCCAGTGCACCGTTCATCTAAAACTACTTTTTCCTTCCTCTAATCTGAACGCATCGCACAGATCAAACATTGAGCGTGCACACGTTTCAAAGATGTGGAAATGCGCACATTAACCGTGCTAATCTAGCATATTCATAATAAAGCTGCGAATTAAGGAAAGTATAAAGCTAATTAGCACCACCTAAATCTAAATGTGCATGCAATTGCAGGTTGCTAGTACCAGCTGGTGGCGGATGCCGCCTTTTCGTTGCTGATGGCAGCTGCAACTGTAATTCTGCGAGCGGCATGACCATGAAGCAAACAAGCATGCCATGCGTGGTCATTGGTCGACGAGCCTGCTGCCCCGATGCGATGGTCTGTGATCTGATCTAACAGAAGCACAAGGGGAAAGGAAAAGCTGCCGTTGTTCAGGCCCGGGGACCGCCGGTCTGTCCTGCTCATCTGCGTCAGTACGTGGTTGCCTTTTTTCTTTCAACGAGGCCTCACATTATTCACTGGCTCTTAAATTATTTAATCAACAATATTAAAATAGTACGAAAATAGTAGAATGAGTTAGCTCTTTGCTAGTAGCTCTTAGTCGTCTCATAGTATTTTTTATTTTTTGAACAGTACAACTCTTGATGTGACCGACTCTTCACTTTTGCACGTTTCAATGAATATGAGACGGCTAAGAGCTAGCAAAGAGCCAACCAACTTGTAAAGAGCCAACTCACTTTTGTACCGTTTTGATACTGTTCATCGATTCAACCATTTAAGAGCTAGTGAATAGTGTACCTAGGGAGGAGGTATGATTTGTTAGTGCTGCAGCTGCTACCTAACGAGATGGCTAGCGGATGCTCGCTCGCTCGTATGTTGGATTGGTGGATGGCTTCTCCATAATGAGATGCAGCAGAGCTTCTCGTTTGTTTTAATCACTTGCTAGTACCGTCTTACAGGCAACATCAACAGAAAAAGAACAGATAAGAAGAGAAGAGAAAAGAACTCGCCAAAGTGCCGGCTCGCTTGCTGCTCGGTGTTGGGCATACAACATCACCATCAGACTAAAGGCCAATGTTTTTGTTTGTTTGCTTGCTTTTATTTACATCAACAGCACGTGACTCAACTGAGCTAATAACATACATACTTCTTCAGCTACTACTACTTACTACCTCGTGTCCTTGTTAATTCATAGATACACAGTGTTATGTGGTTGGCTTGAAGCACCAGTCAGCGGACGACAGACCCCTTTTGCTTTGGTTTGGTTTGCTTTGCTACCAGCCGACTCGACTTTACGTGTTGTAGGCATCCTTTCCTGCCTGAGCTTGCTAGCCTGTCGACCTTTTTCATGCGCCACTCTCACTCTCTCAGAGTCGAGTCGAGTCGCCATCCAGATCAGACAAGAGAGAAGAGGCCATCCTCATGCATGCACCTCCTGCAAGTGCCATGGTGGCTCGATCACTAGCTACACCATCGATATCACCTGCTGCAAACAAGTGTTGCGTCGATTCCCTTCCTTCCCCTGCCCTGAGGCAGATAGATCGACCCAGCAGGCTGCACTGCACTGCCGCAGAAGCAATGGCCACCGGCGGCAGCTACGGCGCCAGGCGGCTGTCGGACCTGCTCCAGGAGCAGCAGGAGCCCTTCCTCCTCCTCCTCGAGGCGCCCCCGCAGCGCCTCCGCTCGCCCGTCGTCGAGGCCTGCGGCCGCCGCCTGCGCAACCTCCTGTGCGGCGGCGGCGGCTACAAGACCACCACCGCCAGCGCGAGGAAGAAGGATCTGCTGCTGCAGTACTGGGACGACCTCGCCGCATGTTTCACGTGCGCCGCGCCGCGCCAGAGGTTCCGACGCCTGCCGCGCGCCGGAGACATCGGCGACGAGGTCGTCGGCGGGAATAAACAGCAGCTCAGCCCGGTCTCTGTCCTGGACCAACACTCCGACGGCGAATCCACTGAGCTTATTAGCCATTGTAAGCCAGCGCACTGTTAATTTCTTCACAACCAACAGAAAAGTAGAATCTTTAGTTTCCTTCTAATTTGTGACCTTTTTTTTTTCTTGACAGTTGGTCACCATCTCCATCTCCGCTCTGCTTCGTAACTAACCGCACTCTGTTTCTTCCTTGCTTGATCGATACAGCAGGGGACGAGGAGGACGACGGCAAGCCGTCGACCTCGGCACACGACGACGTCCCTGGCGCCGCCGCGAAACCATGTTCGACCTTCGTCATCACCAACGGCGTCAAGGTTCGCGCAGTGGAGGCGGGAGCAGTGCAAGGCAACGACAGCAAGAGGCTGCAGAGCTCTTCGGCGGAGCAGGCGATTGTATCGGAATGGGAGAGGATCGCGGCGGACATCTCCCGGATCCCGACTCTGGTGGCGCTCTCCTCCTCCGGGTCATTCAGGCGGTTCGCCGCCGACGAGGTGGGGCAGAGCATCGAGGCCATGATCTTCGAGGAGGTTAAGTGGGAGGCCGTGCGTGACATGATCTGCCTCCATGGTTTTCTGTTATAAAAAAAAGAAAATTATTGGAAAAATTGGGCACAACTTCTTGTTGACCCTTATACCTCATGATGACTTTCACTTCTCAACCGTAGCAAGGTAATTTTTTTTTTCTTTCTAGTAGTAGAGAAAAAACAAAGATAGCTGACCATGGGGAGTTTAGTTTCGAATCCATTATATATTCATTCCAGATTCAGAATTTCAATTGACGCCGTACGACTCACCGATAACTAGAAATTTTATCAAGGGACATGGACATGGACATGGAGTGAAAAAATGGCCAGTTTTTCTTTTTAGGATCCGAAAAAAAAAATGGCCAGGTAATGAGTTGGGTTGGGCTTATCTGTCTGGCCCATTTAGATACCTCATGACTATGTTCGTTGTTGCTGGAAGGAAATATTTCCCCTAGGCTATATAAATAAACCTGGCCTGTTGTCGTTTCGTTTCCTCCCTCGGCAAAGCCGCCGCCGCCGCAACAACAAATATTGACATGATGGAGAGGGTTAAGAGCTCGTCGGTGCCGTGTCCCGGCGCGTCCGCCAAGCGCGCCAACCTAGAGGTAGAGGAGGTACCCAATGGCCAATGGGGGCGACGTCGGCATCGACCGTCGTCGTAAGCGCCACTGCAAGGAGGGGGAGCACGAACAATCCCAACAAGGGAAACGAGGCGCCATCGGCTTCCTCCAAGGAGAAAGGCGCCGGGAAGAGGACCAAGACTTTGAGGTCACCTCTACATGTCCAGGAGTCTCTGGTCGACGAGATCATGCGCTACATGGTATATGAACCTCGATTAACGCCCTTGGATCTGGGACTCGATAATGTGGACGGCGAGGCAGTGGAAGCCGCCTAATGGATAAGGAAGCTGATGGATTTCGATGCTGACGTGTACCGGCAATATCGCATCAACGGGTACGCCGACTTCCAGTTGGAGGTCCCCGACGACGACGACGAGGAGGAGCTGGTGGAGATCGACGAGGCTATGGACGACGACGAGATGCCACCGGCGGACGACGCCGGAGCCACTTGCAAATGTCCCAGATCCATGCATGCTACTAAGTTCTGATCATTATTATGCTGCAACCATGCATGCTTCCTAGATTGATTAGCACTTGCAAATGTGGCTATCCTGTTAATCCTCAGTTTAATACGCAACGTGCTTAATGAGACTGAAGCCACTTGTTCTATTTCAATTGCTGGTAATTTGCAGCAAGAAAGGCTTCATATATTGATTTCACCAGGTAAATTTCTGGCACAAGCTAGTATGGCAATCTTTTTGGTTCAATTAATTACAACTTCACTTGCGTTTTCCTATATAACATGTATAATATGGGAAGTACTGAACTGCACAGAACAGAGAACACTGAGCTATGTCACTTATCCTGGTAACCAACTGAGATCATTAAGTAGTTGCGAAGTGTTCAGTGATGACTACTATGTTTGGCATTATTATTATAGTTTCTCTAGCTGGATAGTTATGGGGTACAGGATAATATATATGATTATCATGCATGTCTCCCTCTTATTTTAGAAAAAAACAGTTACAGCTGAGTTCTCAGTTTAGCAGTAGTTTTGTCACTTTGTGCACTTGAGGAGTCTACCGAATCCTGATGAGTACAATATAACCAATACTAAGTTACTGACAACGACATGAAGCCCTGAAAGCTCTTTGACATGCAACATACCCTGACCAAGAACTAATGTTTGACACCCTAAGACATGGGAACTTTGTTTCATCAGATAAGCAGAAAATTATCAGATACCACTACCATACACAGGTGATATACTCACATTTGGCGAGCAACACTGCAATAGCACTTTTTCCTTTTAATCAGAGAAGCAGAAAAGCATCATCAGATACAACTACCAGTAAGCAAAAAGGAACTCATTGTCTGAAACTGTTGGAAATTAATTCATATTCTTGAGCTAGAGGAAGTCAATTTGCATTTGACTACTGTGAAGAATACCCAAGATCACTATAGTAGGATCTTGATGTTTCTAAGTGTTAGCTAGCATGAGTTGTAGCCTAGCTGTTAGAGAAGTATTAAAGTTTGCTTTGACAACTTGTATGACGGTTATTGAAGTCTATAAAAGAGGGAGGGCAGCAACCCCTCAGATGTAAGAGAGGAAGTGGTGTAGCTTAGTTGGGCAGGTGGCCGTAGAGGACTGCCGGGCTACAAAAGTAGGAGGTGCCGGAGCCGGAGGCTTGCGGGCTCACCGGAGGCATCTATAGGTGCTTAGCAAGGAGTTGATTGAGTGGATCAACTCCAAGTAGGTTGCTGCGGCAACTAGTATATGTTTATGTCAATGTTTATGTGGAAAATAAGTGCATGAGTGATCCTTTTGTCTAACAATTGGTACTGGAGCCTAGGTTTGGTTAGATGACGAAGATAATGCCAGGTGATGGGTCGAGCAAGGCTGCTGCGGGCAGCGAGGACGCGGTCAGGATACCAGGGAGGGAAGGGAAGGTGACCCTCCCATACCCGGTGCTGAACAAGACCAACTACGGTGCTTGGGCTGTAAGGATGAAGCTGCTGATGCGTGCTCAGGGCGTGTGGGATGTGGTTAATCCCAACGCTGAGCAGCACGTCAAGGATGAAGAGAAGGACACCATGGCCATGGCAATAATCTCCATGGGGCTTGGAGATGAGATGCTGATGCAAGTTGCTGAGAAGGAGTCCGCATTTGAGATGTGGACAGCACTGTGCTCCATGCATATGGGAGCTGAGAATGCCAAGGAGGCAAAGATTCAGACGCTACGTTGGGAGCTCGAGAATGTTAGCATGGGCGACGCAGAGTCGGTCGACGACTTCGCAGCAAAGGTAATGCTACTTGTTGGACATGTCCGAGGACTTGGAGAGAAGATCGAGGAGACGCAAGTCGTCAAAACGCTGCTGCGAGCAGTCTCTGACAAGTTTGTCCATATTGCATTGGCGATCGAGCAATTTGGAGATACGAAGAAAATGACCTTGGAAGAGGTCATTGGCTCCTTAAAGGCGCACGAGGAATGCATCAAGGCACGATGCGCACGTAACGAGCAGCAGCTCTTCACTGTGAGGAGCTTGGAGTCATCGCGAGGTCGTGGCCGCGGTCAAGGTCATGGACGTGGAGGCGAAGGACGCAGGGACAAGAGCAAGGATCAATGCTACAATTATAAAGGATATGGACATCATTCATATGAGTGTCCTGCCAAATGAAAAGGCAAGAGTCAAAAGGAGGCATTTTTTGTTGATGGTTCTAGCACAGTTGATTATGAGCCAAATCTGCTGTGAAGATGAACAAGAAGAAGGCGCTGCGGTGCTGCGAAGAGACGGTGGTGCTGCGGTATCACATGAAGAAGACATCGCTGAGGTGATGTAGAGGATGGTGATGCTGCGTGATCACAAGACGACGGTGCTGCTGTACCGTGAGGAGACTGCGGTACTACGAGGCCGCTAGAAGAATGGTGGCTGCGAGCTGCCAGGAGAAAAAGAGTTTAGCACGGAGGTGCTGCGAGCGATGTGCTCAAACCGAGAAGAAGAAACCGTTGCATGTGGCAAGAAGATATCTCAAGAATAAGAATTAAGGGGGAGATTGTTGGAAATTAATTCATATTCTTGAGCTAGAGGAAGTCAATTTGCATTTGACTACTGTGAGGAATACCCAAGATCACTATAGTAGGATCTTATAGTAGGATCTTGATGTTTCTAAGTGTTAGCTAGCATGAGTTGTAGCCTAGCTGTTAGAGAAGTATTAAAGTTTGCTTTGACAACTTGTATGACGGTTATTGAAGTCTATAAAAGAGGGAGGGCAGCAACCCCTCAGATGTAAGAGAGGAAGTGGTGTAGCTTAGTTGGGCAGGTGGCCGTAGAGGACTGCCGGGCTACAAAAGTAGGAGGTGCCGGAGCCGGAGGCTTGCGGGCTCACCGGAGGCATCTATAGGTGCTTAGCAAGGAGTTGATTGAGTGGATCAACTCCAAGTAGGTTGCTGCGGCAACTAGTATATGTTTATGTCAATGTTTATGTGGAAAATAAGTGCATGAGTGATCCTTTTGTCTAACAATTGGTACCGGAGCCTAGGTTTGGTTAGATGACGAAGATAATGCCAGGTGATGGGTCGAGCAAGGCTGCTGCGGGCAGCGAGGACGCGGTCAGGATACCAGGGAGGGAAGGGAAGGTGACCCTCCCATACCCGGTGCTGAACAAGACCAACTACGGTGCTTGGGCTGTAAGGATGAAGCTGCTGATGCGTGCTCAGGGCGTGTGGGATGTGGTTAATCCCAACGCTGAGCAGCACGTCAAGGATGAAGAGAAGGACACCATGGCCATGGCAATAATCTCCATGGGGCTTGGAGATGAGATGCTGATGCAAGTTGTTGAGAAGGAGTCCGCATTTGAGATGTGGACAGCACTGTGCTCCATGCATATGGGAGCTGAGAATGCCAAGGAGGCAAAGATTCAAACGCTACGTTGGGAGCTCGAGAATGTTAGCATGGGCGACGCAGAGTCGGTCGACGACTTCGCAGCAAAGGTAATGCTACTTGTTGGACATGTCCGAGGACTTGGAGAGAAGATCGAGGAGACGCAAGTCGTCAAAACGCTGCTGCGAGCAGTCTCTGACAAGTTTGTCCATATTGCATCGGCGATCGAGCAATTTGGAGATACGAAGAAAATGACCTTGGAAGAGGTCATTGGCTCCTTAAAGGCGCACGAGGAATGCATCAAGGCACGATGCGCACGTAACGAGCAGCAGCTCTTCACTGTGAGGAGCTTGGAGTCATCGCGAGGTCGTGGCCGCGGTCAAGGTCATGGACGTGGAGGCGAAGGACGCAGGGACAAGAGCAAGGATCAATGCTACAATTATAAAGGATATGGACATCATTCATATGAGTGTCCTGCCAAATGAAAAGGCAAGAGTCAAAAGGAGGCATTTTTTGTTGATGGTTCTAGCACAGTTGATTATGAGCCAAATCTGCTGTGAAGATGAACAAGAAGAAGGCGCTGCGGTGCTGCGAAGAGACGGTGGTGCTGCGGTATCACATGAAGAAGACATCGCTGAGGTGATGTAGAGGATGGTGATGCTGCGTGATCACAAGACGACGGTGCTGCTGTACCGTGAGGAGACTGCGGTACTACGAGGCCGCTAGAAGAATGGTGGCTGCGAGCTGCTAGGAGAAAAAGAGTTTAGCACGGAGGTGCTGCGAGCGATGTGCTCAAACCGAGAAGAAGAAACCGTTGCATGTGGCAAGAAGATATCTCAAGAATAAGAATTAAGGGGGAGATTGTTGAAAATTAATTCATATTCTTGAGCTAGAGGAAGTCAATTTGCATTTGACTACTGTGAGGAATACCCAAGATCACTATAGTAGGATCTTATAGTAGGATCTTGATGTTTCTAAGTGTTAGCTAGCATGAGTTGTAGCCTAGCTGTTAGAGAAGTATTAAAGTTTGCTTTGATAACTTGTATGACGGTTATTGAAGTCTATAAAAGGAGGAAGGGCAGCAACCCCTCAGATGTAAGAGAGAAAGTGGTGTAGCTTAGTTGGGCAGGTGGCCGTAGAGGACTGCCGGGCTACAAAAGTACGAGGTGCCGGAGCCGGAGGCTTGCGGGCTCACCGGAGGCATCTATAGGTGCTTAGCAAGGAGTTGATTGAGTGGATCAACTCCAAGTAGGTTGCTGCGGCAACTAGTGTATGTTTATGTCAATGTTTATGTGGAAAATAAGTGGATGAGTGATCCTTGTGTCTAACAGAAACCGATGGATTGGAGGATGGGCCGATGAGGATAAGGTACTGGGCCACTCTGTTGTGGGCACGGCACGGCAGGGCCCAAGCAAGGCAACCACTCACTTCCCGTCGTGTTCGTGTTTGGCAAGCTTCAGTAGTGATGAAGTGTTTCAGACAAGGATCGATAGAGCGAGAAGCAACGTGGCACCAGTCACGCAAGTATGCAGTCCTTTTCCCTGCATCGCATGCCAAATTAACCGGCCACCATCCTCTCCTTTGCAGATGGATGGATGGACGATCGATGGATGTCCTTTATTTCCCAAGATAACAAGGTTTCCAATTCTGGTACAACTAACCCTACCTGAAATTAAACCTCCTGTCATCAGGGAAAAAAAAAATGTCGGTCTTTGCCCTTTCGTCACACTCTCTTCTCTGACTGACATAGTGACATGTATGGTTTCTCTCGAGCACGGGGCATCGGTTGGAGTGGCTTGCAATCCACAACACTGTGCCGTACCATGTGGCATTCTCCCACTGTCTTCATGCCATTGAACTGATCAGAGGAAACGAATGAATGTTACTGCTACACCATGCATGCATATTTGGTTTGGAACTCACATGCCTTGCCTTGTCTCAGTTCCATCTCGTGACCAGCCAGCTGTAACACCAAAATGGTCTGGAATTCCCTGGAACCTACTAATTGAAACATGCTCGGAGACAAATTGCAAGAGATACCACAATGAAAGTATGGACAGTGAACACTTTCAGAGAACCCAACGATCAGTTCAGAGTTCTCAAGGCCTCCCCCAATTCGTAGCAACATCTGAATTCTGAATAACGGACCGGCAAGACTGAAAGAAATCAGCATTGCAAGCGCAGTGAATAAACAAACAGTTTGAAGTCTCTCGACAAAAACGGTTCAAGTCTCAGTCAAACTCTGTCTTTGTCAATTTGGCACACAGTAGGTCAGTAGCACACACGGATGCATTTTCGCTATCAAAATCTATGGTAAACCATCCATCCGCTTCCAAAAAAAAAAAAATTGTAAACCATCTGTGACAAAACAAAAGGAGACAATTTTTCACATGACACATACGATCGATGCAGCTCACATAATCTGAAACTAGGAGTAAAGAGAGATGACTGCAAATATGTATGTTTTCACAACTGATTCTCCCCTCACCACATAAACAACCTCGCTAAACCAAGCTCCATTCATGCGTAACAACCTTAAGTAAACCAGCAAAAGTAGCAGCTGATCGACTACGAACAAGAGACGATGACGATTGATGAACTAGCCGCCGGTGGATTAGTAAGAGTCTCTAGGATCCGGCTCCGGCCGTTTGGCCATCTTCACCATGCTCTGCTCCACGGCTCCGGCGGAGCTCTTGCAGGAGAGCCCAAGCCCGGCCCACGTGAACCGCCTCCTCCGGCCCTTGTTGCCCTCCTCCTCCCTCGCCGCGCCGCCGCCTCGCCTGCCGCTGCTCTTGGTGCACGCCAGGTACGCCGCCAAGAACGGGTCGTCCTCCGGCCGGACGGCGCGCGCCCTCGTCGCCGGCGCCCTTCCCGGCGGCGGCGGAACGGAGTAGAGCCGCCGCGCTGCTGGCGGTTGTGGTGGCGACGATTGCTTCGCCGGGCTCACCCGCGCCACGTCGCATCGGCGGCCTTCCGCCGCATCCGTCGCCTTGACCGCTGCCTTGACTGCTGTCTCCCAAGAGAAGACCATGGAGGCCGCCGGTGGCATCAGCACAGCTTCTTCCTCCTGCCCCATGGCGATCGATCGAGCGAGCTCCTTTAATTTGGCGCGCACGCAAAGACACTGATTAGCTAGCGACTGATCGATCAACCTGCCGGGCTATTGATAATGGATCGGCTTCGCTTTTTTCTCGCTGTGTGTTTCTTGGCGTGAGAAGACGAAAACTTAGGAGGAGGAAGAAGAAGAGACGGTGGTTGGCGTTCAACAAGTAGGGGAGGTTAGCAGTGGCATTTAGTGGTCATGCAGGCAGGCAGGCGTGCGTCGTCTGCGTTCTCCTTGCACGACAAAGGTGTGACCAAAAGGTGTAAATCCTCGAGCGGTTACGGTTTAGGAGTCAATTAGTCTAGGGTATAATGTTATTGCGTGGAAGAAGGCTAATTAGTGGTCATGTCATGGAGATGGGGTTAAGCAACTGTCTTTCTTCCTCGATCCTCTATTGGTCCTGCTTGGATATATAGCGCCTAGTAGGGATCAACCGTATGCTGGAGACGGATACGGATAAAGTATACTAAGAGAGTAGAAATGAAAAAAGAAATACAAGAGGGCAAATGGTTGGGATTATGTGCAGGGAATTGCAAGTTTGTTAGGGTGGGTGGATGAGCTTCAACGGACAACAATGATGGCTTGACCGTTCTCTCCTCTTTTCTTAATCTTCTTCTTGTCGTATAATTTGGACTCTGGTACGGTATTGCAGCAACCAACTAGCATGGCGGCAGGGCTTCTGTTTTGTATATACCTGACAAAAGAATGTACATTATTACCCATAGAATAAACATGTGACCGCAAGTGAAAGGTTATACATTTTTTTATAGTAGATCCAAGGTTATACATACGAAAACGAAAAGTAACGACGCAAGAGTCAAAGCACAGTCCATGACTTTCTACACAGTTTTTTTTAAAAAAAGGTTAAATATTAGAAGAAAATCATCGATCCATTACAAGAAAATCATCGATACAGCAGCCGTAAGCATGCAGTAGCTATCAAGAAGTTAGGAAATCCTTCTCACATACTGCGATAGGACATTAAGATATGCCAAACCGGCTAGGTTGACCGCTAGTGGCACCGATCATCCAAAAGGAATTGGGCAGACTACTGATACGAACAATTAAATATAAATAGCCACACCTGATCAAAAATTGAATAGTCCTACCAACAATTCTTTAGCAATTTGGCATATTAAACATGTATAGAAAAAGCAAGGTTCTTATCGGGGAGGAATTTAGCTGCCATAGATTTGAATGTTGTGGACTTGAATAATCTGACCCTGATACACTATAGGATAGGGATGTCTTTCTTCTTATTAAATTCCACTTTATTAGTCTTAAACTAGTCATCATACATGACTATTCCACATTTCCACTGACGTGATAAAACGAGGTACTACCGCCCTTCAGTTTCTAGTCTATGGTGAGGTAGCAGTATCGTACAATAATATACATGTCGTATCTGAATATCGATTGTATTGTTGGAATGTTAAGTTTGACAGGACTTGTTCAGCAAATTAAAACGGGCAAATATAATGCCAACTGATATGATGAAGCTTCCGTGCTAATTTCCGATCTCTAGATGATGGTCTGTACAGGTAGGCTTATCAGAAAATGACTGAAACGATGACAAGACTTGTGCTCTCTGTTTTTTCTCTGTCCTGGTCTCTGATGATCTAACAATATCAGTGGTCGTTGTGGTAGCTAGCCCCGGATTATTCGGCCGCCTGCACATCGCGAAACAGAGCGAGTCCAATCCACTGATTTGTGGCTGCTCGATAGTGGCCACAGAAATTTCTTTCTTTTTTTTTTTGCGGAAGACAGAAATTTCATTTAGCAGGAGATAAATTATGGGGAACTGTTTGCTTCTGCTACTACGTACTGTTTCCTGAACATTACTGATCCGATCCGACAGAGCAACAGTTGCAGAACCGAACCGTTTGTGCATGCACGACCAAGCAATCTTGGATGGGTGCTGCGTCCTGATTAGATCACCAGCTCAAATACAACGACGCTATGATGATTGCTTAATAGTAAGCACTACATATCGCGACGTCGACGGCCGGCGCGGAAGATCGCCGGAGCAATATATAGGAAGACGACGAGCTGGCCGGAGCACCCAAGAAGACGACGACATCAACACGATTACATGCATGAACACAAATCAACAGCAGCGTTTGTACATAGTATTCTATAGCGGTAAAAGTAATCCAAGTCGCCTTGTGTATGCAGGCCTCCAAGGGCAAGGCGCCATGAGTGATCGCATATCCCTCTTGCATATTCCCCGTCTGACGGACATCCCGACGGACATCCCAAACACATCCCAGTAAACAATGCGGCAGCCGTCAGTCATATAAATTTGAACCCTGGCTCGTTCCGATGCTGCTTGCATGCGTTCGTGTAGAAGACTGTAATTAATGGCGACGAGCTCCGACGCTGGAGGTCGTAGTGTTAGCAATGGAGGAGGAGTCGCCGGCGACGAGCATCAGCAGCCGGTGGTGCTCATCACGGGGTGCGCCAAGGGCGGCATCGGCTACGAGTACTGCCAGGCCTTCTCCGACCTAGGCTGCCACGTGGTCGCCACCGACATCCCCGACCGCGTCCCGGACCTCGCCGCCGACCCTGACCTTGCGGCAACGGTGGTGCCGCTGGACGTGACGTCGGATTCCAGCGTGGAGGCCGCGGTGCGTGCCGCCCTGTCGTCGCACGGGCGCATCGACGTGCTGGTGAACAACGCCGGGATCGGGTGCACGGGCCCATTGGCGGAGCTCCGAACGGAGTCGGTGCGCCGCGCCATGGACGTCAACTTCCTCGGCCAGGTCCGCACGGTGCGCGCCGTGGCGCCCCACATGGCGTCCCGCCGCTCCGGCACGATCGTCAACGTCGGCAGCGTGGTGGGCACCGCCGCGACGCCATGGGCGGCGCCCTACTGCGCGTCCAAGGCCGCCGTCCACGCGGCGACGGACGCGCTCCGTCTCGAGCTCCGGCCGTTCGGCGTCCACGTCGTCAAGGTGGTCCCCGGCGCCGTGAGGTCGGGTCTCGGCCACGCGAACACGGCGGCGCTGGCGGCTGCCGGAGGTGGTGGGAGGGAAGGGGAGTGGAGGATATACGGAGGGTTCGCGGCGGCGATCGAGGAGAGGGCGAGGGCGTCGCAGGTGGGGAAGGCCACGGACGCCGGGGTGTTCGCGCGCCACGTGGCGCGGAGGGTGATGAGCGCGCGGCCGCCGAGGGAGATCGTGTACGGACACATGACGCTGCTGTTCGCGGCGCTGGTGGCGTCGCCGGCGTGGGTGCGCGACGCCTTCTTCTCCAGGCGGTTTGGCCTCCACAACCAGCCGACGAGTTGATTTCCAAAAAAGAAAAAAAACAATTAATAAGAATAACATTGTTTTTCTTTTTGAGACAAATAAGAATAACATTGTTGCCTCTCGCGCGCGCTTTGGGCCACGGGACGGCCCATCTTATAACTCGTTTGTGGTCAGCCCCCATCTAGTTAGACTAGATTGGGTGGGCTCCTGATAGCAGTTTGAAGGCCGAATAATAGCGTCGTTTTTTCTGTACTTGTATAAAAAGGCCCCAAAACATGGGAAAATTGGTCTGGTAGCACAGACAATAAAAAAAGCAATCCTGTCCGGTGCTTGGAGTGATGTGCTCTGGTTTGCATGGGGGAGGAAGAAAAGGTGAGGTGAAAAGCTGAGATGATGGTTCGCAGTGGGGCCCAACCACCGGAGAAGGAATCGATTCATTGAGGATTCGGCTCAATACTACTTTTCTAGTATTTTATTCAATGCACCGGATCACTACTAGAGATGCTCCTTCACCTGTGGGTGCTAAGTCCTGGCATAAGAAGCACGGCACCAAGCATGTCTCCTTCACCGATCCACTTGTGCACTTCATAGGGTGAGACTGTCTGCCTATCCCCCCGGAGCCTTTCGTTGATATGCCTCTCTCTCCAGCATTGCAACTTGTGTGGGATGGTCCAGTGAGGGAGGAGCTGCTCACTACCTTCCTGTGTGCAGGGCACACAACCAAGGAGGCGCGCATCCTGGACATGTTGGAACTTGGAAGCGGCTACTGAATGGACACAGGTCCACTCTCCTTGCAACAGGGGCGGAGGAGATGGGACAGAACTGCAGAAAGTCAACACCACCACACAAGTGCTGGAACAGGTTTGCAGCCCCAAACTTTGCTATATTTCCATATTAACACTCTGGAAGGACCAATGCCTGAGGAGAGGGCCAAGGCACAACCCACTGAGATATGCTCCACACCAATTACACAACCTCTTGAACCATCACCAATAGCACAAGAAGATACACAAAGATAGAACAAGCTGAGGTTTCCACTCAGTTAGAATTGACCACTGTTGTTCATAGTAACAAAAGCCCTGGCTGTAGCGACACTTATTTGGGGAGCCCAAAGACTATTACCACCATTGACACATCTGCTTTACCAGCACCACAGGAGGGAGTGGAGAAAAACCTAGCTGAACACAATCACATGCAATAGAACTCAATGATGACCCCTACAAGTACCTCAGACAACACTGGAGCAACTCTAGGGAGCCCAAAGATTTCGGCTAACTATGATTCCCCCGGAAACACTACAACCTCAGATCCAGTAGCACCAGAAATAACAGAATCATCCAACAATGCTGACAAACAAGTTGATGATCTAACAACCTTCATAGACTTTCATCTCACAAGCTCCACCAGCCCCCATCCTAGCCACTCCACCGAGATTAAACCCAGTCCAGACCTCTGATAGGCTGGGTGAGGTGATCTCAAACCAAAGGAAGAGCACAAGACTGGCCACCAAAGCTAAACTTCACCCAGGCCAAGATAGCATACAACTAGCACAAAGAGTCCTCGCTAACAAATTAGGTAAGTTATCACCTACCAAAACAGCACAGGCTGATAATGAGTTTGATCGTTTGTCACAGCACCTCCCCAAGCCACTTACAAGCATGATGACGGCAGCGATCCAGACCCTGGTGGAGAAGGGCAACCAGCCGAAGAGCAGCAAGAAGTCCAAGATCGTGCCGGTTGTTCTGACTGTTTGGTTGCCGGCCGTCATTCGCCACGCCGCACATGCGGCGCCGCCGAAGGTGAGGTGGCAAAAAACAACGCCACAACTTTGACGACTTGTGGCGTGAAAAATGAACTGCAAACTCTGAATCAGTTCTGGCGCGCCGCAGCCTAGGCAGGAACCAAACACTGACCAAACTTTTGATGGCTGCCATAAAGTTTGGCGTGGCGAGTGACGGCGGCCAACCAAACAGCCCACAGCGGATTGGTGGCATGAGGACAACGTGGGTCCTATATATGGGGCCCGTTTATTTTAGTAGGTCTTCCATGTTACGTAAAAGACTATCGTTCTTGAATTATTATTGGGTTGTAAATTGTAATAGGTAATGGGCCGGCAATGTGGCCGTGTGAACTCCAAGGTTTGGTTGCTGTTGGACCGTCAACTTCGCACTGGAGAATCGCCATTTCGTGTCCTGGCTTTGTATTTGGCCTTCGCGCCAAGCCAGAATCTCAGCATGTTTTAGTGAAGAAAGTTGTGCTTATCCTTCTTATGTCGCAAAAAATTGTAATATATTATGTTGGAATGTCATAGGACTCAATGCTGCGGCGTGATGAGCGAGTGTTCGCAACACAGGGCAATCATCCAGAGCAACAATCGTTTGTCCTCAAGAAACCAAGATTGCACATTGGACGCCGAGGCTTGTCTCAGAGACACTAGGGCAAAACTTTGTTGCTAATTATACTTCTCTGCCAGGTAATGGAACAAGAGGTGTCATTCTCATTAATTGGTGCCTCGGATAGACATTTTATCCTGAGTAATCACTCCACTACTGAGTACACAGTCTCAACCACGGTGCAAGCAGATAATGCTTCATAGACGCTCATGGGGGTATATGGACCCCAAGAAGATCAAGACAAGTTGGCATTCCTCGACGAGCTGAAAGCATTGAAAAGTCAGGTTTAGGATAAATGGCTTGTAATTGGGGATTTCAACCTTATATATAAAGGTGAAGACGAAAATAATACCAGATTAACTGACGCCTAATGAATATTTTTTTCGAACGGACGAAGAAAGCTTATGCTTTCCTGAATTTTTATTAGAAAAAATAGAATTAACCTAGTTTATAAGGGAAATCGGGCCCGAAAACCAAACAGCTCTGGTCTGTAGACCGTACAACTAGGGAGGTAACAATACCATCCCACACAACTATGGTCCATCGACCTTACAACTTCGCTCGATCGGATTGGGTCATCGACACGGGCCAACTCATCACAACTTACAACTCCACATGGTCGGATTGGGTCATCGACATGAGCCAACTCAACTCGCTACAACTTAATCGGCCTGTCGGACTGGGGCATCCACACGAGCCACAACTCAACACAATCTCCGCCCGGTCGGATTGGGACGTCGACACGAGCCACCATACCTACCACCACAACTTGAATACTTCTCTTTTTTCTGTTTTAAACAAAAGGTGGAAGAAAGGAAAAGAAGAAATGAGGGCCCCCCTTAGTAGCAGCCATCATGCCACCGGAGTAGCCTGACATCGCCTTCAGGAAGGTCACGACATCGAAGATGCCGCCGATGCCAGCCCAATGAGGATTGGGTTTTCACCCGCCACATCCGGAAAAGGAGGCCGGCAACCCAACCCAGACATGAGCCAAGGTCTGTACCCGAGATGCTCGACGTCGCCTTCAGGAAGGACACGGCGCCAAAAGCGCCGTCGACACCGTCCTAGGAAGGGATGAGTTTTCACCCTCATCATCACCACGGTGTAAAGAAACGACTGGTGCCCCAACCCCACCACCATAGTGATGCTGGTGCGCCCTTGCAAGGTTGCAGCCAACAACGCCACCACGGCGATGTTGGCATACGCCTGAGAACGCCGCCGTCGGCCACGCCACCACAGCGTCGCCAACACATCGCCACACAGCTGTGATGATGTCGCCGGCAACGACGCCACCGTGGTGGCAAACCGGCCGCCAAGATGTAGACTGAGGCCCGGGGTAGCCAGAGAAGTCGCCAACAACCGCAACCAGCGAGTGCAGCAGTCACGGACACAACGCGACTGGGGCCGTCGCCAGCCATTGTAGCCACATGAAGCAGCTCCGACCGTTGAAAGCCCTGCCGCCACCGCAGCCACGCATGCGCGAGCCCCTGCCGCCGTCGAACCAGGCACGCCGTCCCCGCATCCCCAACCGCAAACTGCGAGAGGGAGCAAGGTGGAGTGGTCGCCGCCGCCCAAGGGAAACCAGCGGCCCGGCCCGAGATGGAGGACTCGAAGCCGCACCTTGCCGCACCACTGCAGCCAATGCGGGAACCCGTCACCACTGACGCCGGGCACGAGCAGACCGCGGAAGGCCCCGGTGCCAGGTCACACCGCCACCACCGAGCCACGGCAAGAGGAGGCCCCGAGGGACCAGATCCGGCGGCCCCCATGGAAGGAAGAGGAGGGAGGAGGAGGTCGCCGCCGCCTTCCTTGCAGCCGCGCGGACTTCCGACGGCTGCTCAGGCGACGGCGAGGTTGGGGGGCAACGTTGGAGGCGCGGCGGCGTGGGTCCGCCGGAGCCGCCCTGAGGAGAGCGGTCGGGTGTCGGTTTCTCTGTCTTGAGTTAGTTTCTCATTTACCTACGCCTAATGAATAATTTCAAACAAGTTTTTTTATGAAACTGAACTCATGGAAGTAGACCTACGAGGCAGGCGATTCACGTGGAGCTATGAACAAGACAACTCCACCTTCACTCGGATTGATCGGGCTGTGTTTAGTTGGAGGGGAGAAAAAATATATTTTTTCTGGGAAGCGTGTTATGTGAGGAGGATGAATAGGAAAGATGAAAAAGAAATTTTTTTGGAAGCGTGTTATGTGAGGAGGATGAATAGGAAGTAAAATGTACCTTTTGCAACTGAACACACATGGACAACCTAGATCTTCAGACTCTCCCGACCATGGGTTCGGAGCATTGCCACATGTCATCATTCTTGTATTGTTCTCCTTGGCTGGCTTGGCTTCAACCGTCAAACTACCTCTTGCCGGTGAGTTGGACCACCACCCTGTGCTTCGCCTCCACGCGCTCGTACTATGTGCTGACAAGCAAGCGCCCATACTGACGCCGCTGGCAGGCATGATAGGAGTATCTCATCGATACAAGAAAGCAAATCGAGACCAAGAGTCCCAAGAGAATATCGACTTGTTGGTGCTGGAAGCTTCTTGGAGAGGCAGATCGAGACGGGCCGTGCGAGTGAAGTATATGATTGAAATTGGAGGAAGTTTCATATGATTGAAGCCATGCGTTGGGATTGAGGCCTTGGGGGAGCACGGGACGGCAGCCCCGTCACGCGCCGCCGCCCGTCGGCATGGTGGTATTATGCGATTATGTGTCAAAACAACTCACCACATCATATGAAAACCAACTCACCACATCGTATGAAAACCAAAATGGAATTGGCCTCATGGTGTAATTTACCCGATTTGACAGTTGAGTTAATGTATGTTGTCTGATTTTGTAGTTCAAAGACTAAAAACAGGTGAAATTAACAGTTGAAAGGTGAAATATAGATTTTATCCAAATTTTTTACTACTACAACCATCCACCCAAACAAACGCACTCAGGTAGAATACACTCGTTTCCTAAAGGTTCACAAGGTTTTAAGTAGCGCAGAGCGGATTCGAGGCCGCCCACCAAACATCTTACAGGGTTCAACAAACGATCGAATTAACAGAGGGACCAGCTTAAGAGCATCTAAAGTAACCGCCCGCACTTCACATCTCGTTAGTGGAGGTCCACCATCGATGATGTAGCTACTGAATGAATACCACCTCGTCACATCCGACTGGGATCATCTCCGAGGAGAAGCTCCCGAACTGGATGCTGGTGCAGAAGTTGCGAGGCTCTTCTTTTGCAGGATTCTCATGCTGCTGCGGTTGTCCAACCCCTCTTGCTTGTCGGCCTTGATAAGAATCCTCCATTTCCTCAGCAGCTTGCCAATTGTACACAGCACCTGCGTCTCCATCCTTTGCCACGTTCTCCCCTGAAAATGAATATCATTATGCGTGTAATACATAAGTACCATAGAGTAGCAAGCAGTAGATACACAATTCAAAACTGCATGTTTCTTATTACCAAGCCACCACTAGCTGACTGTCTCAAAGTCAGCGGCACCAACCTGTACATGAAATATCGCTATTTGATACAATTCCTGCCACACCAACATGTGCCTCTGGGAAACTGACCTTCTAAAGGTTTTATTTTAAATCAATTCCATCTATAGTTCGTTAACAATGGTCCCGCTTCTACAAAGACAAAAAAGAGGCCAACACCGCACAGCAAGACTTGAATTCAAACCAATGATCTTCCCAAAATCTAAACCTATTCCATCCCCAGCTTACTGCTGCAAGCTGCTTAAGCAGCACACAGGAGCCCCCCTCCATAAGGGAGAGGCAGCAAATAATGTTAAGCTTATTGACTTAATATTTTCATAGAGCAGCTATCTTGATCAACCAGTTAATTAAGATGTTTAGGCTCAAATTATTTTGGGATTAGTGTGATCACGCCATAGTTAAGTCTAGTCAGATCTAGTTCACCAGTTTCATACTGTCATACAGTATAAAAAAGCCATAAAGTCCTTTTTTTTATACTCCCTAAAGGTTCATTAAAGTATAAAAGAAAAGCCATCAGGGCCCCTTCAGCATAGAACCCAAACACTGCTTCCTTAATCTCACTTTCAGAGAAAGAGTTTCTAACAGCTTGTTCTCTGCACTGGTTAGTGGTCACCTTACCCTCATCTAGGTTGACCACTATCTTCTCCTTATAAGGAAAAAGGTTCTTGTTATCTTTGGATTCTATCACAGGGCCATCAAGAACTCTTTTCTATCTCCTACCTCTTATAAGGAAATAAGAAGTATTTCTACCTCCTTGGATATCCCTATCTCTCGATTTTTGCTTGGCTTTTATCTCGTCGATCATCCATATACCTTCTATTTCTAGCAAAATGACACTCCCCACCATTTGTCCCTTCACTTAACTAAGAAGATTTCAGAGAATATCAATAAGGTCTTGTTTGTTTTTCCTAATCTCAGAATTCATCTCAGAATTCACAGTAAGGCTCAAACCTTTGGCCTTTTATTCCTCAGCATCATTATCTTATATTGCCAAGTATCTAAAGGGTTTTCAGAATCACAAGAGGTTCCCTTGATTTAACCAGCTTTTGTAAATCTTCCCTACTCAGGGGCCATTTTTAAACCTAAAAAAAAACTGATTTCGTCTTGTTTTCCAAACCAACATTCCGAACAGGGTAAAAGCTCTTGAAGCAGCCAGCACACTGCCAGGGGGGTATTTTCATTCAAATACTAAAACAACTTAATATATAGTTTCCATAATTGGCAGTTTGGCACATCATATATGTTTGCCCAAGTACTAGACCTCTAGGGTTCATATAACCAACTTGTGGAGTTACATTGTCTACAGTTGATGAAGTCCAGGGATCAATGAAATCGCCATCACCAGTCCAGGTTCGAAGCCTGATACAGCTTTCTTAAGAGCAAAATTAAGAGGACACCCCTCTCCCCCAGTCGAATATTTTTTAGAAGAGTTATTATATTCCACTATCCCCAATAATAACTGAAGAAAAAGGTTTTGTAGTCAGACTAAGCAGCCCAGGCTATGAACCATCTAGTTTAACACAGTTTAGTTTTGGCCGGCAACTATTCATAAATAGCAAAAAAAACCAGAGCAAACTCGTGATCCTAAATGCCCAAAGGTGTGTTGCTTGTGGCAAGGGAAAAAGCAGGATAACAATTCCTGGAATCAAGCTACTACCTGCTCAGTTCCATCCTTGTATATTAAACCAAAGACCACAAACATTCAGACCAGAAAACCCTATAATATTAGCATCCTTTAGGTGTTTAGGAAGGGTGCATCAAAATCACATCCGTTGATTGGCCTCAAAATACTAATACTTCAAGCTAAGTTTTTACAAATTGACTGTAGCAGAAGATATCACTGCTGTACAATACGCCCACCCCCAGAACTGATAAAAGCAGCCAAGAAATCCACAATTGTAACTAGGCACCAAATGCGGGTTTTGTGATTGACCACTCGTGCGTAGATGATAGATGATTTATTTAACAGATTGTATTGTACATATATTAGAGGGGCCAATCACATGTCAGTTACAGGTTAACTATATATATAGCAAACAGAGCAGCACAAAGCATAGTTACCTGTAGCCTTGATTAGATATTTGAAGATCTCGGTGGGCATGTAGCAGCACATCCAATGTTTGTTTTTCCTGCTGTCGAGCTCCGCGATGCCTCGCAGCATTTTGTCCATGGCAGGAGGGGCAGGAGGGGCCTTTGACGACAAGGTCATCATCCGCAACCTCCCCCTGTGTTTGGCAGAGCCGGCCCAAGCATGGCTTGAGCGCCTGCCAAACGGGAAGATCCGAAGCTGGGCAGATTGGAGGAGTACCTTCGTCGGGAACTTCCAGGGCACGTGCGCCCGCCCGGGCAAGGTTTGGGGCCTCAAGAAATGTCGACAGAAGCCCGGGGAGACCCTGTGAGAGTACCTACGCCGCTTCTCCCGGCATTACAACAACCTCCCCGATGCCACCGACACCGACGCTGTGGCGGACCACTCTGAAATTATTCCAAGTTAAGTGCCCCTGGACCGCTACTCAAGCAGTCAGGCACTTAATCCGGAATAAGCTGGTGCGCCGTCGGATTAAACCCGATTAACCACGTACTTTCTTGATCGAAACAACAAGCGCGCCCACACGAAGGTGAGTTCCAGAAATTACAACATTCCACAAATTCATCATACATAAATAGTATCATAAAGTTATTACAAACCAAGTTTGAATTTCAAATCAGAGTATAAAAGTTCATTGCAATGGAATTTTAAACTAGCGACGAAACATAGTAACACCATGATGAAGCCAGCCATGGTACTACTCCTCCCGTTCCTCGGCAGAGGACGGAACCCACTCGACGTGCCATCCAGGGGGAACCTGGGTAGGCCAAGTGATGGCATCGACTGCCACATCCATCACAGTACCTGAAATAATAGCCACAAGTAAGGCTGAGTATACTAATACTCAGCAAGGCTTACCCGTCGGGTGAAAACTACATCACCGACTTCTAGACATGAGAGGCTTTTGGCTGGTGGGTTTGTTTTGCCAAAAAGCAACTAAGAGTGGATCCTTACTTTCATGATTTTAGCATCCAAATTCTAGTAGAGTTAACCATTCTAGATTAGCATCCTCTCTAAGCATACAAGTGGTGCAATACAACTTGGTGCATACAACAAGTTCATCATCCTTATAGTTCCACTTGTTACTCAATGCAGCACAGGGGTCAAGCAGTCTCATTAACCGCGAGAAGCGGACAGTTCGAACCGAATTTTGCTACCTGGCCAGGGGAAACCCAACACACACGGATAATGCTTGCTATAAAAGGCACAAGCACTTCCCAACCTTTCCCATCAATCCACAATTCGGCGCCGGGTCCACTCCCTTAGGATAAAGGTTTACTGCTTCACTCACAGCATCACGCATATATCCACAAGTGTACGGCATGGGAAACAAAGTTTCCAAGGAGAGATGGCTATCGGTCCTAGCTGCTTCAATCTGGTACCGGGCTTACCGATTCCCATATGTCGGCATGCATGTGGTACGTTCAAAAACTTGACTCACGCAGTACCACACGTTTCGACCTTAATCCAATTATCATACACGGACGGGAGATCTACAAATACCATCCCGCCCGTCAGTCCTTATGATTCCAATATAAGTAAAGACAAGCAACTCCTATATCTCGCGAGTGACAGGAAATCACTCGACTTGTAACGGTCCTAAAGCATTGCACTATCGACCTTATCATACAAGTATTGCAAGACGAATTATGCAACTAAGGTATTCAATCAACTCCTTGAAATGTAAATACACAAACATAGATAATTCATAGTTGCATAAACTTTAAAAAAGTTAGGTTATGCTCCGGGGCTTGCCTTCCTGAGCTAGCTGACTGTCAGGCTCCGGGTTGCTTATGTCGACGCTGGCACCTCCCTCGGGGTTCTCCTCTTCGTCGACGGGGATGAGGTGGTACGTACCGTCTGCGAGAGCGCCTTCTACATGAGATGCACAACTTTTAGGTGGCTGCCTAAGTGATCTAAATACAAGGTCTTGAAGGCCAAATTCACCTAGACATGCTAGTGTACCACTTTCTACTTCACAAAATTAGAGGAGGGTGTGGAATTTTATCGTATCTGCGATGGTGATTGTGTAGACATATAAAATAATCCAATTTTATTACTTTGAAGCTAGGGTGCTGTTCTGAAATTTAGATTTCACATGCTCCATATTTGATTATTTAACCAAAGTGATCTATTTCTTTTTATATCTCAATTCTAACCTAGTTTCTTCTCATTTTTATTTCTCTGTTTCTGTTCATCCTTTTTATCTGCAAACTTTATGACAGCTACTGGAGTATAGGAGTTAGGCTCACTCCAAAATTTAGCTAAAACTGAGTTACACAGAATTTATTAAAAATAGTATAAACTGCTACTTAAAGAAACAAGGTAAATTCATATAAAATTAAAATTACTTCCAAATCAGATAATTTTTCTACCAGAGCTAGTCATGAGTGTAAGGAGGGCTCTGACCAAGTGGTGGCTCAAAATAATCCTTGGACAGTCCTCAATAATTTCTTATCCGAAAACACACATCTATTTATTTGTTAGTCTAGACAGTGAAAAAATTAAATTTAGCATTTTTACCACATGTGTAAACAAGTTCTTAGGCCTCTGGAGAAAAATGGTGATTTTTGGCTGCATGGATTATTTTTAATAGTTGTAGGACTAAACTAAGACAGAAATCACAAAATAAATCGTAACTGAAGCTACAGTCCATATTTTTAGGTCTCCTTTGGACACAAGGTGTCTAATGTCACTACAAACAACATATCCAAAGCTGAGCCCTAGCGGAGCTCAGGATTTGAAATGGTGCATAAGTTTCTAAATTCACAGTTTGAATTTTAATTCAAAAACGGTTCACCAAAAGTATATAAATGCTGACATGAGATTGGAGCTTACAATCTCATGAGTCCAGGGAGTATTTTTGTGCATTTTTCTGATTTTTGTACAATTTTTAGCAGATTTACAAGATTTCGGGAAAATGAGTTAAACCTTAAGAATCTTTTTACGCCGCGACCCTTGAATCTTTTAAAAACTTCGTGAACAGGTCCCTGCCTTTTTCACTGGGAACCCTGTAAAAAGGAAGACGATGAACTTAAGTCCTCGCTTGTCGACGGCGTTGCGCCGGCCAAACGACGGCGGGAGGAGGTCGGAGAAGTGGGGGAAAAGGACCAGTGGCTCACCACGAGTCGAATGGTGGCGGTTGGGAGGCCAGAGGAGGCTCGGAGGTCGCCGGCGACGTGCGGTGGCGGTGCGGTCGCTGCGGGCTCAATTCCGGCGAGGTTGAAGGCTGTCACCGGGGTTGGAGGAGTCCGTGAGCACCAGTGGGACTCGGTGAAGCATTGGATGCTCGGTTGACCCCGGGGAGGGCTCGAAGTGGGTGCTCGACGTGCGGGTGCTCCGGCGGCCGGAAATGCGGATTTGGGGGAAAATCCGATTTCTCGCCGGAGAGTTGGGGATAGCTCGAGAGAAGTGGGGGAATTGGAAGCTAGGGAAGTGGTCTAGCTCTGTGCGCGAGGGATTTGGGAATGGTGGAGGGACGAGGACGAATTTTGCTCGGGACTCAAGCTCGTCCGCGCGGCTGGAGGTTGAAGACGACGTGCTCGAGCGCGGGGAGAAGAAAGTGGCTGAGTGCGAGCTGAGAGGAGGGGTGCGGGTGCTCGGTGGAGTGCTTGGGCACGCTAGAGAGCAATGAGTTGCCTCAGGAGCGCGCGCGAGGGGATATGGTGACGGGACGCGCCATTGATGCGCTCCCGAGCTCGAACAGAGCGCACGGCTCGAATGGGCATGGGGGATTGTCATGTGAGGGAGTGAGATACGCTGCAGAGAAGACTTGGCGCGTAACGGGGGAGAGAATCCGCCGCGGCTCTGCTCTGCGCGGCGCGCGCGCGCGATGGCCAACGGCGGCGCTCCGCCCGCCATGGTGGCCTGACCGGGCGGCGAGGCAATGCGGCGCTACAGCGCGTGACGCGACCGTACGAGAGGCCGGACAACCGCGCGAGGACAAGAGCCAGCTGCCGCCACGGCTCGGCCGGCCTGGCGCGGCCTCCGCCGTACGACGGCCACGTGGCGGCCGGACTCCGGCCAGGAGCAGAGCGCGCCAGGGGTCTGTCGGGCGCCCCGTGGAGCTCCTTTGCCCCTTTCGAATTTTCTCCAAAAATTTGAACTGAACTTTGAAAAGTGTTAAAATAAAAGTTGGAGTTTGAGATGTGGGACACAACTTTCTTTTGGTGTGAACTTGAAATTTCAAATTTTTCAAGCTCAAACAAGCCAATTTCAAACATGTGTTCAGAACTGTTTTCGAGTTTTTGAGGGGCTAAACTGCAAATTCTGAAAAAAGTTCCCAACAGTGACTAGGCCTTATTTATGATGACAAACAACTTTTATTTTTTGAGATTTTCAAGTTTAGTACAAAATTCTTGAGATTTCAGTTAGGTGTCAAAAAGAACTTTGTTTTGAATTTCAATTTGAATTTTGGGTCAATTTTTGAGTTCTAACACCATGTGTCTCCTTTTAACCTGTTTTAAGGGTGCTTTCAATGTATTGACATCAGGGATGTCACAGCCTACCCTCCTTAAAAAGAATCTCGCCCCGAGATTCGACTGTGCTTAGGAACAAGGTGGGAAAAAGGTACCTTGGTCTAAGAAAGGATGTCGGGGAAATTCTTCTCAAGATAGTCCTCGGTTTCCCACGTGGCTTCATCTTCGGAGTGATGACTCCACTGAATTTTGTACATTTTAACTCCTCTTCTTCGGGTTTGTCTCTCTTTCTCATCGAGGATCTTGATGGGATGCTCATCGTATGAAAGATCCGGTTCAACTGAGAGTTCTTCTTGCTCAACAACCTCGGTCGGAACACGAAGACATTTCTTGAGTTGAGAGACATGGAATACATCGTACACGGCGGAGAGCTTCTCAGGAAGCTTCACACGATACGCTACTGGTCCACATTGTTGAGTGATTTCATTTGGGCCAATGTAGCGAGGTGTAAGTTTTCCTTTTAATCCAAACCTTTGCACACCCTTGGTCGGGGAGACCTTGAGATACATGTGATCGCCGACTTTGAACTGAAGTGGCTTCCGCCTTTGATCAAGGTAACTCTTTTGCCATGATTGTGCGGTTCTCAAATTTTCACGGATGATCCTAACCTTTTCTTCCGCTTCCTTCACAAGGTCAGGGCCATATGTATACCTCTCGCCTACCTGGGACCAACACAACGGTGTCCGACATCTTCTACCATACAAGGCTTCGAAAGGTGACATTTTAAGACTTCCTTGGTAGCTGTTGTTATAGGAGAATTCAGCCAGGGATAAGTACTTCTCCCAATTCCTCCCATAATGGATAACACAAGCTCGAAGCATATCTTCAAGTATTTGATTTACCCTTTCCGTCTGCCCATCGGTTTGAGGGTGATATGCTGAACTACGGATCAGTTTTGTGCCTAGGGATAGTTGCGATTGTTCCCAAAAGCATGCCACAAATTGAGCACCACGATCTGGTATTATCGTCTTGGGTACCCCATGTAGACAAACGATCCGTTCCAAATAAATCTCAGCGTACTTCTTAGCGGCATAAGTGGTATTGACCGGAATAAAATGTGCGGTCTTAGTGAGACGGTCCACAATTACCCAAATGGAGTCATGCCCCTGAGGGGTTCTGGGAAGTCCAACAATGAAGTCCATGCTTATATCTTCCCACTTCCATGAGGGAATAGGTAGAGACTGAAGAGTGCCTGCTGCCTTCAAGTGGCTAGCCTTCACCCGCTGACACGTGTCACATTCCGACACATACGTGGCAATCTCTCGCTTCATCCTAGTCCACCAAAAGTTTTGCTTCAGATCTTGGTACATTTTGGTGCTACCGGGATGGATAGAAAATTTGGAGAGATGAGCTTCATCCATAATTTTCCTTTGGAGTTCAGAGTTCTTGGGCACCACTATCCGGTGTCCAAACCACATCACTCCCTGCCCATCTAGCCGGAAACATTTATATTTTTCCTTCACCTTCTCTTTTGCTAATTTCCTTTTGAGAATTTTAATCATTGCATCATTTAATTGGGCCTCAACAATCTGATCGTGCAAGGTTGGTTCATCGGAGATATGGTTGAAACGCCCATGAGGTACAATCTCCAAATTCAGCTTTGCCATTTCATGGCACAAGATGTCAGCGTAGGACTCCACGGAAAGGCAGTGACAGTGAGCCTTGCGGCTTAGTGCATCAGCAACTACATTCGCCATCCCGGGGTGACAATGTACACTAAGGTTATAGTCCTTTGCTAACTCCAACCATCTTCGCTGCCTCATGTTCAAGTGTGCTTGAGTGAAAACATACTTGAGGCTCTTGTGGTCGGTATATACGTTGCATGGAACACCCATCAGATAGTGCCTCCATATCTTGAGAGCATGAATAACCGCTGCTAACTCAAGATCATGCGTAGGGTAATTTTGCTCATGAGGCCGGAGTGCTCGAGAAGCATAAGCAATGACTCGGTTCTCTTGCATAAGAACGCAACCAAGTCCGGTGCCCGAAGCATCACAATATACATCATAAGGCTTGGTGCCGTCGGGTTGAGCTAAAACTGGGGCTGAAGTCAAATGTTTTCTCAAAGTGTGGAAAGCTTCTTCACATTTGTTACTCCACTCAAATTTGACTCCTTTCTTTAAGAGTTCGGTCATAGGCTTAGCAATCTGAGAGAAATCTGGAACGAAGCGGCGGTAGTAACCAGCTAAACCCAGAAAACTCCGAATCTCATGGACAGAGATAGGTGGTTGCCAATCCATCACCTCTTGCACTTTGGTTGTATCCACGGATATACCATCCTTGGAAACTGTGTGACCCAAGAATTTCACACTTTCTAGCCAAAATTCACATTTAGAGAATTTGGCATAGAGTTGATGATCTCTCACCTTTGAAGAACAATGCGAAGGTGCTCGGCATGCTCTTCCTCATTCTTGGAATATATGAGGATGTCATCAATAAAGACCACAACAAACTTGTCAAGCTCGGACATGAAAACCGAATTCATAAGATACATGAAGTAGGCTGGGGCATTCGTGAGCCAAATGACATGACCAAGAATTCATAAAGTCCATAGCGAGTGGAAAAGGCAGTCTTTGGAATGTCAAAAGGTCGGATTTTTATTTGGTGATAGCCAGAGCGAAGATCAATCTTGAAAAACACTCTGGCGCCAGCTAGTTGGTCAAAAAGGACATCAATGCGGGGGAGTGGATACTTATTCTTAATGGTCACCGCATTGAGAGGCCGGTAATCAATACACAACCTCAAAGAATGATCCTTCTTGTTCACAAAGATAACTGGGCAACCCCAAGGCGACACATTAGGACGAATGAAACCCTTGTCTAGCAGTTCTTGAAGTTGAATTTTTAATTCAGCCAATTCATTGGGTGGCATTCTATAAGGTCTCTTTGATATAGGCACCGTGCCATGTTGGAGTTCAATCACAAATTCAATTTCCCTATCCCGCGGCATCCTAGGTAAGTCATCCGGAAAAACATCGGCATACTCACATACTACCGGAATGTCCTTTAGTTTTGTTTCTACCATTGCGTAAGCACAAGCATTGGCACAATTCCGTTGCGGTAGATATAGTGCACTACGGCCATGTGTAGGTGAGTTTATTTCCACAACTCTTTCAGCAACATCTAGGACAACCTTGTGTTGAGTCATCCAATTTGCCCCCAAAACAATATCAATCCCTTCCAACCCAAGCAGAATTAAGTCAGTGGGAAACACTTTACCTACCCAGCTTGATTGGTACTTTTCGAGCGACTTGGTTGGATGCTATTTTACCTCCCGCTGTTGATATCACATATGCTGATTTGGTATGATCAGATTTTAATCCACATTTTGCATGAAATCTTGTGCTTATAAAAGCTATGTGTTGCCCCAGAATCAAACAATATCACAGCAGGTTGATTGTGGATAGGAAAAGTACCAGTCATATCCGGTGCTTCCTCAGGTAGGTCGGCCAAGGTGGTGTAGTTAAGCCTGCCTTGCCTGACTTGCACACGTTGCTGCTTGCCCTTATTTTGCTGATTTCCCGGGCGCTGATTCTGCGGCTTGTTTTGTGGGTAGTCCTTGATGAAGTGACTATTGCTGCCACACTTGAAGCACTGGTAGCCAGCACCAGGACAGGATGGCTGCTGCACGTTCTGCCTCAGCGCCTGCTGCTGTGGTGGTGGAGGGAGACGGGGCGCACCCTGCTATGGTGGCCTAGCAACCCAACGTCCTCCAGAGGTGCCCTTGGCTGCCCCTGTGGTGCAGCCGGGGGAACCAGGCGGAACCTTTGAGGCTGTCCACCCGAAGGTCCAGCGGGAGCTTTCCTCTTCTTCTCAGCCTTGTTGTACCACGTTGGCGTCTTCCTGGGCGATGGCGATGTTCACAAGCTCGCCATAAGTGGCAACTCGGGTGGTGTCCGTTGTACCTTGAGCTTGGTGTTGAGGCCACGTCGGAACCTCTCCATTTTCTTCACGTCAGAGTCGGGCGTGATGACCCGCATATGGGCACAGACCATTGAAGGCCTGGGCATACTGAAGCACCGTGTGGGTACCCTGGGTCAGCGCCAGAAACTCAGTCAATTTCCGCTCTACCAAGCCGGCAGGAATATGGTGAGCTTTGAAAGCAGCCTTGAACTCTTCCCACTCAATCACGTGACCCTCCTGCTGCAGTGGCCAAGTAATTCTCCCACCATTGGAGAGCTGTGCCGCGGAGCTGCTGCGCCGCGAAGACCACCTTGCGGTTGGGAGTGCAAGGCGTGGCCAAAATAGAGAACTTGGATTCGATGGCTCGAATCCACGCGTCAGCCTCCAAGGGCTCCTCGTTTTAGAGAACACGGCGGGTGTGTAGCCAAGAAGTCCTCATACCGAGCCACTTGAGGTTGAGGGGCCCGTGGTCCTCCCTGTTTTTGCATCTGCTGCTGCATCATTTGTTGCTGATGCTGCAGGTTCCGGAGAATCTCCGTTTGAGTAGCATACAATTGTTGCCACGTCGGAAGTTGCTGCGGTGGCGGAGGTGGTGGCGGCTGTTGCTGCCCTTCTGGCCCCTGCTGGTTAGCATTGGAGCCGCTAGCATCGTGACCGCTGCGAGTGATGGCCATCTGCAGTAGGTAGTTGTATTAGCCACATTTCATAAGCTTGCATGATGACAAGATAGAACGTGGCAATATAATGAAGTTTACTGCGTAAAGACGACATATCATAAGCAGTTCGGAAGAAAAATCATATCTCCTAGTAGAAAGCAAGTCAGATGCTCCAATTCGGTCAGTAGCTCGAAAATTTTATGCTCTACAACTTTCATGTTTGGCTCAGAGCCAAATTCGGGCTGGAACTAAGCCGAAAATTCCAATTTTTAGCTCTCTGTGTTTGCTGTTTTACGGTAGGCCAAGCTGTTAGTGTTTTGGTTGCCATTTTATTTCGCTTAACCAATGGGGTTCAAATTTGGTGAGCATTTCATGTGATAAATTCCAAACACTTTGTAGTTCACATCACAGCCCAGAAATGAATGGAAAACCCATTAATAATTAAAACACGGTTAGCTGCAGAATGTTTTCAGCGCAACCTTACAACCTTCATCAAGTTTTGGGCTCACATACCCACATCAAATGAAATTACATTGTCTCAAAAGATTAGAGGGGAGCTCAACTCCATCTAGCCTATTACATCATTGAAGCCAAAATTTAGGCTATGCGGAGGAGTAATCTCGCTACTGCAGCTTCTAGAAATCATCTAGGTTGTTAGCCGGTAGCCTCGCTGCCCATAGGAGACGGTGGAGCTGGAAGGGGCGCATGTCATCCTCGGTGTCCATGTCGGAATCGGGGGCCTCTCCTTCCCATGCTCTCCACCCTGCTCAAGAAGGTGCTGAAGCATCATGGGCGGCTAGCATGGCATTGGCATGCTCCAAAACACTATGCACATTCTCAAGCTCATCCCTTGTTTGGACTAGCTCGCTGTGGACATTGTTGTGCGCAATGTGGAGGTCAGACAATTGCCTCTCCAAATCTGCAATCATGGCGTCTCTGGTGCTCACCTCTATGGACAAGAGGTCCTCTCTACCCCAATGTCACGGGCACGGACAGCCATATCCATGGCAAGGTTGAGCCACCTCACTCTGCGACCGTCCTAAAAGTGCCTGCAAACGGTGATAAGCTCGGATCCACCTCATCATAAGTGCAGCTGCAGCAACGGGGTTCTCCGCCATCCTCAAGGGGAGCTAAGATAGCGCCTCATCCAATGGGCATCGTCCGGCTGGGCCGTGGAAACAGCCCAAGCAGTTGATGCTGTACCAGGTCTTGGTTCTGAGCGCAAAAAGGAACTGATGCCATTCAGGACAGCTAACTCACAAGTAGTCTCCATGTGCTGACCATGAACTTCCACACTCTAAGTGGGGGAGCTGGGACACGGTGGGTGGCGGTGCCCACCAAACGCACACGGGAGCGGTCACACTCGGGCTCGGATGACGGTTCTCTCATATTGTGGCGGGGTTGGGTAATCCAGTGTTTGCAAAACAGACCAAAGGATACTAGGAAAACCCTCCCATCCAAAACAGTCCGAGAAGGAAATGTCGTTGGGGTAGCTGGCAAGGTCAGCGTGAGCGTCCATTCTGAACAAAAAGGTCAAGGGTGAGAACCGGTTAGCGCCAAGGAAAATAAAAACAGATTCTGGACAGTGTAGTAAAAATTATAAAACTCAACCTCTACGAACCCCAAAAATTCTCAAAATTGGCCAGAACATAGCTTAAGTAATTTCAAACAGGTTTCATGCTGAAGGTTTGAGCAGAAACTGTCGTTAAGAAGGCGTAAAAATTCAATTTTAACCTTACTGTTCCCAGAAATTTCCAGCAGATAGGGGTTACCATTTTAAGCATAACTCTAGTTCTACTGAACCAATTTCGTTGAAATTTCTACAGCATAAACTAGATAACTTTATGACAACTTTCATATTGAACACTTTTTCGTTTGACAACGTTTTTCAGGTTCGAATTAATGGTGCAAGCAGACGGTTTTCGGCAAAGGTTCGGCACAAATTCCGGTTGTTACTCAAATTTTGATGGCGGGTAGTTCAACGGTCGTGCATTAAGGTTCAATATAATTTCAGTGAATTGCAATGCATGAGCAGCCTATTCGTTCTCACCAACACACATGCCAATAAACTTTTGCCTACGAAGTTAGTGCCGGTGGCTAGGCAATATCGTCTTCCCTGTATTAACTAGCCGAACTTTTTTAGACCGTTCATCTTACGGGATGCGTGGTTAGTGTATCTGCAGAAAATTCCATTCCAGAACATGTATAATCAACCTTTCGTGCCAGCACTAACGAAAGCGTCTCCATACATTACCACCCACTATAGAGGTGGCACCCGAACGTTCAACATTGAACGGGCAATGCTTCATATGTTCACCAAGGCAACATATTGACAATTTCATACGCTCATGAAATAGCGTATTGACTTTGTGCCGCCATCATATTGCATATGATGCCGTGGTACACTACAGCAATCGCCGTACCTTGCGCCCACCATGCTATTCTAGTTTCATACGCCATCATAGCGTATTGACTATGTGCCGCCACTATATTTCATATAGTGCCGTGGTACATTACAGCAATCGCCGTACCTTGCGCCCACCATTGCGTAAAGTAAATGACAGAATGAAATGTGCTGGAAGTCAGCATAATATATAATTAGCCACCTATCATATCATGATCCCTTAACCCACATAGCTTCACGCTCTATACATAATCCTTAGCGGTCCTATGGATAGCATTCCATCGCAAGTACGCGGCGGAAGAAAATATGGTATATTGCTCTCTCTGGTGCGCATGTTTCGGCTCTGATGCCAGCTGTGGCGGACCACTCCGAAATTATTCCAAGTTAAGTGCCCCTGGACCGCTACTCAAGCAGTCAGGCACTTAATCCGGAATAAGCTGTAGCACCGTCGGATTAAACCCGATTAACCACGTACTTTCTTTATCGAAACAACACGCGCGCCCACACGAAGGTGAGTTCCAGAAATTACAATATTCCACAAATTCATCATACATAAATAGTATCATAAAGTTATTACAAACCAAGTTTGAATTTCAAATCAGAGTATAAAAGTTCATTGCAGCGGAATTTTAAACTAGCGACGAAACGTAGTAACACCATGATGAAGCAGCCATGGTACTACTCCTCCCGTTCCTCGGCAGAGGACGGAACCCACTCGACGTGCCATCCAGGGGAACCAGGGTAGGCTAAGTGATGGCATCGACTGCCACATCCATCACAGTACCTGAAATAATAGCCACAAGCAAGGCTGAGTATACTAATACTCAGCAAGGCTTACCCGTCGGGTGAAAACTACATCACCGACTTCTAGACATGAGAGGCTTTTGGCTGGTGGGTTTGTTTTGCCAAAAAGCAACTAAGAGTGGATCCTTACTTTCATGATTTAGCATCCAAATTCTAGTAGAGTTAACCATTCTAGATTAGCATCCTCTCTAAGCATTACAAGTGGTGCAATACAACTTGGTGCATACAACAAGTTCATCATCCTTATAGTTCCACTTGTTACTCAATGCAGCACAGGGGTCAAGCAGTCTCATTAACCGCGAGAAGCGGACAGTTTCGAACCGAATTTTGCTACCTGGCCCAGGGGAAACCCAACACACACGGATAATGCTTGCTATAAAAGGCACAAGCACTTGCCAACCTTTCCCATCAATCCACAATTCGGCGCCGGGGTCCACTCCCTTAGGATAAAGGTTTACTGCTTCACTCACAGCATCACGCATATATCCACAAGTTGTACGGCATGGGAAACAAAGTTTCCAAGGAGAGATGGCTATCGGTCCTAGCTGCTTCAATCTGGTACCCGGGCTTACCGATTCCCATATGTCGGCATGCATGTGGTACGTTCAAAAACTTGACTCACGCAAGTACCACACGTTTCGACCTTAATCCAATTATCATACACGGACGGAGATCTACAAATACCATCCCGCCCGTCAGTCCTTATTGATTCCAACATAAGTAAAGACAAGCAACTCCTATATCTCGCGAGTGACAGGAAATCACTCGACTTGTAACGGTCCTAAAGCATTGCACTATCGACCTTATCATACAATTATTGCAAGACATAGTACTAGAATTATGCAACTAAGGTATTCAATCAACTCCTTGAAACGTAAATGCACAAACATAGATAATTCATAGTTGCTTAAACTTTAAAAAAGTTAGGTTATGCTCCGGGGCTTGCCTTCCTGAGCTAGCTGACTGTCAGGCTCCGGGTTGCTGATGTCGACGCTGGCACCTCCCTCGGGGTTCTCCTCTTCGTCGACGGGGATGAGGTGGTACATACCGTCTGCGAGAGCGCCTTCTACATGAGATGCACAACTTTTAGGTGGCTGCCTAAGTGATCTAAATACAAGGTCTTGAAGGCCCATATTCACCTAGACATGCTCGTGTACCACTTTCTACTTCAACAAATTAGAGGAGGGTGTGGAATTTTATCGTATCTGCGATGGTGATTGTGTACATATATAAAATTAATCTAATTTTATTACTTTGAAGCTAGGGTGCTGTTCTGAAATTTAGATTTCACATGCTCCATATTTAATTATTTAACCAAGTGATCTATTTCTTTTTTATATCTCAATTCTAACCTAGTTTCTTCTCATTTTTATTTCTCTGTTTCTGTTCATCCTTTTTATCTGCAAACTTTATGACAGCTACTGGAGTATAGGAGTTAGGCTCACTCCAAAATTTAGCTAAAACTGAGTTACACAGAATTTATTAAAATAGTATAAACTGCTACTTAAAGAAACAAGGGTAAATTGCATATAAATTGAAATTACTTCCAAATCAGATAATTTTTCTACCAGAGCTAGTCATGGAGTGTAAGGAGGGCTCTGACCAAGTGGTGGCTCAAAATAATCCTTGGACAGTCCTCAATAATTTTTTATCCAAAAACAACTATCTATTTATTTGTTAGTCTATAACAGGGCAAAAGTTAAGTTTAGCATTTTTACGACATTTTTAAACAAGTTCTTAGGCCTCTGGAGAAAATGGTGATTTTTGGCTGCATGGATTATATTAATAATTTGTAGGACTAAACTAAGACATAAATCACAAAAAATAAATCGTAACTGAAGCTACAGTCCATATTTTTAGGTCTCCTTTGGACACAAGGTGTCTAATGCCACTACAAACAACATATCCAAAGCTCAGCCCTAGCGGAGCTCAGGATTTGAAATGGTGCACAAGTTTCTAAATTCACAGTTTGAATTTTAATTCAAAAACGGTTCACCAAAAGTATATACATGCTAATATGAGATTGGACCTTACAATCTCATGAGTCCAGGGAGTATTTTTGTGCATTTTACTGATTTTTGTATGATTTTTAGCAGATTTTACAAGATTTCGGGAAAATGAGTTAAACCTTAAGAATCTTTTAAAAACTTCGCGAACAGTGTAACACCCAGATTTCCAAGAAATCCGAATGCTTTCATATGTGTGCCCAGGATGTCCACAGAACACATATAGATTACAAATATTGAATCACAGAGAACACAATGCTCGAATATAAAATAGTTTACAACAGAGTTTATCACAAGACATAGTCTTAAACAAATAACACAGCGGAAGTCTTAATATTATTAAACGTCTTAACTAGGTAGAGCCTCAAGTCCACAGGGACACCGACTGGTTGAACACAGCTAGAAGTACGGCAGATCCTCCGGAAACTCAGCAAGCGACTGATCATTCACTGCTCCATCTGTTACCCATCCGGGATTTTGTTGAATAGTTGCAAGTGTAAGTAAACCATCTTACTTAACAAGTATAACACGGGTATGCAAGAACAAAAGGCTTGACACGGTTATACTGCATTAGCACTTTAGTTGTTACATTTTAATTTATCATCCAAATTACTACAAATGAGTAGAACCCAGGTATAAACCCATTATTAAGGTTTAAGTGATTATAGAACAAACCAACATCAACCACTAATATCATCTTCTAATAAAAAAAGGATCCAGGCCGCTCGTAACCGTGAGCACGGCTATCATGATAGATCAACACTCTGCAGAGGTTTCGCCCTTTACCCACCGGTCACATAAATCCAAAAGAATTTTATGTTACGAGGACTTTCACAAAACACCCTAACAAGCACAGTAGCCGTTTTGGTTCAACATAGGCAGCATAACCCGAGGCATCGAGATTGACGTACGCTCAGGGCGCAACGTGAGGGGGTCAATGGCGTCCAGAGCGAGAGCGCAATCATCGCAACGTGTGAAGCTGCCGTACATCGGGCGCTTACATCACGGGGACTTTGCCTAACGGGGCATAGCCAACGGATAAAACCGTCCTCGATGGATCAAACTATACTCTCACCCATGCTCCCCACTTACGCCTTTCGGTAACCACTGGCGAGCTAGAGTACGTACAAGCTAGTTATCCAAGACCAGAGCCATAATAGTTCCCAACGGCGGCGAACAGGTTCCTGGGTTGCCGTTTTAAGAACCGGACCTTATGGAGAGACATTGGAACAAAGCACGAAGCACATGCTCTAATTCCCTAGATCAAACCTTATAGAGACACTAGAACAAAGCACACAGCCACATGCTCTAGTTCCCTGAACCATGTTGCTAAAAAGCATCTTTTACCATCATTGAAGTGAACCATTAATTCAATAATGACATTAAATAAAATGTTGGTTGCAGCGCGTAGCAAATACTAACCATAATGCATATAACCCGGGTAATCAAGGAATAAGGTAAAGACTAGAATATCCTTTAGTGTTAACAATATTAGACACATGCATATGATTTGTATGATTAAATAGTGTATAGGTAACAAGGATGGTCCGTGTTATACTTGCCTTCCTCAACGACTTGCTGCTGCTGCACCTGCTCCTTGTACCCTTGATCGTTGCCAAACTCGAACAGCTGTCGTCAACTACTCACATCGATCACCACACAAGCATCCACACATACATGCAAACAAGATATTTAATTAGAACAGTGCACCAAACATAACCAAAAGATGAAAAGAAGGCTTTAGAGATATTGTACGCTTCACTACAAACATGAGCGTGAAAATCACTCAAATCGGAGTTAAAACGGAGAAACTACGCTTAAAACGAGCTCTAGGGGTTGCTGGTAAAGGTTTTAGGTTCCAGGGGTGTTTTGAAAGAACCAGGGACCTAAAACATAATTTCGTATAAAAAACTCGAGGGCTAATGAGTAAAAAACGTCACTCAGGATGGCGGGCACTATTTTCCAAAAGCGCAGGGCTAAACCAAAAGAAAGAAGGCTAAACTGTAAATACTTTTGAATGGAGGTGGACCGCGCGTTGATTTTTCAAAACTGCAGGGCTCTTTGCAAAACAGCATGACGGCGGCGAAAGCTGACGTCGGCTGACGTCACCGTGGACCGACCCTAGACCGGCCTTGAACCGCGGTTATGGGTCACGGCGAACCGGCTCAGTTTAGATCGGGTTTTGAATCTAGCGTCGGATTTGAATCGAGCGCGGGGATTAGATCGGGCGCTCAGCTCGCTGGGGACACGCTCGCGGCGGCAGCGTGCGGCGGCGCATGGGCGGAGTTGGCTCGGCTCGGGGCTATGGTGGACCAAAAGCTCGTGCGGGAATAGCTCGAAGAAAGCGGGAAGATGGGGATTTGATTGGGGGTTGTGGACAGGTTTGGCCGGTGGAGGCGGCTGGCGTCGAGCGGCTGCGGTCGGAGAACTCCGGTGAGGTCGTACCCACGCGAGAAGCAGAGAGAGAGGGGTTTTTGGGGCTGGCGTGTTCCTCGGCTTACCCTGAACTCAGACTCGACGTTGGCGGCAAAGCGGCGCGGAAGCGGTGGTCGGCGGACGCTAGGGTTCGGCGGCGGGCGCTAAGGAGCTTGGAGGCGGCTAAGGGCTTGCGGCACGGCTACGAGAGGGGGGTTGGCAGCGGCTAAATAGGGGCGGTGGAGACCCCTTGGCGTGCG